>JAOTQQ010000019.1:70595265-70623928 GCA_026546715.1 Gallinago undulata | reverse complement strand
CTCATCCCATTGGCCTTGGCCCATTGATCCAACCTGTCTAGATCCCTCTGTAAAGCCTTCCGACCCTCAAGCAGATCTTGGCTGAGCTTTGATGCATTTCAAAGGAGGCAGCTCTGAGAAAAGTCTGAGAACTGTTTTTTTTAATAGTGATTTTATAAAATTCGATGTACATTTTCCTTTCCCTAAGCAGAGCATGTTTTTGTTTCTTTGTTGTAAATATTAAGTTCTTAGGTGTTGTGTGAGCTGGGTGCATACTGGGGGCTACTAGTTAGAAGAGATGTGCAATTACTAGAGCTTTTAGCATCATGGTCTTTTCATGTAGTGACTTCTTTTATTCAGGAGTTTTTTTCCCAGTTCAGATCTGAATTTGATTTGGTGTGGATGAAAGGCATAATGGTGTCCAAAATTATGTCCCTGAAATGGAATATATACTCACCTGCTTCTGGAATCAACTGTCCTTAGTACCCATCAGTGTTGGTCATCAGGCATGCTGATATGTGTAAGAACAGAGTCTTGCAAGGAACAGAAGTAGAAGCAGCTGGTTGATGTTGTGTCAGCTTTGGTGATATAAACCTGGACACCAAGGAAGAAACAGTGGGAACAGCTGCAGGATCTACCAAAATTTTGCCTTGTTCAGGAGCGTGGTCTGTTTGATGTGCTGAAAAAGTGAACAAACAGTTCACTCTTTAGTTCTGAGCAATTTCTCCCACTTTCTTTTAAGTTTGAGACCTCAACGCAGATTGTGAAAGTGAAAGCCACAGGGTGAGCTCTTGAGTTTGTCCTGCTCATCTGTCTGTGCCAAAAAGCTCTCTGGTAAACAAAACTGCTCTTGAATGGGCCTTCCCTTGAGTGAGCTTGGAGATGTCGTGGAAGTGTTGGCACCAAGTCTGGGAGACACAGCTGCTGTGCCCTTTGCCTAAGGACAAGATGTTCAGTCCCTCCCCAGTAGATCATAACTGGGTGAGTTACCTGAAATACAGGGGACAGCTTCATTCCACTTACCATCTTGAGTCATCATTGCATTGCATCATGTATTCCAGCCCCGTGGTGTCAGTGTAAGATGTGACAGTTAATTTTTGAAGCAAGTGTCTACAAATTACTGCATCCTCTGAAAGGGGCTATTACAAGATTGTATCTTCTCATCTATTCCTTAGTGACTTGCTCTGGTTTTATTACAGTTAAAGGTTCTTTCAGGCATGTAATTGTGGTAAGTTTGGATATGAAAATACTATATTCTGTTTCTGTTTATCACATCCTTAAGGACCTGAGCATCTGTAGAAACCAGTAAGCACATTGTCTTCAGCTGACTCCATCGCAGTTGAATCCAAAACATTTTACATACCCCATCCCATCTCAAGCAAAAAGAAATATTACTCAGGCAACAAATATTTTGTGTGTGCACAAGTGCAAACATTAGCTATGGCTAAATGGACAATGTTGCTTGGCAGTCTAAAGATATGAGTTTTCTTGCACATATGTTTGTGTGCTTAGTAAAGCCTTGCCTTCCTTTTCATTGGGGTGTGACAGACTCTGTTTCTCAATGCCATGAGAGAGCAGGAGGCTCACCCAAGAGGCTTTTATCATATGAACAGGTGTGGCTTCAAAAGAAACTCCAGACTATTTCCAACAGGAACTTACTCGCCACTGAGTCTTTTCACAGTTACCTTCTCATGAGATTGGAGCTGGTAAACAAACTCCCATTGGGCAATAAAGCTATGCATGGAATGAAGTAACCAGTTTTCCCAAATGGCAAAAAGAAAACCTTAGATTTCTCTGGCAGATTCAGACATTCAAATGGCAACTTACTCTTTGGTTGGAGGGCTGCACGGCCAAAGAAGTCAGGATGGATTGACCTCAGTGCTTCTCTCCAACCCTGGAGAATAGGGAGTCGTTGCCAGACCCTTCACGGGGAGCAGACACATTGTGCAGGGTCTGAATGCAGCTTCCATGAGCATCTCAAGGGAAACCTCTTAGTAAGGGATAAGAACACAGGCCACCGGTGTCCTACAGGCAGGGTTTGGCACCATGGTACGAGTCTACCCCCTGAGACACTGGCAGTTTGTATCTGTGTGAGTATCAAGGCTCCAGCAAGAGAACTCACAACTATTCTGGATCTCCTGCCTATAGGTATTCTACCTTGAATGGAGACAGTTAAATATCCAGGCAGTGTGAGAAAGATGTGACAATCAAATTCAATTGGTTAAGGAATGTTAAATTATGGTTGTGAATACTTTCACAGCATTTACCTAATTCTGGGGAAAGCAAAATAAATTACTGCTATGTTTCACCATATCTGTTATTATCCTCTGATTTTAAGCACAGTTAGCTAAGTCCTGGGTTGAGGATTGGATAGGATACTACCATGTGTTTGTATGTGCTATAATGCATTAAAACACATGTTTAAGCACACTAGCCGGATCAGTTTTGTTATGGTAATTCTGGAGTAAGCCAAATGAGAATGCAAGTAATAGCAGTGTACTCAGAAATCCAAACAATACAAAATAATAAAGGCATTTTTATATTGGGGTACAAAATCACTTTCTAACACTCTATTAAATTACAGCTTGTTTTAAAATCATGCCCTTCTTAAGAAACCAACCATTTGCACTGGGAACATCACTGGGTTCTTCTGCTTGTTCCCAACTGAAAAGCAAATGCAGTTTCAGTGAATGCATCAGTTGACCAGTGAAATTCACTACAAGTGCATTCTCAGCAGCTTCACAGAACTTTATATAAACAGCAAAGCAACAGTTCCAGGACATAGGGAATACTAAATATTTGTTACAACAGACTTAAGTTTCTTACTGACTCTGAAGGTTATTGAAGTGTTTTGCAAAATGTTTTCATTAAAAGAAAATATCTTCATTATACTTTCCAAGAAAGCTGCTAACATTGTGTGGTTACTGCTTCTCAGCTCCAAAGAACCGAGCCTTGGTTTTAAGAGATAAACATGAAGGATAAATTTCTTCTTTTATTCTGTCTGCTTCTTAGTTTAGTATATAAATATTTCAGCTGTTTTCAAATATACATAGGAGATCTCAAGCACTTTAGTCCCTTTAGTCCCTTTAGTCCCGAAGCTTGCTGCATTTCTCTTACCTTTCTAATTCACCCATTTTACTGAATGGGAATCTGACAGCCAGCTTTCCCATTCTCATGAAGCACCAGATCTATCTAATGTACAGAGATTCAGAGGCACTGTAGAACCACAAAGGAAGCAACATTTAAAAAACCTCTACCACCCAAAAACTGTGCTCATATTCAGCGCCAAAGGGACACCAGGAGAGCATCTCCAAAGTAGAGAGGTAATATGAGAGGAAATACTGGTGTGACAAATGCCACATATCTTCTCCCGTGCCATACACAGATTACTGTCTATGGATTCAGCTTCTGGTTTACCTGCCCTTAATATCTGGGAAGTCCCTCAGTGAAGTAAGTGCTCCACAAATTGCTCCCCAAAATTTGCTCTTTTTTGTGTGCTGTACTGTCTGTGCTTTCCTCCTAATTCTCTTTTTCATTAACCTCAATCCTTTCACATGTGGATGTAAGAGGACAGTGCCCATCGGTATTGGAAGGGCCGTGCTACTCCCTGCCCCCCACCGGCTCTGCTGCCCCACATCTGCCCAGTGGCGGACACCATGCTCTGAATCTGCTCCTCTGTCTCTCCACTCAGAAGATCACTCCCATCTCACAGCTGAAGGAGATCTGCTCCTGGGAAATTGGGCAGAAGTGAGCTTGAAATAAGAAGGGATGCGTGCTTTAAAACATGAGATTGAATGCTCCACAGGTCAGCTAGAGAGACTTGGCATGTTTGATGTAGATGCCTTGAACAGTGAGATCAGAATGAGCAGCAAAGTTTTCAAAAAGCTATCTTGACCTTCAGAGCCTGGAGGACCGCACTTCTCCTCAAGTGACCCTACTGTCGAAACACCTCTCTTGTTGCCAGTGCTCCCTGGTAGAACCTTACATGTGCATTTGCCGACATAGCACATAGACTCTTGTGCTCTTGTTATTCACTAGGTATCTTGATGCTGAAATTTCCAGTAGTCTGGTTGCTTTGTGCCATGTTCCTGTTCAGTGGCCAAGAGCATACACTGGCTAAACCTTGTTATATGACCCAGTAATTTTTCCATTTCAGTACAACTTAATCTCTCTTACTTCCCATTCGAGATCCCTTTGCAGGCCCTTGATTTTTAAAGAGAGCTAGCTGAGGTGCTCCAGCCTTAGTGATACAGATTACAGTAAAATGAAGTGCATCATGCCATAGTTAAAATACAGGGTATGAGAATGTCTGCCATAGGTGTGAGCAAAAAGAAAGTCATGGTAGCTGTAAACTCTCTGAGTACTTAGCCCTGAAGGACCAGCTGAAGTACAAAAAGCCTCCTGGCATGTTCCTACATGCTGCAGGTCTGCTCAGATCCTCCCCAGCACATGCAGCTTGTCCCAGGTTCCTCACCATCCCCAGCCTCAGTCTGCTGGGGGTGCAGACCAGAGTTTCTGAGGAGGTCAGTGGCTCAGAGATCTATCTTCTGAAGTGCCTGCATGGAAGAAATCCCCTCATGGGTAGAGACTTTTTCAAGTCCTTTGTTATCACTTTTGCCTTGGATCTGCTGTAAAGGAGAAAAGATTTCACCCCACTCCACATAGCTGAGAGCAGAAGAGGGATCCCATACCAAAAAAAGAGGAAGAAATGAAAGAGTGGTAAATCATGAAAACAAAAAGCAGAGGTTATGATTTAGAAACAAAAATAAAACAAACAAACAAACAGAAACAAAACCAAAGATGTTTGTTGTTCCAGAACCAGCTTGGGTAGGCAACAGGAAAAGTGGATCAAGCTGTCATAAATTTTGACAGTCACCAGAATATGTTGTAAGAGTCTTGTTCAGAAAAAAACATGGCAAGATTGTTTGGAAATACAGCCATGTGCTCTACGGGCTTGGGACACGTTGTCACTTCTGTAAAGCCCACTCATGTTTCTGGCTTGCAATAAGCACTGTGTGTGCAGCTTACACCAAACAGAGGACTCCTGATCGCTGCTCTGCAAGCTGGATTTCTCACCAAAATGAATGTGGCCTGCTGGCACAGCAATGCGCAGGAATGCTTGGCCCACAGAATTACATATTTCTGCTAATATGTAATGAAGTGCAGCACTAGGAGTCATTTACTGGCTGAGAACTTTACTGAGAATATCTGTGGCATACACTTGCATATCTCTAATGGCTGTGATTATGATTCACGCGGTGCCAGCCATGCCATCAGCAATACACAGGGCAGAAAACAAACCTCTCCCTGCTTCCCCAAGGCGCAACATGGTTTTCCTGCTTTTTTCTTCCAACTTATATCTGTTTATGTGTTGTTGGTTTTTTTTATTTTCATTCTGTCTTTTTTTTTTTAAGTGTACCACATCTAGAAAAAACTAATTTTGCATGATGGACAGGGCTAAAATGCTTTACTGACTTGCAGCCGATTCATAATGGAGCAGGGTTTTGTTTCAAATCCTCCTGTCAGGGCAGAACCTTGGTTTTCTGTCACCAAGGACACAGGTGCTGTCACCCCACACAAGGTTTTACCCTTTATGAATGTTAACCTAAAGTCCTAGAATTATGTGGTCTGTGTGTCTTTAGAGCCATGCCTCTAAACAACTTTAAGAACACTTTCCAAGTTTGTACCCAGAGCTTGCTTTTTTATTGCATGCTAAGCCCTGTCCCAGATGGGAGGGTGATATTTTAGTGCCAACACTCCATTGCCTTCCTCTTCTGTATACATAGTCAATTTCTGACAAACCCTTTTAAAAGTAAGATGGTTGTATTTGTGCAACATATTTTGCAATCTTAGCTCTTAGAAAAAAGCTAGTTTGCATCACTGTCAGAGAACATGAATTCAAATTGTGTGAAATTTGATAGTGCTTAAGCAAAATCGGACTGCATCAGCCTGAAGTTTGTGGCCAGTGAGGTCATGAATTTTGATTTCAAGCAGATTAAACTCTTTGGCTCTAGCAGCGGGGAGAAGAAGAAATGTTATTCACGAGCAGTTTAACTCAGTGCCTGGGAAAAGTGAAATGACAACTGTTTGGCTGGTGAACATGAGCAAAACATTGACACAAGATGCCCTTACTAAGATTTTAACTTCTCTCTGCTATTCTACATCAATTTGGCATTACTTGATTCTGATCTTCTTCGGCACAAGATCAGATTCTGATCTTCTTCAACATTCCCAGAGCTTCTCAGCTTGATGAACATACATTTTAGAAAGTGAAAAAACCTTTCTGTAAGGATGCAAAAAGTAATCTCAATTTGAGAATAAAGTATGTTCCCAGACAGATAGAAGTGTCTTAAACTGATGCCATATCAACAGCCAAGTGTTGTCAGTGCTGTAATTATTTACACGGCAGTACAGGTATCAGAGAATTTGGCTGTAAGAAGGTAGAGCATTTTATGCTCTTTTAGCTTGCCCACTGCCTTGTGGTGCTTTGCTGTCTCTGTGGCATTTTCATGAGTCCAGGTGACAACAGGATCTCTCTATCCATTTCTTGCTGGTATAAAGGTGCATGAGCATGCAGGGACTTGCTCTGCTAATTGCACAGGTGAAGCAACCGCCTCCAGTTTCCTGTTACCAAGTGCATTTACTATCTATAGGGCTCTGCAGCCCGTGGATATTGCTGCAGCACGTCAGGACTCCGCCGACCACGGTATCTCATAACTGCTCCATCTGAAAGTGTTCCCAGGTGCCAGGGTGTGTTCGAGAAGGCCTGGGAAGAATACTGCCCAAGCCCACAGCAGTTAAGCAACAGCAAACAAGACGAGCTGCCTTCTCTCCCTTCACCTGTGTGAACCCCCCCTACTCCTGTGTGCACCCCCCCACGCTCCTGTGTGCCTTTGCCATGGCGGTCCTGAGGTGAGGAAGCAGGTCCTAACTGTGATCTCTCCCCCCCTCTGCCCCTTTTCTGTGTGAATGTTGACATGAACTGGTTCCTTTCCCTTTTTGACTGTTTAAAAGGCATGCTTTTCCAGCCTGCAAGCTGATTATGAACAATAACTTATTCTCACAACCCTTCAATGAGGTAAATAGGTACAATTATCACCATTTTACTGAAATGATAACTGAGAAACAAGGTTTAATGGACTGCTTAAGGCCATATGACCAATTGAGGCCTCTTTATTTTTTATTTACAGTTTTTTGAACAATTTGAAAGTTTCAATCAGAGAAGGGAATCTCAAAAGCACTAATCTGCTTTACAGAGCTGTAAATGAGATCATTGACCCCAGTCTAAATTACTTTTTTTCACGTTAGCCAGTGAGATCAGCACTTGGTTAAATTTCACAAGCATCCGGCTGTCTCCCTCCAGAACCAATACCATCATCTTTATCTGTGAGAGGGTCACTCAGCAGCAACATCCAGCACAAGCTTTTCTTTAAATTAATTTGAAAGCAAGCTCATGGTATCCATGCAAAGTCTTCCATCAGTAATCTTCAGTCAGTGTAAACCTGTCTTCTATCATTAAGTTTATCTTGGTGATAGATTTCATAAGCCATCAGACAATTACTGAAAGGTAGGGGCACCTGCACAGTGAATCAGATTGGAGAAATGACAGTATTTTCACTCTTCTCGCAGGGGTTTTACTCTCCTGTATCTCCAGGACCCAGCCATCCAGTGCAGAAAGAAATCCCAGAAGCCATGAGCTTCTGCACTCCTATTTTCATCTTTGCATCTTATGAGCAAGAGAGTGGGTAGAACAGCAACATCTTAAACATTAAAGTGTGTTTCGTGGCAAAACGTGCCAAGCCGTGCCCCATGAAGACTGGCGTGCAATGGTCACTGCAAGCACTAGCAAAAATATCAAACTACATTTGCCAAATATATTCCTTTCTGAAGTTCTTCGAGGTGCTGCTATATAAGAGACACTAGACAGAATATTTTTTTAAGTCTGCCAAAGTTGAGACCTTCCAGGAAGGCAGAAATCAAATCATTCCCCAAAACTTAGCAACTAGTTCCTGCTAGAAAACTAGTACCTTAGATACCCATTTAGCATGATTTTCTTTAATCCTGGTAGGATTTACCCAGGAATAGTACAAGAACAAACTCACCAATAAGAACAGTGGTTTCCAATTTTCATATTACGATTAATGCTTCATAAAATTCCAGGATACATCTCTGTGGTGTTAGCATACTGCACAAATATAGCAAATCATCTTTGAGAACAAGTAATTTTGATTTTTTTATTTAAATGGAAGGATTCAGTCCAGGGAGGTGTTTGTTCATTTATATATGTATTTTTATTAATGGAATAAATTTCAACTTGCATTTGTCCTTGTCTGTTGTCAAGTCATGGTATATTGTTTTCTGTACTTCAGCAGGGACATTTCCTCATTGGGTAATAATCTTAGTAGGACTGAAAGCTCTGCCAGCAAACAAAGCTTCAGGAAGCCCTACCCCTGTTTGTATTTCTTTGGGGCAAAAATGTACTCCTAGTGTGGGAGCCCAACATTAGCACTGGTGACAAAGGAGCAGTGACTAGTGTAATAATATACATGGGTGTTGTCCCTGACAACCAAGAAAGTCCAAGAAATACCATATATTGCAAGGGGAAAACTGGGCTGTAGCAAGGCACATGCTCTGGCCAAAGCTAAGGATGCATTGCTGCTTCTTTATTTCACATGCAGTGTCTGTATTGCTTGCCCTTTATTCAATAAAGTAAATTTTACCCTAAATATGGCAGTTTTAATAATCCATGGATGCATAAGCATGCTATGTCCTTTCAGCTGAATTTTGCCCTATATGGACTGGTAGGACCAATATGCTAAAAATACGTAAGTTATTTCTTGGGGTATACAGATTTCATTTTAGAAGATTACAATTTCTTCCATCCTGTCTCCTACTAAAGCCTCCTTTGTTCAGTCCGCTCTAGGCTACACGAGCAGCTTGCAGCTGCTCTTTTAAACTGGCTTAGCTGAACTTTCTGAATCTTTCCTTTCTTGGTTCCCAGCAGCAGCAGAGTCAGAGGTTTCCATGGAAACACGGGGAGAAACAATGCAGAGCTTATAGGAGAGCTGCCTGAGCCCCAGCTTTAAGTGGAGCTTCATGGATGTATCGTAATTGTGCAAGGGCTGATGCTTGAAGTACCCGCGCTACACTGGTAGAGAACAAGCAAAGAACATCAGACTGACTTTTGGGATGAGAATTATACACAGACCTACACATTTTTGTCCAGTATCATGGAAGTACTTAAGGAAGGTTGTTATAATGTATGTTTTTTCACCATTATTCTGTGTGTCCTTGTAATTCTAGAACAAGCGTATTTTCCTCATTTCCATAGCAACACCCATTAGTGAGATGGAGCTGTTCAGCTCATGCTTTATTGCTGCTGATTTTAACCAAAAAAACTGCTTTAGAAACTAACAGTTAAGAAGAAGTATCCAATCTGTAGTCCTTATTTCTGTGCTCCTCATGTGATAAGTACTGTGGCAATCTGACCTTTTCCTTCCAGCCATTACATTACTCCGTCAGAGAAATGTATTTAATTATGGTTTTCAGTATAATGATCTTAGCAATGGTAACTTCTGAGGGTGGTGAGATACTGGAACAGGTTGCCCAGAGAAGCTGTGGATGCCCCATCCCTGGAGGTGTTCCAGGCCAGGCTGGATGGAGCTTTGAGCAACCTGGTCTGGTGGCAGGTGTCCCTGCCCATGGCAGGGGGGTTGGAAATCGATAATCAATAAGGTCCCTTCCAACTCAGACCATTCTATGATTCTATGAACTTCATTTCTTGCTGTTATAAGGACTTGGCCAGGAGCCATGTCAGCTCTAAGTCTTGAGGTTGCAAGCATGTCTATGTCCTATGAAAAATTTAAGCTTAGAATCATTCAGTTCTGTCTCCTTTCCTGAATAATAGTTGACCTCTCCTCCTGTTCTGCACCAGAGCTGGCTCCTAGCCTGATGGAGGCTGGCTCAATGCCTGTCTGGTCCATATGAGCTCATGGGTGCTCGGAGTTCCATTTCATACACACAGGATGCATGGCATCTTGGTCATACATGGCTTATGTCAGGTTTATGTCATGGACTGCTTCAGGGTTTGAGTGTCATCGCTCTTACAGTGGTATCAGCTGACCATGCAGCACATGGTGCCCTTAGTCCCTTACCTTTGAGTGAGCTCTGTAGTGTTCAGGGTTTTATCTACAGATTAAGCCAGGACAAGAATAGTTGCCATTGTTCATAACTAAAACTATGAAATGTTAAAAAGTGGGAAAAAATCTGAAAAGTGTATGACTTGGGATTTGTAGAGTGCTATTCAAGAAGGGAGGATGCCACGGTCCTGTATGAACTACAGACATAAACACCCCAAGAAGCTCTGCTGCTGGCACAGGGGAGGAGAGCAGACAGACAGACAGACAGCACTTACTGTTCTCCTTAGATACTATTTACATTGTGGGTAATGCATAGAAGCTCCAGGCATGGATGGGGATGCCGCAATGACTGATGTTGCACTGGCAAAGGATGGAAAGACAGCCCTTGCTCCCAAGGGCTTGAAGTTCATAGCGCCATACTCCACACAGCAACAAGCAACAAAGAACAATAAATCAACCTTGTGATACAGCTCTGTGCCATCTGGGCAGATGGGCACTGCTGGTGCTGGAGGCATGTATCTGCTGCTGGTGGGCACAGAGGAATGGCCCCCACTGCAAAAAGCAGGTGTAAACATCTGTGTGGGTGTTCTTGTGGGTGTGACAATAAACTGGGAATGCAAGTGCTAAAGGAAGCACTTAGGGTAAATTATTCCATTCATTCATTCATTCATTCATTCATTCATTCATTCATTCATTCATTCATTTTCATGGAGTTTTCCTTTTCCCCAAGGAAGCTCCACCGGTGCAGATGCCTGGAAAGAATGCACTGGATTTGTGCATCCTGCCACAGTGCCTACAGCGTGGCTCTGCCAGCTGCAGACCAGAGGTGAGGTTGCTGGTTAGTGGGACTCCTGCTGCTGCTCTGCAAGCAGATGTATTCCCACAAGATGTCCCGTGTTTGTGCCAGAGCACATGCCATGGTCTCTCCCCACAGCCGTTGTGACACCAAGGCCCCGCTGGGCTATCTGGCTGATGGCAGGCAGAGCAGGAAGACAAGCTGAAAAGAGGAGTAACTATATTTTAACCACACAGTTTTATAGATAATCAACTTAAACTTACTTTAGACTAAAACTTCTACATAGTACATTACACTAAGACCTAGATTCATATTACCTACATCTGATCACACACAAGCTAAATATCTGCTCTAAGTGAGACAGCAGATTTCTCCTATGGTAAATAGGGAGGGGGGGGGGAGGGGGAGAGGATGACACACATGTCTGCAGAAAGGCATACAAACCAATTTAGATACACTTGAATAATCCCTCTCTTCAGGAGTAATTTACACACGTAGTTTGAATGAGACATTACTTAAGTGCTAGCTGGGTGGGATGAATCACTCTGTGTGACTTGCCCAAGGTCACATGGGAAGTTAACGCTGGAGTGTGACCCAGACTCTCAGCCCCATGCCTCAGCCTTAAAAGCATCTGTCTTCTTTCATGTCCCGTTTTTAACTTAATGTGCTGTGTTTTACCTCCCTTCTGGTCCAGTAGAAAGTTCAAGTTGTTGATATGACCTAAACAGTAAATGGGAATTAATACAAAATGTTAGCAACATTGGGTCATTTCTGTTTCTAACTGCTGTAGCAAAAGGTAATTCTTTACACAATAATTTACTCTGGGAAAATTCCATGGAGTTTTCTTTGCATCTGAAACATAGTTAGTTTCATTAAAACTCTATGTGCTGTGAAATATAGTTTAAAAATTTTTTTAAAATTGGTATTCAAGCAGGAGACCAAAGCTGCACTTAGAAGCAGAGAACATCTTTCATAATGTAGAGATCAAGAGAAGTTATCTTTCCCCTCTACTGCTTTCATTGTTTGTGCTTGCAAAAATGCTCTGTCTAGTATTTCTGGGGTGATCCCTCTCCATCCTCTGCCAGTAAGCAATCATCTGCGGTTGCTGGAGATAGGCTAGGTTAACATCACTCTGGCATTTGATCCAGCAGATAGCCAGCATTATGTCATTCCTGTCCTGTTCTAAGGAATGTGGTTGTCGTGGGTGTCAGGGGCTCAGGAAATGACACTCAGGTCATCTGTGTTAACCTCTGGTAATGAGCCGAAAGTGCAAACAGAAAAGATAAGGGCTTGTTGTTCACTGACTGGGGTCCTCTGCCCCTGCTTTACACAGAGATTGATAATGAGGTGGCCCTAATGTCCTCACTGGCCTTCAAATCTTTCAGCTGGTGGTCATCAGCAGTCTGTCACAATCCTGCATTTCCTGGGCAGTAAGCCGAGCACAGAGAGCTTCCCAGTCCTCTCACATAGGGCAAATGAATGGATTCTGATCCAGATTGAAGTTTTCCGCTTTACAGACTCCAAAACTTGCTGGTGAGAAATGTGCAAATATCACAACCAAATTATATCATTGGAGAAGAGAAGGCTCTGGGGAGACCTTATAGCAGCCTACCAATATCTGAAGGGAGCCTACAGGGGAGCCAGAGAGGGACTCTTTGTCAGGAAGTATAGTGACAGGACAAGGGCTAATGGTTTTGAATTGGAAGAGGGGACATTTAGATTAGATACTAGAAAGAAATTCTTTCCTGTGAGACTGGTGAGGCACTGGAACAGGTTGCTCAGGGAGGCTGTGGATGCCCCATCCCTGGAGGTGTTCAAGGCCAGGCTGGATGGGGCTTTGAGCAACTTGCTCTAGTGGAGATGTCGCTGTCCATGGCAGGGGAGCTGGAACTAGATGATCTTTAAGGTCCCTTCCAACCCAAACCATTCTATGATTCTATGATTCTGTGCTTTATACAATGAGAGGTGGTAATGAAAACTACATTATACTGGTGTCTGCAAGGAGCACAGACAATCATTTCTAAATCCTGGGCCTGCAGGCCCACTGGAAAGAGGCCTCTGGTTCTGCAGACACAGCTACATAAAATATCTCCAGTACTGACAGCAGACATCCAGATTACCCAAGTTCCAGAGGTGTTCCACAGAGTTTCCCATGGCGTTTCCCATGTCAAGACATGTTGCTATAAATATTTCATGCAGAGAAACTGCAGAAGTTGCATGGGCAGTGACAACATTTCAAAGAGTTTTGTCACACAACCTCGCCTCCCTCCTCCCCCCCAACATGGGAAAGAATATGGAGAAAAAAATATGGTGGAGAGATGCCAAATGCACTGCTCTACTGGAGCAGCTTTCTGCACAGTGCAAAATCAGAAAGGGGTACTCTCACTGGATGGAAACATTAAGTTTTACCAGTGTGCCTCAGGAGAGGACTCAGTCACGGTGCTGTTCTGTGGTGCTTTCAGTAAATCCTGGATGGATGCTCTGAGAATAGTTGGGGGGGTTGATCTTCATCTGGGGTCTTTCATACCTGGAAAACAGCATGCTATGATGAATCTTACAGTATCATTCTGCAAGTAATAACGAGCTATGATCATAGGCTGAGGATCAGTGACGGGATGCCTTGAATTTTTCATTGCTCATTAATTCCCACCCTTTTTTTCCCTCCTAATTGTATGCAGGTTTTATGTCATAAGTGTCTGGGCTAAAAGACTGTATGTTTGTAAATACCTTCATTTCTTTGTTTTCAGTAAATGCTCTTATTGCAGCAAGTATTTTACACTTACAATTGCATATTTACTGTTTCCTTGGAGAGTTTCTGTCTCATAAAAGGCCTAAGAAATCCAGCAACTTCCTGCAGAGTTTGCTGGGATGTCCAAATCACAGGCGCACACTTGTGCAGGATTTGTCATCCCTTCGCACCTCACCTTCCGCAGTTACAACACTCCTGTAATTACGGCTTAAAGAGAGAATACATACACATTGTTTAAATGTTGGCCTCCTTTTTCATTTGGGTGTTGCTAATTCCTGACCAACCTCTCCTGATCAGACTCATAGCTGTTTTCCAAAAGGAGCATTTCTCCAGACACACACATCTATGTTGGTAAACTGACCAGATGTAAAACCATCTGCTCAAGCCACATGGCATAGTCTGGGTAAACAGTACAAAAGGCTCAGTTAGATGAACAGCATCCTTGGATCTTATTTGTTTTTCTCTTAGCAGCAGTTATACAGTTCAACAGCATGAAGTTCTTTGTGCTGCCAGATCACCTTCATATTGGAAATAAGAGAAGAACATGCAAAAGTAACTTCAGTGCTGGACCACGCCAAGATGAAAAATTTCTTTCTTCTTGGCTTAACTCCATGGACAAATATGACTTAATGCCTCTCTGATCCTGCTTACACCAGAATTTATATTTATGAGAAATAACCCTCCAGATCACTTTCCTCCCAGTACAAGCGCTCCATGTTCTCCTGGCATACGAAGGTCCAATATTTCATTAATGAGGTTCGTTGTCATAAGGAATTGGGCATATTTATAGGAGAATAAAAAAGGCCATGTCCCCCACCTGTTCTCCTGATTAATTCTGTTCAGATGAAGCACACAACTTCGAAAATTGTATGAATGTTGTGCTTCTGATAGATCCTATCGTGAAAAAACAGGAAATCTCTCTGCTGTCCTGTGGGCTTTATGCTCTCCCCAGTGAGATCTATATATTTAAAGACTAACAGGTTATCTTACCTTGCAGTAGTTTTCTTGCATATTTCTGGCAATATAAAAGGAATAAATAATGGTACTTTGAGCAGGGGACACATCACCCAGGGAATACTTAATTGTAAGGAGCATTCTTATATGTAATTGAAAGAAGCATGGCCAAAAGTATTCTGGATTGCGATTGTAGCCTGGTAACAGAACAAATGCATAGAAGATTTTGACCAGCAAGTTGCTAGTTCTGAAAAAAAGCAGCAAGAGCAGATGAAATCAGAGTGGAAAAGTAAGAGGAATTTGGATCCCATGTGCTTGCTCTGGGCTCAAGGAATGTGGTGACAATCATCCCTTTTCTATCTAGAAATCTAAGCTGCATCTATGTGACAGGACTGCGAACCTATTGTGCTTGGCTGCATAACACTGCCTCCACCTAAGATATTATATAAATAATAATAAATTCCATATCAACAGATTGGACATTACTTGTTTCTCACCTGTCTTCTTTGGAAATCACATTGGATGAGACTTTTCAGTTTGAAAAGATCTGTCTCCTTTCAGACACTGGTCTACCTTTACGACTATGTGAGCTGTGCTGCTATTAAAATCAATCACGTGTGTATAGAGGAGACAGCACGAAACTCAGAATGCAGAAAGCCCATAGTTAGGACAATTTCCAAGCTAGAATTTCCCCAATGTACTATGCTGCAGATAATCTATATTTTGTTTTTGAAAGATGAAGACATGCAGTTAAATACATCTCCTATTTTACCAATAAAGTCATGAGCAGGACACCAAAATGATATCTGACTTAAAATGATGAAGTTTGCTTTTTTCTTAATAAAACAAATGGGTATCTAGTTACATTTGGAGCTTTTAACCTCCTCAATTTGATTTGACCATACACCAATGCAGCTCACAAGGTCCAGCTTCTCTTTGTTTTGCAAAATATCATATTTGTGGAAAAAACTATGAAAGAAAAAAAAAGAAAAAGCATTATGCTAAGGAGAAGGATGTTGCATTAAAGCAGTGCAAAACATGGGAAGAAATCACAGTTCGCTCTTATCATTGGTAATTATTGTTCTTTGCAATGTGTTTGCTACACCAAATCAGCTTGTTGATCTTACAGTTAGGATCCAGTTAGGATCCTCTGTGTCATTTGCATGATAATGCTACAAGCCAGTTGCACCACAAAGGATTTTTGCTGATAAAATCTAATTATACAGGCATCAGTTCAAAGAAACCCTTTAGTGTACAGCCAGTTCTGCGGACAACAGTGGAATTGCCTTTGTGCTTAGAGCTACCTATATATCTAAATGAAATCAGTGCCTTTCCTGCTCTTCCCCGTTCCACAAGAAAATAGTCACTTCAGGTAAGAGTAGTGCACAAAACCTTCTTATTCCCATTCTTCTAGAGGTTGTACTTATTTATGGCACATCTTCTCAATCATTATGTGGAAAGTAAAAGACCAAAACAATCTTCTCAATCACTACAGGCAAAGCAAAGGACCAAAAGCATCTCAGCTGACATATATAGCAAAGATTGACAGGCCAAGCTTGGTAGCCTTAGAAGGGAATTTTCTAAAATATCTCACTAGATCAAATAGCTATCTTATATTGAAATCAAGGAACGTTTGACAATTGTGCATGTGAGTATCTTTACATCTTATTATCCAGATAGTTTTACAAATCCAATCTGCACATGAATCATAGAATCATTCAGGTTGGAGAAGACCCTTGGGATCATTGAGTCCAACTATCAACCCTACTCTACAAAGTTCTCCCCTACACCATATCCCCCAACACCACATCAAACGACTCTGAAACACATTCCAGGGATGGTGACTCAACCACCTCCCTGGGCAGCCTATTCCAGTGTCTGACCACTCTTTCTGTGAAGAATTGTTTCCTAATGTCTAGTCTAAACCTACCCTGTTGCAGCTTGAAGCTATAGCCTAGAGCTTGAGCCTACCTGTTCCTTACTCTTGTCTATCTGCACAGGATACTATATGAAGCAGTAGCTGGTATAGTGTTAATTTAAAATTAACAGGAAGGAGTTAAAAAAAAAAAAAAAAAGAGAGATAAAGTAACAGAAAACCACTCTGAGCTGTGACAGCTAATCCAAAGCTTGAAGAGCAGAAAACTTTCTTCCCAAAGGTGCTATAAACTCACCACTGGAAAGAAACAGAATAAGCAAGTACAACTGTACCAGCTGAGTAGAAGGAACCGTGCCTTCACATGGGCTGGAGGGAAGGGGCATCAACAAAGAAGCAGTAGTAGCAGAGTATTTGAGATTAAATATTTGTTAAATAAAAAAAATCAGGCCATTTCATTCCATGCATCTCTGTTAAGTGTTGGTGCTGTGTGGTACTAGCTGGGAATGCTTTTCAGCAGGCTGTTCTAAGCAGGGAGTTAGTTCATTGAGTTTGCCCTTGCTTGGAGCAGTCACAGCTTTAAATCCTAAGGATTATTTTGTATTATCCTATGAAAAGTAGTCTTCCAGTCCATGCAAATTTACCATTCTAAAATGAGGAGGCAAAGCTGGTACACAAAGGGGTGCAGAAAATCTATTTGCAGCAACTTTTACTTGTCTCAAGCCTGAGTGGCAAAGCTTGAACTGGAGATCTCCTGGTTTGTGTTTGGAGCCGACTTTAAGGTAAGTCACTCTGTAAATAGCATGAAATTACAAGTAAAAACAATTTGCTAAACACAACTGGATCTGAATCTTTTATCTATATATCAGCCCTACTTCAAGAGTTGTAACAGTTATGATTTTTTTATTACCCAATAATTTAGATGGCAGCAAAAGACAGGAGCCCAAAACAAACTATTTTCATAGCTATTCCTTTTTCACTCATCTCTTTCCCCAAACCTAAGATTCACTGGAGGCTGAAACCAAAGTGCTTGGAGAAAAAGGTACGTGCTACAGTACATTGATCAGAACAGAACCCATAAAAACTATGTCACAGAACCAGATGAATTTTTCCATTTCATTTTAAATCCAGTCAGGTAATTTTCCAGGGGCAATTTCCTCTTTTAAACTATCCATATGTGTTTCTCCCATTATTAATTTCAAGTGCCTACTGTGTAGAAAAAGGATACAGGAGTTGCTGTCCTGACTGCTGCAGAGCATTCCAAAGGTCGGAGGCCCTTGCAACAAAATTAGGGTCAAAATTCCATATTTCTAATGGATCTTGGAAATGAAGGGAAAAAAACAAAACAGACCTCTTACAGTGTCTTCTTCTTCACCAATATATATTTGCCACAGACAGCAAGGAGGAGTCTCTTCTGAGAGAGTTTTTCTAAGAATTTAATATTAAGATCATATTTAATTACTGTGAGGACCTGCACTTAACTACTAAATAACAGGTTCTTACACTTTCCTTTGAAGTTCTGGTGCTGGACATTTTGAAAAATATGACTCTGGTCATCACAACTTCTATATAAAACTAGTGTTTTTCCAGCCCTTTTAGGAAGTTCCTTTGGTGTGTTTTGGGGTAGGGGAAAAAAAATAGTGTATTTACTTCCTACAAGACAAGGCAGCAAAGCAGAGAGAAAGAACTTGGCTAACATATGTAGAAATCCAGACATCTGGAGTTCTCAACTGCTCAACACTCTGCGCTTTCGTGTTGTCATGTACTCTGTTTCAATGGGAGACAAAATACTATTTTTCCTGCTGAGGCCAGTTTACTAATTGCTTTTATTGACTTTATTGAACACTGAATATAAACTGCAGTGGAAAATTGTACCCAACATATAACATTGGACACAGGGCTGCCTAACACGCCTACTGAAGCAGAAGACTGCAGATAGAGGTGGAGTTTTACGAACTGGGTTCATCTGTCAGCTCTGTCATTATGTTCAAAAGACAGGCTCCATTACCTGGTCTGCTTGAATTTGTCCACAATGGCACATATACTCCAGGGATACTAGTACTAGCTAACTGTGGGGGTTTGTGAATGAAAAACTGATCATTTCCTAAAGATTTACAGAGGAAAAAGGCTATGGAAACAGAAAACAAATGTATGGTTTTTGTGGGGCAGGGTGGTTACAAACCATTTGGTTGAGAAGGCTCAGATGGAGCGTGTGAGATTATGAGAGAAGGAGATTAATAGGCCTTTTGTCTCTCCATTTGTTTTAATTAATTTGGTTTCTGCTTTTGGACTGCAGCACGTTTGAACAAAAGTAGTGTGTTTACCAAGAACTTTTGCCTGTAGAGGATAAGTGGCTCCAGGAGCACCAGAAATTACCAGTCATAGACATGACCAGTCATAGGCACGACCACATCCAGAAAAGGTTTTAAAAAATATCTGAGCATTTTAGTTATCCCTCTTTTCCTGAGCTTTGTCAAGGTTAAACATGAATACAGAAAATTATTCTTGAGAAAGAAGGACAGAAACTGAGCCCTTGGGTTAGAGATACATTGTGATCCTTTGCGCTGCATCCGTAGCGTGAAGATGTTTGGAGCAGAAGGTAGATATTGCGCCAGCCCAGAGTCAGCCCTGTGACTGCAGGGAGGGTTGCATTCTGACCTGTTAGTGCTCCTCGGTGTTCGGGGTATCCCATGCTGCTGCTCAGTGTCACCAACAGCAAGCCTTGAACCATCAGCAGAGAGATTTGCTTTAAAACCATGAGATGGGCTTAAAAGTCACACAGTGTAAAAATGCTCTGGTTTCTTTCTCTGGTTTCGGTTTCAAAGCCCAGGGTGCACTGAGGACACTTCTGAGCTTGCAATCTTGAGAAATAAAAATGCTTAAATAGAAATTGTGATTCTTCTGGAAGCACATGAAATTAGAATCAGAGGCTTCAGGGAGGAAGAGCAACTTCCCTCAGAATCTTGAGATCTAAAATTCTACTTGCAGCTGTGCTCCCCTTCCTGTAGATCCAGGCCGCCTAAGTATGCAACTTAAAAGGTCTTTTTCTTGGCAGAAAAGCTGTCTTCAAATTCTCTCATTCCTCAAATCCTCACCGCAGTTCACTGTTTCTGCTTTTGCACTGGTAGCTCAACAGTTTTGAGGCCAGGCTGTAAGTTAGTGCACTGAAATAGTAAGTGTTAAAAATAAGATTGTTTTCTTTATAACATTATTTTTTCACCCAGGTATCTTTAGTGAGGATTTACAAAACAGAGGGCCATGAGGCAGTTTCTGCATTTTTCAGCATCTGCTTTAAGATGGATCACCTCATCCTTGACTTTTTTTGTGCAAGGATAATAAGATGAAGAGTTTCTCTTCTAATGTGGAAGAGAGAAGCACTGGAAGGATGCACAGCTAGAGAAAACATATTACATTTACTTAAAAATTTTAATTATCTCAAGCAAAACACTGGACACAATAATGCCTTGCTATTTAACTTCTCCCAATGAAATGAAAGTGAATAAGCAGACAGTGATCAAGATAAGTTTTCACATTTATTGTGTACAAGCATCCCATTGCACTAGATCTTAAAGCAAAAAAAGTTTTCCACATTTGTAGGGCAAATGAATCTATATCCAAGTTGCTAAGAACTATTAATAGAGAGTCCCAAGGAAACTGCTTGCTTTTCCTCATGATAGCAGTGCAAATTTAATTGGCTAGGAGGATATTAATTAACCTGGAATTAGCTATTAATGAAGAAGCTAAATGAAAAGGTTACATGTTCTTTTTCTAAACCATCTACCAAGACCTCAGCCTGGACTGTTCTCACAAGCTTTGACCATACTCATAATCAGAAGTGATGCAACTTCCCAGACTAGCTACAGACTAACTCATGTGGCAAAAACTATCATATCTTGTAAGTGATCCAGGGTCCAAACCTAACCTGCTTTTTTATACACAAAACTGGAATAGTCAAATTTCCAGCTTGTGGGAAGTACTGAGCTAAAAGTGATAATCTCTGAATTGAGCCACAGTAAAATTATAGTTTCTCAATGCTTATAGTTTGCTTGCAGAACATTGAGGAAAAAGACACTTCTATGACTGAGATCCAAAATCAGAGACAGATATGAGTATTTTTTCTTAATTTCCCAAATTACATTTCCTGTGGGTCTTTGAGTAAATCTCTTACAATAGTGTCTCTGTAGGGGTTCTTTTCCTTTTCTCTCATACAGAAAAATGACAACTTCTTCTCCTCACAAGGTTACTTAAAGGTTAAATTAATTAATTGTTCTAAAGTAATCTGAGAGTAGCTGCTTAACTTGCCATTTAAAATTAATTAAGAGCAGTCAGTTTTCAAAGAGGCCTTAAGCTTGACCTCTAATGATACCACTGTATCAGAGTGGCAACAACGACTGTGATGGAGTGCAGATCCATCTGAGACAGCTTAAACCAACTGTCTTCCTTGCTCATAACTGCATGATTTTGGCCACATCTCTCATGAGCTGTAATTCCTAAACGTTAAAGCCAACATGGAGTTTATTGCCTGAACAAATGACACAAGAGCTTTGCTATCCCAAAGGGGTGAAAGAATCATAGAATGCTTAGAGTTGGAAGGGTCCATAAAGATCACCAAGTTCCAATCCCCCTGCCGTTGGCAGGGACATCTCCCACTAAAACAGGTTGCTCAATGTCCCATCCAGCCTGGCCTTGAACACCTCCAGGGATCGGGGACCTCCAACTTCCCTGGGCAACGTGTTCCAGTATCTCACTGCCCTCAGTGAAGAATTTCTTCCTAGTATCTAATATAAATCTACCCTCTTTCTGTTAAAACCATTATCCCTCATCCTATTGCTCCACTCACTGATAGTGTCACCTCTCCAGTAGGCCACCTTTAAGTACTGGAGAGGGCTATAAAGTCTCCTCAGGTCCTTCTCCAGGTTGAACAACCCCAACTCTCTCAGCCTGTCTTCATAGGAGAGGTGCTCCAGCCCTCTGATCATCTTTGTGGCCCTCCGCTCCTACAGGTCCGTGTGGCCCTCTGTTCCTACAGGTCCGTGTCCTCCCTGTGCTGAAGGCCCAGAGCTGGACACAGTACTCCAGGTGGGGTCTTACAAGCGCAGAGCAGAGGGGCAGAATCACCTGCCTCGACCTGCTGGCCACACTGCTTTTGATACAGCCCAGGATACAGTTGGCTTTCCAGGCTGCAAGTGTACATTGCTGGCTCATGTCCAGCTTTTCATCCACCAGTACCCTTTAGTCCTTCTCCTCAGAGCCGCTTTCCATCCCTTCATCCCCCAACCTATACTGATACCAGAGCTTGCCCCAGCCCAGGTGCAGGACCCTACATTTGGCCTTGTTGAACCTCATGAGGTTAGCACAGGCCCACCTCTGAGGTTCCTCCGGATGGCACCCCTTCCCACTACAGTATCAACAAAGAAATATTCCTCTGTAAAAGACTCTGCTCAGTATTAACCAATACTGTTGCAAGTTACTTTAATTTTCCATATTTCAGATATGTAACACTCAGCAGATCTCAAGGGGGTTTTATTGTCATTTGCGTCAACTGGGAAAATGCTTGAATATATCGCACTTTCGAATTATGTGTGGTGTTACCTGATACGGGTGTTCAATCACCTGCAGCAAATTTTCCTTTCACTTAGATACAGCCTAAATTAGGAAATAAGTGAGAGCACATGAGCTACCAGCTGCCTGCACTGAGCTCTTTTACTTCCACAGCGTGATCCCGGATCGCGCGGTTTGTAACCGATCTCTTTTCCAGCTGCTCAACCACACAGTCTCAGGGAGGCATTTGTGGGGAAGAAGCAGAGGAAGGATGCTTCCTGTTGTTTTTTCTAACAAAACTCGCTTTCTGTTTCCAGGAAAGCTGGCTCACATTAGTGCAGCGCTGTCCTCTTGACAGTTTCCTACATAAAAAAATTTCCAAGGGCTTTTCACAGCTTGCAATTCTTCAAATAAAAGGATTTCCAACTCTTCCTCTGGGTGATCACCCCCCAGTCTGAAAGACGTCATTATCAAGAAATGTGTTTCCTGACAATCCACCTAACATATTCTTTGACTCAGTTTATCTCATTACACTTTATTGTGCTATAGAAATAAAGTGTTTCCTGGTCTTAGGGCTGTAGGTAAAAGGTCTGATAAGCCCTTTTAATATCTATTAATATTGTTAGAACTACAGGACTGGACTTGAATGGAGATACTTCAATAAAGCTGTTAAAAATTAATTTTTCACAGTGTGAAATCAAACCTCATACGTAGCATGTAATTAAGGAATTGGGAATCTTTTGTGTTTACTTCTTGTGTTTACATGTTTACATTTTTTTAGTTGATTAAGAGGTCTTTTTCTCACCCTCTATTGAGAAAATGGTTTTGAGCTTAATCTTTACCATTTCTTTGAATCTCATTACTTGTTTACTTGAATCTTATTTCTGCTCAGAAGTGGATTTTTTAATTTGTTTTCTTTTTTTAAATTTGGGGTAAAAGGAAGACAACGATTAATAAATATTGGCTTACAGAAAAAATTACTAGCAAAATAGCTGGTTTGGAAAAAAAAATCAATCTTTTTAGTCCCATGTCCTTTAGATTCCAATATCTGGGGGGAAGGTGTTATGTGATTCATGATGTACAATTAAAAATGGGTCTCTAACGAGATACAGCATCAGCTAAAGTGGTATGTAGACTGATAACAATGGAGCACAGCTCAAAATGTCCCCACAGCATTTACCTTTTGCAAACATGCTCTTCATTAGGCAAGACATTATTTTTTAACAGGAACTACTGTACTCAGTTCAACATTTTAAAGATGACTGAAAAGCACAAGTTCAGAAAAAAAATCAGTTTCAAGCTAGTTTAAATAATATGACAATATCTTTTATTAGATGCTTGTACTGAGGATCTAATCTCCACCATAGCCATTCAGGTGATCTTTAATGCAAAGGATAGAAATAAAAAGACATACTTGCAATTGACTTAGGCTAAGAAAGCAGCTCTCATGCAGACTGAAATTATTTTACATGCACTTAGGCAGTCTGCACCTGCTGCCATATAGAAGAATGACAAACTACCTAAAAACCGAGGATATGGATAAAAAAAATCACATAGGGAAATCAAAGATAGACACTTAACATTACCTATCTTTATTTCTGTCTTCATCCATGGTGAAAGGCGTTTATGGGTATATTACTGCTTCCCTAACTTACCCAGGTCACCATTTGACCAATATACTAGAGATGCAGGTTTTCAATTATTTGACCCTAATTATGCAAAATATTGTTTGTCCACTAGAGATCAAACACAACCTATGGATAGTACAGGTGTCCAGGGACTTTTGAATAAGTAATTGCAAAGTCACGCTCTCTCTCTCCAAACCACCTTACCACTCTACATAGTGCTCAGCTCAGGTGCTTTAAAATCAGTTCATAGAATATTTTAGATGGCAAAATACCCTTATCAATCTTCGGTGCAACTCCTTCTCAAAACAGACACAACTAGACCAAGTTGCTTGGAGTCTTGCTGAGTTTTGAGTATCTCCAAGAATGGAGAATCCATAGCCTCCCTGGGCATCTGGGCCAGTGTTGGATTGCACTCATAGTGAGAAATTTTTCTTCTTATATTCAGCTGAAATTTCCCTTGCCATAAGTAGTGAATAATGTCCATCTCTTGTCTTTCCACTGTGCACCTCTGGCTCTGTCTTCTCTGTGGCCCCTCTTTGGGCCACCAAATTTGAAGCCAATTAGATCCCTCCTTAGCTTTCTACTCTGCAGGTTAAATGTCCCAGTTTGAAGGGACCAACTTTCTGTTCAGTAATTTTACATTTTAGCTAGGCCTCTTCTGACTCTCTGACATTAACAACATGTTGTGGAGAAAACCGCTTGTTCTCGGGGTGATAAGGCCAATGTTTGTGCTTCATGCCAAAGAATGGTGTGCAGAGAGGCCCGTGCTTATACTTGTTGCTATAACAACCAAGGTCAGGCAAATTCATTATTTGCCCCATTGGAGGGTCGGAAATGGAAAAAGCATAGAGGGGTGACACCTGTGGGGAGGAGCAGACAAGAGAGGTGACCCAAAATGACCAACTGGGGTATTCCATCCCATCTGCCCCACACCTAGTATATAAACCGAAGGATTAAAGGGTCAGCTCTCTTTCTTCAATGGCCAACAACCGAAGAGGACTTTGTTCATCTGCCTTTGATCCCAATCCGTGTGTTCCTGACTCCAGAGATAGAACCAAGTTCTCATCCATTGCTGAGTCCAGTCTGGGACTTCCCCAGTGTCTGCCAGTGCCATCATCCTGGGAGCTTGATATAGTTTTGTATATCAAAAATATTTTCTTCTTTTTGATTTTAATATTAATACTTCATTAAAGTAGTTTAGTTCATTCTAAGCTCTTACATCTCCTTATCTCTTCCTCTCCTCTCTTCTGGAGAGAGGTGAAGGGCCATCTGTCATTCTGGTTTTTGATTAATTCAGCCAAAACCATAATACTGAACAAACCTGCCTTTCATACCCTTTCCATGCATGTCATGTGCTCCTGCCCCTTCAATCATCGAAGTGGGCCTCCTCTACTCCAATTTGTTGGTATCTCTGTTGTTCTGCCCAAAATTGGACACCAGTATCCCAGCTACAGCTTCACAAGTATGTTTCCAAGTGATTGAAAGGAAATAATCACATCCCTTAACATGGGACTACGATCCTGTTCTGTATGGCAAAGACAAATACAGCCTGAATTTACCAGTCCCCACTGGCACACTGATTAGAATCCTGCAAGAAGTTTCGACCACAGAACTGGCTGGATTATTCCTGGAGAAGCTCATGCTGGCAAAATAGCATATTAACTGAGATGCAAGAATGATGTGTTTTTACAGTCCAGGAAATGGGCCATATGGGCCATCTTGGCTGTAGAAGACACATTATGGAGCATTTGCAGAGAACTGAGAGTGCAGAGCACTGCTCCTTAGCAGGAACAGCCTATCTATAAATAGCTCTGAAGCTCAGCTTCCACCCACCACCTTGAAAAACTACTGTCTGTGTATTATATATTCATCACAGCAAGACCAGAATTTAGCAGGATATGGCAGCTTCCTTTGGCCTTTATTAGTGAACAAAAAAAAAGGATTTTGTTTCTTTTTGATTGAAGGCATTAGTGTTTTCTAAGGTGCATCATAAGTCAGTCTGTCCCTGGTTTTAGGTAAAGAAGCAAATACCAAGGCTGCAGCTCAAGAATGGGAAATGTCACAATCTTTTTAGAAGACTGGAACTGCATCTGAAATATCTTGTCTAGCCACCCTGAAAAGTAAAAGCGTCTGACAGCCAAGTAGGCACCTCATGAGACAGCCCAATAGCAGGCTTTTTCAGGCAAATCTGTCAACTAACTTCATCAGCCTAAAGGCTGTTTTTTCCTCGGGGAAAGAAAGGCCTTGGACTTTCTAACGTGTTAGTGTATTTGCAAATAACATGTAGAGCCTTCCTCATCTAATGCTGATGTGCTGCACTGCCCCTCAGACCTTGAGATACATCGCATAAAAGTAGTTTTCAAAGGCCAAAGAAAAAACAGTGAAGAAGGGATTTTCTCCTTCTCCATACACAAGCCAAAACAATGAGGAACACATTGTGCTGAACTATGGTTAACTTCTTTCACATCCTGACATGAAGAGCAGACAATGAACAGAACCACCAAATCCTAGAATGGTAGAGGTTGGAAGGGACCTCTGGAGGTCATCTAGTCCAACCCCCCTGCTAAAGCAGGTTCACTTAGAACAGGTTGCATAGGATCATGTCCAGGTGAGTTTTGGGTATCTTCAGAGAAGTAGACTCCACAACCTCTCTGGACAGCCTGTTCCAGTGCTCTGCCACCCTCAACGTAAAGACATTTTTCCTCATGTTGAGATGGAATTTCCTGTGCTACAGTTTGTGCTTGTTGCCTCTTGTCCTGTCACTGGGCACCATTGAAAAGAGTCTGGCACCATCTTGAGACTTGCCCTTTAGATATTTGTAGCATTGGTGAGGTCTCCTCTCAGTCTTCTGTTCTCCCTGCTAAACAGATCCAGGTCTCTCAGCTCTTCCTCATAAGAGAGGTGCTCCCTGATCCCTGATCATCTTCTGAGAATCTGCTGGATTCTCATCAGTAGTTCCTTGTCTTTCTTGTACTGGGGGGCCCAGAACTGGACACAGCACTGTAGATGTGGCCTCACCAGGGCAGAGTAGAGGCAGGGGGATGACCTCTACCTGCTGGCCACAATCTTCTTCATGCACCCCAGGAGACCATTGACCTTCTTGGCCACAAGGGCATATTGCTGCCTCATGGTCAACTTGTTGTCCACCAGGACACACACATCCTTCTCCACAGAGATGCTTTGCAGTATGTAAACCCCCAACCTGTACTGGTGCATAGGGTTATTCCTCCTCAGGCGCAGGACCCTACACTTGCCCTTGATGAACTTCATTAAGTTCCTCTCCGCCTAGCTCTCTAGCCTGTGCAGGTCTGAACAGCGGCATGGCCTTCAGGTGTGTCAGCCCTCCTCCCAGTTTTGTGTCAACAGCAAACTTGCTGAGAGCAAACTTGCTTTGTCACCTCATCCATCATTGATGAATACTTTGAACAAGACTGAACCCAGTACTGACCCCTGGGGAACACCACTAGTTACAGGCCTCCAACTGGACTCTGCACCACAACCTTCTGTGCTCTGCCATTCAGCCAGTTCTTGTTCCACATCATGTCCACTCATGTAACCCACACTTCCTAAGCTTACCCATGAGGACGTTATGGGAGACAGTGTCAAAAGTCTTGCTAAAGTCAAGGCAGACAACATGCACTGCTCTCTCCTCATCTACCCAGCCAGTAATGCCATCATAGCAGACTATCAGATTGGCCAAGCATGATTTCCCCTTGGTGGATTCATGTTGACCACTCCTGATAACATTCTTTGCCTCCACATGCTTAGAGATGACATCCAGAAAGACCTGTTCCAATACCTTTCCAGGGATGGAGGTGAAGTTGCCTGGCCTTTAGTTTCCTGGGTCCTCTTCTTGCCCTTTTTAAGAACATTTGTGTAGAAACTGCCAAGCTACTGAGCAAAGGATTAGCTGGGATCTAACCGTAACACTAGCCACAATAACAGATCCTGTCAAGGGATAAGCAAATGAAAAAGACTGTACAGAATTTAAAATACCAACATATCTTTGTCCTTGACCTTCCTCATGTGGGTTGTTTTCATCATATACATGTCACCATTTTTCTGTCAGCACCCCACCTCTGAGCCTCCCCAGCGAATACATGTTAATTCTATGCTTCCCCCAGGATGTCTGTGAAAGCCTTCCTTTGTTAAATTATTTTCAGGAACACTAGGTACACTTGCATTATTTATAGCATATCTGAAACTGTTTCCCAAATTGTGGCTGTTCTGTAATAATTTTCCTTCTCCTTTTATTCAAGGTGCATGGCAATTACTTTAACATTGCTCTTGGAAAATGTGCCAGAAACTCTCATCCCACCTAAGCCCAGGATGTATTTATTTATTTTTAGTTTTTGATTACTGAAATACTTCAAGTATAGTATAGCAATATTATAAGCATATGCCATCATACATATTACGTGGAAACAATTAGTAGATATCTTTTCAGAATCTTCATTCCTCCATTCCTTCATACATTCACATTCATTGAACCTTGCTGATCCAATGTTTCTTTCACTAAAACAGATAGAACCACTTATTTCCCTCATAAAAGTTGCAAATACTGTCCTGTAATATGATGTAAGCAATCCTGATATCCAAAAATTAACCCTGGGCAGAGCAACAGATGTCATCTACGTCGACTTGCACAAAGCGTTTAACACTGTCCCACACGACATTCTGGTCTCAAAATTGGAAACTAATTGATTCGATGGATGGACCACTCGGTGGATGAGGAGCTGGCTGGATGGCCATACTCAAAGGGTTGTGGTCAATGGTTCAATGTCCAATTGGCAGCCAGTGATGAATGGTCTTCCTCAGGGATCCATACTGGGACCAGTGCTGTTTAACATCTTTGTTGGAGACATGGACAGTGGGATTGAGTGCACCCTCAGCAAGTTTGCCCATGACAGCAAACTTGGTGGTGTGGTGACATGCTGGAGGGAAGGGATGCCATCCAGAGGGACCTGGACAGGCTGGAGAGGTGGGCTCATGCAAATTGCATGA
>JAOTQQ010000019.1:70575351-70595165 GCA_026546715.1 Gallinago undulata | reverse complement strand
GTAGTGACAGGACAAGGGGTAACGGTTTTAAATTGGAAGAGGGGAGATTTAGATTAGATACTAGAAAGAAATTATTTTCTGTGAGGGTGGTGAGGCACTGGAACAGGTTGCCCAGAGAAGCTGTGGATGCCCCATCCCTGGATGGGGCTTTGAGCAACCTGCTCAAGTGGGAGATGTCCCTGCCCATGGCAGGGGGGTTAGAACTTGATGATCTTTAAGGTCCCTTCCAACGCAAACCATTCTATGATTCTATGATTGTATGAAAATAAGAGGCTCAGCATAAATGGGCACAGGCATCACCAAATAGGAAAAAAACAAGCTGAGATTCTTGGCTTGTTTGCAAATTCTTCATATAAACAGGAATGCTCTCCTGCAAAGCAGAAGGAAGATTCTTTGGTTGTGCCTATGTCAAATCGCACTGAAGTTCCTCTAACCTCTCAAGCAGACGTACACTTCATCCACCAAGAGCTCTGGCTGCAGCAGTGGCTTAAACTCTCTTCAAGAAAGCAGGCACACGCACACACAGAGATATTCACCTTCCTCTCTCTTTGCATAGGCAGTACTGCTTTAACCACTCACTGCTGAGGTAGAAAACCATTCTCAGGGGTTTTTTATGCTTTTTGGTTACCAGACAACTAGCGTAAGGAACCCAGATTAAGAGGAAGAAGGAGAGAAAGACTTCCCCTTTTTGGTGCTTCAGCCAAAATAAGAAACTACATCAGTAAGATACAGTGTCGTGGTTGTGCAAGGAGAACCAACTGCTGGCTGTCCTTTTGGGGGCTGCAAGTTTCCTCCCTCAGCAAAGGACCAACAGATGCTGGAGCTGGTGCAAGGCAAGGGCTGGGAAGTTCCCTTAGGGTGCAGGTCCAACCAGGACTGGGGCAATCATGCCATGTACAGGTCTGGAGGCTTTGATAGCATATCCACTGAAGTAGTAAACCACATATAATGTTTAAAAAAAAATAATAATCTAAGGTACTCTCTTTGGATGATGCTGTGCCACAGTGTTCACCAGGATTAACACCTAACTTAATTTCATAGCTTCACAGGGAGGAACTTATCTTGCCACCTTGACTATGTGTTATCTTAACACCTTAACTATGTGTTAAGTCTTGGAGCTGAGGTCTGCATTAGCTGATATTGTTACCAAAGTCGGTGTGTTTTTAAAGCCACCTCTCACATCCCTTCCCAACCAGAAAAAAAAAATCAGCCTATATAAATGTGAAATAACCCTGCAATGTATAGCCCTATATGCTGATCAAAAATGTCCTGACTTGAGGATTCATTTCTTCAGTAGGCATGAAGAAAATACATGTATATGTTTGGCAGTTTACATCACAGACTTTCAGACATTTGCAGCCATGTCTAAGAACAGACATTTTATTCAAAGAGAGAAGTGGTTCTAACAGAGAAAGATTAGAGCTGATATATACTGAAAGCAGACAGACTTCAAAACTGAGTTACTAAAAGGGAAGAGGCAGCCCCTTACTCTGAATCAGGAAATAAAATAGCTGAGATTTGCACTTTCCTAAATATTGAGGGGGTGACATTATTTCTGTAAGAAAATGAGACAGTAAAGCTGGTAGGATAATGGAAAGTCAGGAAAACCAGATGACATAACAACTTTTAGTACTGCACACTGGGAAAGCACACAGCCATCAAGCCTATCTTTGCATAGCTGCAGTATTTGAAGCATTGTATTCAGTTGTGATGCATTATTATAATTATAGTCATTTACACAGTGGTAATACTCGGATAGCATGTCCTCCTACAATTAAGGATCTTCTGGTATTTTCTCATCACAAAAAATAAGGGGGGGGGGGATGACTCAGTGACACATTTACTCCAATGATGAAGCTCTCCTGGGAAGCTCCTGCCTCCCCGTTCCTCCTGCCCTGCTGCTCGTCACTCATGGCCCTCCCACACCCATCGGCTCTGACGTGCAGCCACCTGGGGGCTTACGAAATTATCCGGGCTAAGGATCAACCCTTTTTTGCCCTACCTGAGACAGCTTATTTGAGACCCAGATAATTTCCGAAGCAAACCTGATCTCCCTTATCTGTCTACGTGTTTACACTTTGCCCCGTCATTTGCAGTGCCTGAATGCCAAGTCATTTGACAAGCCTTACCGATGTTCCACCTTGCCAGCGTGAAGTGGTGGGACTCACTAGCCATTATATCTATTATAAGCAACTCCAATGATGCGTGTGGGGCAATCCCCAGGTGGGGCGCGGCCACCCACACAGGATGGACCGTGAAGCACCCGGACAATACAAACAATAAATACTAACAAAGGCAACGTCAGCTCTTACTCATCTTTGCCGCAGGAACAGAGGAAGTGCCTTCAAGTGGCCACCTTGTCGGCTTAAGGAAAGACAGGTCCTAGGGTTAGGGTACGGTACAGGTGAACTACTCTTAACTTTGGGCTGCTGCTGAAGACAGTGGTTAAATTATCCAGCTGCCCTGCTCCTCTTTCACCTCTATTGCTGCTTGTTTGACCAGCCTGATCAAAGAGCTGACATAAAACCAGCCCTACCAAATAAATCAGTTAAAAGTTTTGTCCTTGTTTGGCTTCCTAAACTGACTCACGTCACCCACTGAACTCCTGTGGTGGATCCCAGTCATTGTGCAGCGTTTAGCCCCCACAATCATGACAGCAGTGCCCTATCTCAGATATTGGAAAGCATCACCATTAGCTTAGATGTGCGTAAACCAGCAAGTGTTGTTTTAATCAGTCTGGGTTTGCTAGGATTTGGTCTGAGGGTAACATCTTTAAAAGCAACCATGTGATACTGAGGAATTGTTTTGCTGAATGACTTGGCACAGAGTTTCTGAGGACAGACAGGACAGAAACTGAATTCCTGAAACTTACTCAGCAATTTCTGCAGCAAGCCTGTACTTTCTGCCTGAGCATTTCCATACTTCTTTTGAGCATATTTCCAGCCCCGGAGGAGATGAAGAATTTCTGGATAAGTACAATTTCCAGTGATGAATTTGCTTCATTGTTAAAAATTCATGCCTTACTTCCAGGCTGAATTTGATTGGTTTTGACTTACAGCAAGTGGATCTTCTTGTACTGTTGGTCCCTTGACACTGGTGTCTATTCTATGTAACTATGGAAACAGAGCACTATAAAAATCAGTTTTATAAAGCTGTTATTTCACAATCAGTCTCAAATATCGCTGATAAGATATACATTCCTGTGAATCTTCATATTGTCTCCTCCACCTCTTTCCTTAGAGCTCTAGGGAGAGCTGTCAAAGGACAACATAGCACTTGATGCTTTGCAAAGTTCATGCAGTCACACTGCCAAAAACCTGGAATGATTTTGTTTTGCTGAGAACAGCACACTCAGCTGCATGTATTATGGATTTTTCTTTTTAGCTATTATCTGATTTGCTAGACAACGGCCACAGCTGGAGAAGAGACATCAGATGGTTGAGACAACTGGGCAAGAGTGATGCCAAGATGTCTATTCTTGGATGCTCAAATGACCTGTCAACCTCACTAGCAGACTTACAATCTAGGATGATTTTTCTCAAGTTTGATGGGAAGGACCAGCTGGTTTTATCCTTCTTTTGAAGCTGGAAGATAAATAATCTGTTGTATCATGTGGGTATACGTCATCTAAGCAATTCCCTTACAAGGTCAGCGTGGCTTCACTGCATGGTGAGAACAGGAAAAAAGGAGTCCAGGCTTGCATTTGTGACCATGCAAGCCACTCCTGTTGATGGTAGTAGCTTCTCCATTAGAATCTCACCTTTTGTGAGGGCAACATGGCATACCTATGGTGGCCTCCAAGCCTGTGGGAGAAGCTTTTTTCTCGTGGCATTAAACTTATATGCACAAAGCCCACCTTCTCATCCTTAGAGCGACAAAACACACCCATGGCATTCAGTAAGAGAATGCCATAGGAAAACCAGAAAGAAATCCTGTACAGCGTGACTTTTTTTACATTTAGGTATCAATGAGACTTTGCAAATTGTTTTGTCTTTAAGGTAATGAATATAAAAAAAACAGACACAGATCTCTATGTATGCATACGATATCTAATAATATATCTAATAAAATTATATGATATATAGTAACAAGGAACTAATACAGTGTGTCTGAAATGTCCTAGGAAGGAAAATCCTGGAGTACCTCACAAGATTTCAATGTTTAATTAGTTATGAATTCATCTTCACCATCTTAAAATACAGTTGTGTGCTGCAAGGCTAAGTAAGGATTGTCACAGTTCCTCAGACATCCCCAGGATTTAGTAACATGTAGAAAACAGCTGCCCCACACAGCTGTGTGCGTGTGTGTCCTCCCAACCAGCCAGGCTGAGCATCCCTTTGTGCACTGCTCACTAGGGCGGCAGCAGCCAGGAGCAACAGTCCTTGCAGGTGTTAAGACAGCGAGCCAGATTCACCCCCTGGTTTTTCCAGGCCACTAAGCCTCCAGCTGTCTTGTCTCAGGGAGACCATTCTACCACCCCAGAACCACATCATGGGACAAGGCCTCCTGACGGCTGACCAGCCCCCAGAAAGGTCTGAGGCCACACAGTGCATGTGCTGCAGCAGCAAGACAAATGCCCTTTGCAGCCCCGTCTCAGCAGGAAAGCTCAGTCACAGAATCACAGAATCACAGAGTGATATGGGTTTGGAAGGGACTTCTGGAGATCATCTAGTCCAAATCCCCTGCCAAAGCAGGTCCACCCAGAGCGGGTTGCACAGGAACATGTCCAGGTGAGTTTGGAATGTCTCCAGAGAAGGAGACTCCACCACCTCTCTAGGCAGCCCATTCCAGTGCTCTGCCACCCTCAAAGTAAAGAAGTTCCTCCTCATGTTTAGGTGGAACTTCTTATATTCAAGTTTGTGTTCTTTTCCTCTTGTCCTATCCCTGGGCAGCACTGAAAAAAGGCTGGACCCATCCTCTTGACACCCACCCTTTATTTATAAGCATGGATCAGATCTCCACTCAGCCTTCTCTTCTCTAGACTAAAAAGGCCCAAAACCCCAGTCCTGCTCTCTTCCCTTCCAGCTTTGCTCTACTACATCAGCGGAAGAAATGATTCGATGAAGAAAGAGCTGAGACCAAACCCAGTCATCTGTTTTACATGGTGACTTCTGAATTCCTTCACCTTTATAGGCACTGTTTGCAGCCCCACTGTTTGAGCAAGGACCTGGGGAAGTGCTCTGCACAGCCATAGTCATGGTATGCATGTACCATCCATGACAGAACTTAACTGACCACTTTAGGTATGCTGACAGCACACACACGCCATGCAGCTGCTGGCTTCCTCTCTCAGGTGAAACATACTGTGTCGACACGCTCTGTAAACCACTCTTTGGACTCCTCCTCCTAGACACCGTAATGAAAAGCCATGCTGTCAACACACCATGGACCATTTTTGAGAGAGGGGTAGTGACCGTCACTTCTGTGTGAAAGAGACCTGGGGCAAAATAAGATCATACTGCTACACTGTAGATCTGTTCAACCCAAGGAAGATACGCCACCTTGGATACAGGTCCATTTGCTTGACAGTCATATTAACATCTGCCTGAAATCCCAGCTTGAGATTGTAAATAGCACGTAGGACCCACGGGCTGCACTGGATGCGTAGATGTTTGAAAGGTCCTCAACAACTGAAGGAAAGGAAACCTATCTTCAAGAAGGACTGAAAGAACACACTGGGGAAATCACAGGGCAGTCAACCTCACTGAGGCTCAAGCAAGTCCTCTTGAAGCACTTTTCTGGGCCTTCTGTGAAGGCGAAGGAGTGACAGTGGACAGCCAGTGTGGACTTTCTAAACACCAGCTGGGTGTATTCTGTGATAAAATGACTGGAACTGCAGATGAGGGGAGAGTAGTAGATGTCATTTACCTCAACTTTAGCAATGCTTACAGCACTATTTCCACAATAACCAAGTTGGGATATTACAGCCTGGATGGGTAGACCACCAGATGGGTAGGTACCCAGTTGTATGATAGGCCTTGGTGGCTGGTTATAATAAGTCATGTCATACTCTGCCTTGAGGCTAGTAACAAGGAGGGTCCACATGGGCCTGTACTGGGACCTGTCCTGTTTGGGCCTGTACTGGGACCTGTCCTGTTTAAGACCTGTATCACTGATGAGGTGGACAAGGTGACAGTTTCATCAAATTAGCAGATAACACCAACCTGCAAAGACGAGTTTTATGTTGAACAGTCTAAAACTTCTGTGTGGAAAAAAAAATAAAATCCTTGAGCCCAAAAATTCCTATAAGACTTTTCATTCCCTGTGGTTGCCTTTGCTGATGAACTGAGAGTGGATTCACAACTAGAATTATTCCTGCAGATTAATTGTTACAGAATTGTCTTTGGCAGGCCTTTGGCTGTATTTCTTCTTTGTTATTGGTTGCTAGATATTTAACTCTTCTGCAATGTCAGAAAAAGCCTCCTCAGCCCCAGAGTCCTTGATACTGGTTTCTTTGTGTAGCAGTATGACTGTTACGATCATTTCTTTTGCTGCCCGTGCTTTCAAAGATGCAGTTTCCTAAGCTGCTTCTAAGGCTGAAGATGTTCCCATGCCATCCACTACTAGACTCTCATAAAATACAATGGAATGAAAGCCAGCATATCTTAAGTTCTAGTCACACCTCTGAATCTGGTTAGTCTTAAAATAACAGGACAGGTATTTGATTCACAGATTAAAATAACTTGATTTACTATGTAGCTAAGTAGCTTCCACAAGTATGTTTCATGTGTAGCCCCCATAACATGTTTTAATGATTGCCAAATGGACAAAATAGGATTAAGACAATAAAAAGCAATCTGCAGCTTTTCTGAAGAATTACAGTACATCTGTCTTATAATTACAGTATATAAGTCTTATAAGGAGTGGCTGAGGGAGCTGGTGTTGTTCAGCCTGGAGAAAAGGAGGCTGAGGAGAGACCTTATTGCTCTCTACAACTACCTGAAAGGAGGGTGTAGCCAGGGAGGGTCGGTCTCTTCTCCCAAGTCACAGGCGATAAGACAGAGGAAATGGCCTCAAGTTGTGCCAGGGGAGGCTCAGATTGGATACTAGGAAACATTTTTACACTGAAAAGGTTATTAGGTTATTAAGCATTGGAATGGGCTGCCCAGGGAAGTGTTTGGGGCACCATCCCTGGAGGTATTTAAAAGACTGTTGACATAGTGCTTAGTGATGAGGTTTAGTGATGGTTTTTAGTCAGAGTCAGGTTGATGGTTGGACTAGATGATCTTAAACGTCCCTTCCAACCTAGGCAATTCTATGATTCTATTGCATGCTTTAATATCACAGATGGGGATTTCACAGATGGGGATTTCAGATTCACGGATTACTTTTGTTTCTCTGTTTTGTCTGTCACATTGTCTAAAACCAACCTCTTCCTGTTTGAGACGCGGACTCCTCAATATCAAAACAGCTCCCCGCTGGGCATATTCTCAAGGCTAGCCCAAGCCCTCCTAACTCCTGATCAAATGTTTTCAGTGGGACTGCTTGTGGGTTGCAGTGCCATTGAGCATGAATTAGAGAGACACAATCTGCATCCGCACAAGCAGTATTATATTAAAAATACCAGTAGGCTTACTGATAAGCAAGAAGCCTATCACCTTTCACAATTAGTTCTCCCTCCTATTTCCATTACCTTGTATAGTGGCAGCTTTTTCGAACACATCTGACCTAAACTGCAGGATGGTTTTTCAGGATGGGTTCTCTCCTTTACCTGTTCACATAAGTGACAATAATAAAATAATGCAGAACTAGTCACAAAACCAGAGTGGGGCTTCTTACCACCATTGCATATAGCTAAGCACTGAGTGGGAGTAGATTTTGGCAGGCCAAGGCAAAAAAAAAAAAGTTGGCTTGTCTTTATCCTGTATTGTGATAAATCTTCCAGCCATGTAAAAGTGCCATCTCAAGGCACAGGACCTCAAGAGAGTTCTGTGGATGTGAAAATTAGGTGAAAGGTGACTCTACAGCATAAATCATTGGGAGCTGAGTCAGCAACACAAAGAGCTTTTTTACATGAAAAATGTTTCTCTCTTCCAAACAGATCCTACTCTGCAAATACTTACACAGTAGACAAATGGTACGTAATACTCAGTCTGACTAAGAAAAAACTGATTTGCTTATAAGCACATTTGAAGCTCACTCTCCTATTCAGTGTATGTGTCCCATGCAGCATAGTTGGGGGCCTGGTTTGCACTGGTATCTCGCAAGTATCAGTCACAGTGAGGATGTTCATCTTAGGAAAAAAAAAAGACAAATTGCTTGATTAATGCCAGACTGGACAAAACCCAGTGAAATATCACATGAAGATCAGGGAATGGAGTAGCTGTCTTATTTTTAAGAGTGACTTTTATCTTTGCCTTCTGTGATTCTAGTCTCTCTAACACCAGCTGCAGTCACAGTCATAACTACACACAGAAAATGACTGTCATACTGAAGAAAGTCTTTGCTCATTTGATTTTACCCAGCACAAACAAAGACTCTGGGTTCCATGGCCAAAACTAATATTTTTTTGCCTGTAAACAAATTTTATTTAAGAATTATTAAAAAAAAAATACAGGGGGCATGTAAATACTATATAGTAAGTATATATATATATATATATATATATATAAAATAAAGCATACTTATATAACATATGCAAACCAATGTGAAGGGGAGAGTGAAATTGTGTCGGAGGGTGTTTAAATCCTGGGGACAACACAGCAGCCACAAATGTCAAGAAATCTTAGATCTGTGAGCTGCTCCTTTCCTTCTGGCTGCTTGCCAAAAAAAATTTCTAAAGGGGATTACTTTGTTGTCTTAACCTTGCCCTGGTAGCTTTTCAGAAAACGTTAAACACCCCAAAAGGGATTTTGCACAATACATGTTTTGAGTGTGTACCAATCCACACTGAGAACAGAAAGAATCTTTTGGCTCACATTAATACCTGCCTCCTTACAGGACAAGCTTTAAGAGAGAAAAGTTACCAAGACTTTTTGCTTCAAGTAAAAATTAAGTAGTTGATCATTATAGTGCAAGTGAAGTTAAACCAAATGAAAAATGAACAAAATACTTTTTTGAACTCTGTTTGAAACTATGGCATTGTCCATCAATTTCAGTTCATGACACATACTAGTAAGGAATTTTCCTCAGCTGAGTCTGGTCTTTATCAATAACCAAGAGACGCTTCTCAGCTTTCACATCCAAGGGTCTCATTCCTAAAAAGAACACCACAGCCTCCAAATACTGCATTACAAAATAAGACACAGGCATGGGATCCAGCTGACACAGCCTGAAAATTCTTCATTTTCCTTGCAATCGAAGTATCAATAACCTTTCTTCTTTAATTCACGTTAGATAAATTCACAAGGCATGTAAACATTATCAGAAATATGGTGCTTTACCTCGCTTCTCTCTGCTTAATTTATGGAAATACAAATTAAGCACTGTTAGGTTTGCTCCTCTGTATAGACATTTGATTTTTATGCTTTTGCTATTTGAGAGTTCTTTCCAATAGTAATTCTCTGCTCTCCTCACCCTGCTCATCAGATGGCAAGGAGAGCTGACCAGACTGAAACTTCAGCTGGATTTCGTTTTAGGCCACACAACACGGATCATGAAAACCTGCCCTTAATTTTCCAAAGTCATACAAAAGCTATAACCAATGTCATATTGGTTCCATGGGAATTCTGACAATATGGAAACTTCTGACAGATGCTGCGAGTGAGGCACCGAGAGCATGACATGACAGATTAACATTGCAGAAGACAAACGTGGCAAAGAGTCTTGCAACTCCTGGCAGTACTGACGGAACACGAAATTACGCTCTGGAGGTATAACGTAACCTGTGTTATGCAAAGCTCTTCTTGCATGACTGTATCATTCTTATGTCTGTACATAATAAATCATGCACTGTAAGAAGCCTTCTCATTCAAATAACTTACTAATTTTATAATTTACCATCGCTGCGTGGCATTGCAGGAAAACTAAACACAACACACGGTAACGGATGGATGCCAGGAAATGGATGTCAGAATGGGATTATTTGGCATGCTGGGAGCGTCCAGCCTTGGTAGCATTCTGATCTTGAGGCTAGGGAAAGCATGTTTGATTTTTCACCTTACTTCTTCGTGGGTTTGGCTCTTTGGCCTTGCTGGGGAAAAAAAAAAAAAAAAAAAAGATGGCACCTGACGAAAGTCACATCATTTTCCTCTCTGTGGGTAGTGGTACAACAGGAATATTGTGATTTGACTACAGAAGAATATCCTGGTGATCCTCAAACTTGTCCACTTCAGAATTTCCACTCTGTCTTAGTCGACTCTTTTCCACTTCATACAACTGGTGCCACATGAACTTTTTGCTACTGCTACAGCTTTCAAAGCTGTGTTTCTTCCACTTTTTCCATGAGCCACATAGAGTACAGGGTGATTACAGCCTATTGGGACAGATTCTGTTCCAACTAAATTGATAACTCTATGAATTTGCATCAGCTGTCATTTTCCTCTTTTCCATGTCTCCAGTAGTTAATATTAAGTGTAATGTTTCAGCAGGAAAACAGGCAACATCACTTTCATTAATTTATACAGAATAAAAAAAATCTGCTATTATTTACTGCAGCCAAGATAGGAAGAGAAAGTTCCAGCACAGAATCTCAAATACCCTTGGAAGGTTTCAGTATACCAAATCATTTGCTTGAGTATAGTCATAAGCAGAAACCTGACTTAAAACATTTTGCAACTATTATGACACTTTTGATCCATGATCCTGAAAGTACTTAGTGGTGAAATAATCTCTCAAGGTCAGGCTTGGAGCCAGTGATAAGAATTGGCATCAGAAGTGAGAAGACAGCACTTAACAGATAAAATGAAGTTTTATCTCTGGCTCTTGAGCAAATAACATCCTCAAAATTTTCAGTCCTGCAGATTACATTAGCTACTGTGTGTTAATAAAAGCTTATGTCTAACAACAGTAATGTATGCATGAGAAGAACTGGACCTTTACCCCAAATTAATCAATCCTGACTATGAAGTACCTGTAGAACCTATTTTCTGAAGTTTGATTTCTTTTTGTCCCTTAAAAAAACAAGCCCTTGTTATTAGGTTTTACAGATCAACATATAGAGAAGGTACTGGTGTTCACACAGATTTGCTAAAATCACAATCTGGAAAATATTTTACTCAATTACATTTACAATTTCAGTGATACTACAGTAAACAATGGTTGGTGGCCTTTTAGTAGTTAATCTTTTATGTCATTTTAATGTCAATGCAAAACAAAGCCTCCCTGTGTTCTCCATCAGGTGTGAAACATGAAACCAAGCATATGACTAACTAAAGCCCAAAGAAAGTTAAGCTAAAAATGCCTGGAGACTCACAGATATTTTGAAACATGAGATGTAACTTCCTAGATTAAACCACTGTTACACCCAGCCTGGCCTCACGCCTCCTCCAGCACTTATCAATATTCAACACTTCTGTGGAGGGAATAAACAGATAATAACTGGTTGGTGTGGAAACACCTAATGGAAAGTGAAAGGTAGAGGGAAGAGGAATAGTCTGTCATTACTGGTGTACGGCTTTCTGACTTACTGCTGTGACTTTCTGACCACAACGCTGCCTCTCACCACCACCAGCTGTTGGAGGGATAGTTATCAAAGTGTAGCAGAAATAGCATCAGTACAGTCCTAAGTCAGACAACTTGGCATGGACATCTGAGCTCAGGTAAATTCTAATCCTGATCATTATGTCAATGCTTCCACCTCGTTAGAAGAACTGAGCTCTCCCTGGAGCCAGCACTGCTACAGTGAAGCCTTGAAACATTTCACTGCAGAGGTCTACTTACTATAGCTCTATAAAAATCATATCTTGCAGGGCCTACTCCTTAAGGATCCTTTGTATACCAGACATCACAGTTCCCGAGTGCACTCCGAATACCATTAGTGTGTTATCTGATGTATTAAGTCACAAGCCTTGCAAAAAGCTGCATTTGTTTTGGCTTATAATGTCCAAGAAGCTGTCAACACCTTATCATGCTGGAAGCATTCAGTCTACGGTTAAGCCTATGAAAAAGGAATTCACCACCAGCTGTTGGTCCTCCCGAGACCATGATGTCACTCCCTGCTCACTGCCCACTGTAGTATGGACTGGGACACTTACCCCAGGCACAAAGGATTTCACAGGGCAGTTGCTCCCTTCTTCAGGCTCTCCAGCTAGGAGCAGGTGAAGCCACAGAATATCAGGCTCAAAGTGTGCACTGACCACAGGGAGATCTTTTGAATGCCTTTTCTGGCCAGGTGGATAGCACTAGATGTGGTCACACAATTGAAGAAAGCTCCCAGTACACAATGTCCACTCCAATTTCAAAGCCCACACCCAGCCTCCTCCTGCCTCTGTTTGTCAAGAGCATCAGTGTTTCCAAACTTCCGACTCCTCTTTTCTTTGGAAGTGAGTTTTCAGGACATCATATTCTCCTGAGACAACTGTTTCCCTCATTTCCTTACAGCTTTGCTGTATTTGTCCAAGGGCCTCAATCCTAATGATCACAGAGGGCTGATGACTCCTTTGGCAGAGGGAAAGAGCATTCTCATTCTGTGATTTTTTCTCATTATTGTCTGACAGGCTTGACAGACAACAGCAGGGCATCCTTCCAGCAGAAATGGGATTACTCAACGCTCAAACTAGTGCCTCTGCACTCCTAGTTGTAGGTCACTCCTAACCACAGTTTAAACTTCTGAGATGATATCTGCATGCTGCAGAATGTCAGCTGCTTGGCTTCATTTCAGCTCAGGCCCAAAGATGTTGAGTCTGAGTGTGATAAGGAAGCATCCAGAGGAATTGCCAAAAGTCTCTGTCAACCCCCTCTATCAAGGGAAACTGCTCAACCATAATTAAAGAAGCCCATATGTTCAGGCACTGTCTAGATGCACCTGTGCTCCTCTTCACTCTGCCGTCAGAAATACCTTCCTCTAGTTCCTGCAGGGAAAAAAATTATTCTCTCTTATCTATCATGGAGTGCACGTGTCTTTCATTCCAGCCACTTCAGCAAGTTATAACAAGGTATTCTCCCTGTTCAGGAGACTTATGAAAACTTATATACACCTCATGGGGTATAATGCTACCTACCAGTGCCAGCATTTCCTTGTTTCTGTTACAGTTTTCTGTCCTAGTGAGTGTAGCTTGCCAGGTATAGCTGAAATGCTATTGTGACAAAATACTAAATATTAGCGAGTCTAGATTTTTAAAAGATGCAAATCATATTACCATGTCTTTATTACACAGCTATTCTTCATTTATGTGCAAAAATGTTTAGTTAGAAAAGATCCCCATATTTAAACCCATGTATAAGCCTTACATGTAAAAAGTGTCGTAAGCAAACAGATTTTTACTAAGCTTTTACATTGGAATGCAAGAGTTGATAATTTGCATGAGCCTCACAGATTTGCCATAGCATCTTATTTGCTATCCCAGTCTATAAATACATCACAAATTATTTGACTTAACAAATGATCTTTTCAGCTGAATTATTCAAAACTTGTTATTTTGCTGCTTATGAAAAAAAAACCTGGCCACATCGGCAATTAATATTGTGGCCAGTGCTGAAGCACTTAGCTTCTCCATACCTGACTTCCAAGGTGCCTGAGGTTGGCTGCTCGAGGTGGCTGCCCGGGATGGCAGAGCAGTTCTATCCAGTCATAGATCTATCCTGAAGAGAACTATTCAGCAGAAAACATAGCCACAATGACTACACTGCCTCTTTATTTAGGCCACTGAAAACATACAAGATGCTGATATGCTTCAGATACTGGAGTGAAAGGTATCATTATCCCTTACCATGCTAGAAATCTCTGTGTCTGCAACAAACAAGCTAAGAAATGTGAATGGAAAAAAATGCCATTGTAATTGCTCTCTTAGCAATGAATACTTCGCCTGGGCTAGGATTCTGACTTACTGAAAGCTTGTTTTCTGTCAGACCTCCAAGCTGCACAGAAGGCAAGACCACCAAAAGTTCTGCTGCATTAGTCACAGCATATCCTAACACATAAGCATTGTGTGACAGAAGCGAGCAATTCTAAAGAAAGTTTTGTGGCAACTGATATTTAGGTTGGGATATGGCTGCAAGACTTTCAGGTTTTAGAATTGAACTTGTACATTTAAAAAGAAGATAGTACTGTATTGAGTCATTGTAAACTGAGGGTTTGATTTTTTTTCCTCCCTCTATTGCCCATAGTTTTGAGCAGGATGATAAGAAGAGGAGTGCTATAGAGACAATCCTCTCTCAAACATGAGAGCTAAGAGCCCATCCAAAGTTTATAACAATAATATTGGCAAGGCTCATATTGCCTGCCTGAGATGGTGAGGCTTCTGTGGCATCTCCACTGTAAGAACGCTCCTGTTTTGGGTGCCTGCTAAGTCCCAAGAGGAAACATTCCTGTAAATTAAGGTTCTTTTCTAAGACTATATGTATCCTACCACTCAACACCTTCCTTTTCTAAGGTTTACCATACCCTTGCAAACTGCCACATCAAGAACTGTACCCATGCCAGCTCCATATACCTGAAGAGAAACCAGTGGCCCATGACCCATTGTGAGGAAACTGCAAAACAGCTAAAATTTTCACACCAATGTCTTTATGGTAACAACATACACTTCAGAATTGTGCTTCAGTTCTAAGATTAAAACAGATAATACACTCAGTAAGTACTATATCTATACAGCAGGTGAATGACATTAAACTTGGATGGAAACAAGAACAGTAAAGGAGGAGCATAAAAATATGTATCACAGGTAACACACCTCAAAAGACAAGAGATGCATCAAAAACCTGTGAAATAGAAATTAGTCTCAGGGAGAGAGAGGACGTCCGTTTACAAGGTCATCTTTGAACCTTGGGAGAGGCATCACTGAAGCTGTTGATTACGTCTTGCTTAGTGTTTCATTAGTTAGACTAATTAAGAAGCTGGAACATTTCATCAATAACCAGCCTTACCTGCAACTTTTAAGTTTCATCTGCCTCTCTCCTGAGCGTTGCCTTGTGGTTTTCACTGATATCATGCTCAAGGACTAGGTCTTGGTTAGCCAAAATTAAATTGTTCTCTGAAGTAGTGCTTTGTTTTTTACCAAGTTTCTACAGCTATCGGACCTATGGCATGAAATAATACTTCATTATCACGCCACAGAATGTATTAGTCCTGTTTGTAAAATAAACTATAATAGAACTCCAATCTTAAAGAAATCAAAGGAATAAAAACTCTTTCCTTCCTAAGGATTTCATGTGTCTCCAGGGATGTCTGGGGCTAGCACTTCTTCATAGGGTCCCTTTTAAATGGGTCTCCTCCACCATGAAACAGCCCAGGGTTGCATTCATCTTCTACTGTCACTGTGATGCTTACTTTACTTAGTGTAAGATGAGGTTCACAAATGTACTTCGGAAAGTATCCTTAATATTAGAACGGTACTACTCAATTATTTGAAATTCATTAATGTGTGAAAGAAGTATTTTTCACACACACAAAAAAAATAATGTAGAAATATTACATGATACTTCCTCCTCAACAAGTAGAGTGTGCAAAAACAATGCAAAAAGCTTTAGCGAGCAACTGCATACCCTACATACATGTTTTTTTTAAAGAAGATGATGTGGTAATTTGGAGCATTCAAGTCCTATTAAACAAAAATGTTGAAGTTCACAATGTTTCTGTGGCAGTATAATAATTTAGTTGTCACAAAATTGTAGAACCATATGGATTGGAAGGGACCTCTAGAGATCATCTAGTCCAACCCCCCCACCAGAGTGGGTCTCCCTAGAGCACGTTACACAGGAACTTGTCCAGGCGGGTTTTGAATGTCTCCAGAGAAGGAGAGTCCACCACCTCTCTGGGCAGCCTGGTCCAGTGCTCTACCACTCTCACAGTAAAGAAGTTCCTCCCCATGTTTAGGTGGAACTTCTTGTACTCAAGTTTGTGAGTAAAGTAAGTAAATCAAACAGCAAAGAAAATACATCAAAATTCCATGAAAGCATTGCACTTTTTGTTGCGTAGGGTCTATTACTAAAGCCCTTCTCTTTCACTCCTTGTGGGATATTTCTCCCTACACTTTCCTTTTCCAAGTAGAAGCTGTTTACCTAGATGCGGGACAATGACAGCCCCTAGTGGAGCACAATTTTATCCATAGCAGCCTTTCACAAAGCCTCTTCCACAAGCACTGCAGTGTTTGCTTTATTTGTATTAGCATTTTTCTACAAATGTCAGTGATGAATGAGTATGACCACAAGTTTCTTCCTTTTTCATGCATTCTAACTAGATATTAGCTGCATGCCCTGATCTATCAGGTTTCTTTAGTTTCCTCCCATTTATGGATTTAACAATCGTATTTTCTGTATGGTTTTTATTAAATGAAAGTGAGTATAAAGTTTTATTACTATTCTCATTATTCTGATTCACAACTTAAAATATGTTATTTGGCATTTGTTCTTGCTTAAGTTGGCACGGTGTTAGTTACTACCAGATATTTTTAATATCTTTGCTTTTCTCTGCAAAAGAGAAAAGGTGTTGTATTTTTAAAGTGGAATTTCTGTCTTTCTCTCCTCCATGAAATTGTTTGCCAGTAGCATGTGACTACATGCCAATAAGCAGGAATTTTACCTTGATGTGAAAGTTATCATTAACACTGTTATGATGAAATTTGGCAATTCTGGTTGAGATAGCAGTCTCTTATTGATTAAAATGATCTAACACATGGTAGATCAACCCTGATATTATCTGATTCAAAGTACCTGTGAAAAAGTAAACAATGAATTAATGCTGTAGGTGTGAGCAATGTTGCAAAACAAAGACCAATTTAACAAACCATAACAAATTATAAAACAGATAATACGTTTCCTTGTGGGATAAATATAATCTCATCAACCCATATTACTTCATATTGAGGCATCAATCTTAGAGGTGCATTATATAGTTGTCGGAACTGGAACAGCTGAGGCTGTAAAAACCCAAAGACCTCACAGCTCTTGTTTACCAGTTAAATTCTTCCAATTTTCTCAGGGAAGCACAATTTTATAATAATGTGTCTCTAGCAATAAGGTGATTTCATTCTACAAATCACTGTTCTTTTTGTTTGAACAGTAAATTACAAAGGTGGTTTCCCAGACCCAAACACTTCTTCATTAGGGAAATGGGACTATCGCCTTGTACAAACCGGGCCACCAACTTCAGTTGGTTCTCTGGTCTCTTGATCTTACTCTAGTAAGAGCAATCCTCTTCATGCCTTTCCTCCTTATTCTTGAAAGGAGAATACCATAAACATGCAAGATAACATATAGACATATAATAATAGATCTTAGAATAAGAGAGGACAACCTGGTTCACATGGATTGTGCAGTATGTGTTCCGTGAAGAGGGACAGATCATTCCGTTTTTCTTCTCCTTTCCACTTAATTGTAAACAAACCTCAGGTAAAAAAGAAAAGCAAAGCATCTATTTGAAAATTTGGCTACCACGCCGTGATGTGTCCTCTACCATTATTAAGTGCCTATACTTCTGTAAATAACAAAGCAAGACAGGGAAACAAACCAAGTATGATCAGGAGGAAAGGACTTGTCAGCTGAAAAACAAGTCACTGAGAATCAGGGTGCCTGTGAAATGACATGGAAGCACATTAGTCAATCTTCAGAGGTGCTGAAGGCTCTTGAAAAGCCATTCCTGATCAATCTCCAGAGGGTGCAGGTATCAAGAAATTGCATTGGTCTGGACAGACAGAGATTTTCTTGTGCTGCAATGACTGCATCAGTTGATTTTATCTGAATCCTAGTACTTTCACTAAAAGTTGCTTGGATAGCAACATCTAGATTCATTCACCACCTGGTGCTTACAGATATATTCCAAATCTCTAGTGCATCTGTAAAGTATGTCATGGATAGGTTTTGGTTTGGCTTTTTCCATTTTCTCTTAGATGTATCAACCACAAACCTTCCTCATGCATTAAATCACAGAACTACTTTGACTGAAACTTCAAAAGCTCAATATTGTAAAAATAAGTCACTGGCACAGGAAGTACGTCAGCTTTATTTGATGCTGCCCTAATCTCTGACTGCCAGTTGATTCCAAGGCTGATATCTTAAATAGGCATTTTAGCATAATCTTTTGACTGTCAGAACTTAGCACATGTGGCAGCACTGAAACAGGCCTACCAGCAGCAGACACTGTCCAGGCAACTGCTGAAATAAGCACAAAAAGGGCAAAAATTGCAACAGATTTCAGAATACCAAAGTATTATTTTTCTAAGAGAAATATTTTGCAGCAGAGGCAGAAATATAGATTTACTAAATGATAGAAAAGTAAGCTAAAATGCCTTTCACCAGGATTAAGAAAAATCCCATTGGCTTCAAGAACGCTGCTTCAGCATGTACATGGATAGACTTCTGCTTGTAGTTGGGAAAAGCTTTCATCGATCAAGGTAGCCTTGCTGATATCAGGACTTCAGGGTTAGCTGCTGTTGCCAGTATCTTCTAACTGAAAGGCCAAAAGATTGGTTACGGTTTTGCATTTAAGCAAAAAAAAATAAAAATCAGGGCTGAGATGCCTTTGCAGAGAAGGCAATTACAAAAGCAGATCACTGAGAAGTCTTCAGACCCTTCTGAGTGCTGAGCTAAAGAGCTGTGAGAGACAATTTTCCCCATTTCAGGCTATTTCAATCTGAGAGTGTTAGCTGTTATCAGCTAAACATACATGTTTTGTACCAGTAACAGATGACTTTCATTGCGGAAGGAAGACAATGCCGCTTTGTTTCTTCTAAAAATCTTAATCAAAGGTCAGTCAGACAAGTGCTTGAAGAGTCATATTTATCTTCTGGACGGCTTATTCCACACTGTTACCTTTAACTCCAGCTGGTCAGATGTAAATCAATGACTGTGGAAAGTATTCAAGGAAATGGTATTCATAAATCACAGTGATACAGTGAAAGGGTCTTAACTTTTATTTTGCTGTATTCTTCCCCCATATCTTGTATCTGTAGGTTTGTTCTCTAAAGAATTTAAATTTCAAAGAAATAATTCAGATTTTTAGTAACAGTTGGGCATATGCTAGACATCAATAAAAGTGCCCCTTTTCTTATAACAATGATGGTCAAATAGATGGCCAGATTACACCAAATAAGGTGCAACGTAAAGCACATTACAGCTATGGTTGAATTAATAAATGCACACAGTTTGATTCACATTTGCAAAAGAAAGACTGGCAAGACAGAAGGGCCCTACCAATTTGACCATTTAAGTGACTAACACCACAGATAGAATCCATTTGTTTTCTTTGATGGAGATTTTATCTAACAAATTTTAGTTCAAAAAACCAATATTTTATTGAGATGTAACATATCGTGATGGCAACCTACACGAAGATGCAAATTTAATATGAATGTAGTTTAGTTTAAGTAAAATTAGGCACATGCCTACAACAAGTGAATGAGTGTCAGTTACTTGGTAAACACTTGCAACGAAATGCAGTGAAATGCAAAGTTGGCTCTGTTGGAGACAAACACATAACTACGCAGGATAGTTATATGCAGTGCTTTATTGCGAGGCCTCGGGAACCAGGGGTAGATACCCAAATCTGGTTCAAAGATGGCCTCATTCAGTACCCATTTTATATTCTCTAAATCACACAACGTTATACATATTCAATAGGTATTGCTACGTAACTAATACATATGCATTATGGATTACTTCATCCTATTGCGCCGGCAGCTTCTGTACCTCATAGAGTGGTTCGGCTATCAGTCCATAGTTCATTATCCACAGTCTGCACCAGCCCGTCATTCCTAAAAAGGTTCTCAATTCATGCAGAT
>JAOTQQ010000019.1:70497873-70575251 GCA_026546715.1 Gallinago undulata | reverse complement strand
ACAAATTTCTTAGTTACAATATCATAATGATTATGATTCGACTTTGTAGTTCTATTTAACTCTTGTTTTCACCAACAGCTCTGGCCATCAGGAGCCTCTATAGTGGAAATTTTCCTCTTCCCAGTATCTCTAGATACCATAGAGCTGTGAGCAATTACTACAAAATTAAGGAACTCAAAGAGCAGGAATTCCTTTTTCCTGTTACAAGTTATGATTAGGAATTATATATGAATATTACTAGTTTGAGCATGTTGAAGAAATTAATAACTAGAAACAATCACTTCAATTCACAAATAACTCCTTTATTTTAACAAGTTCACTTCAAATGGCAAATATAGTTTTGCATAACAAAAGACCAAAAAAAGTTTTTTATAATTTATTGAATTTCAGTTTCTACCCAAACAGACTTTGAGAAAACAATAAAAATTTGAGTCACACATTTTAAAGAGAATCACCTACCATTTGCAAACAAAATAAAATAGATCAAAATGAAGAATCCAAACAAGACCATTTGAAGCTATTTACCTTAATAAATACTGCTATAAATGTTTTTCACTGGAAAAAAATATCAAGTGTCATGAACTGACTGCATTTATTTGACAATAAACTAAAAAAAAAAAAAAGCCCAGGCTAATAGAGATTTTATTTTAAAAAAAGATTAAGTAAAATTTGAAAAAAAATATTAAATTGTTAGGAGAGGAAGAGATGAAGCGACAGTACTGTTGTTTGGCCTTATCAATGTTTGGAAGACAGCTCCAAATAGTCCCTCTTTTAATGCTTTGCCTTTACTACTGGTTAGTCTTGTCCCACTGAACTCCATTGGTTTGGTTTTTTAAGTACAGAGTTTCTCCTTTCTGTCATCTTTTTTATGTTGACATCTTGTTGCTGTATCCACTGGTGAAGGCTGGCCAGCTACATAAATATTATTCACCTTTTCCTATCTGTAAGGATCTGTAATTTCTCATGTTCTTGGCTTGTTCACATACCACAGGTCAGGGCTGGCCACTTGCATAACTCAACATGATTTAGTTTATTTAAAACATGTTTACCTGATGGCTGATTTAACTCATGGTCAAAACAGATTAGCTTAATCATTTCAATGCTTTACCCTGCCCTGCATGTCAATTTTATAGTTAGTAACTTATACTATTTTATTCAACTTTTCAGAGAATCAACCCAAAAGATCCATAAAAATTTTGTTTTCTGACACAGATTCATCACAGTATTTGAAAAAAAACACTACCATAGGTTGCCATTAACATACCGGCTTCAAGTTGTTTCTGTTAATTCTGTGAAAATATGAAGCATCAAAAGGTTTTCCAGCCCCCTACATGTAAAATCCAGTAGAAACATTGGTTTCACTGGACTCCTTGGAAGTAGAGCTACAAAAGCAACTTTAATGTCATATTCATGTGTTAAAATTGTGAATGACTTTTTGTATTAAAACACTCACCTGTGACAAAGTCAGGTTTCTTTAACTGGAGTGCACATTAGCGGCATTTTCTCTCTTAATAGTCCCGTAATGGAGTCACACCCAGAAACAAAGCTTTGCTCACACGAAGCTTTGTGGAGTCAGCAGGCAGTGAGACTACACACTGGGTCTGCTCACACAACCAGAGGTCAGATGGCACTGCCCTCTTACTCACCCTACCCATAAGAAAGAATTCCTTCCACTGAATTCAGTGGGAGTCTGCAACGTGAGTGAGATGCAGCAGGACATAAAAGATTGCCTTCAGAGTAGTTTTCATCCTAAATGCATGCCTACCTGTCATTCTTGCCACTTTCATGGTACTGTGACACAGACCACTTTGTACAATGGATTCTCCTTGCTCTGCCTCCCATCTTTGTTCCTCCTCCTGCACAGAACAGTATTTTACCTTGCAACTCCTCATTCACAAGGAATTCATTCACATTTACCTTGCAACTACCTCATTCACAAGGAAACAGACAGCTCATTAAGGACTTGGTCACCAACTTTACAGAGACAGTCTCAAGTAGGATATGAGACAATTAGACCACCACAGAGGTATTTTTAAAAGCTGTGCGTTCCTTCATATTTTTGTGCATTCTTTTCTTCTGCTAGATAAGCACATATGTATAAACAAGATTTTTCTCAGCTGCTGTTCTATAACTGGCACGACTCATTGGATTAATATAACCATATTTACAAAAGATACAACAGTTCTATCAACAAGACCTGCACCAACCAATTCACAGACTCCAAAGCAAGGACTGGGACAATGAAGTACTTAACTGCCCACCGTAGGAGGAGATCAGGTTCATGACCATCTAAAGAACCTGAATGTGCACAAGTCCATGGGACTTGATGAGATACATTCAAAGGTCCTAAGGGAATCAGCAGATGAAGTTGCTAAGCCACCATTCACAATATTGGAGAGTCATGACAGTCTGGTGAAGTTCACAGTAAAATATAACCCCCATTTTTAAAAAGACCTGGAGAACTACAGGCTGGTTGGGTCTCACCTCCGTGCTCAGCACAGATCGTGGAGCAGATACTCCTGGAAACTCTGCTAAGACACATGGAAAACAGAGAGGTGATTGGTGACAGCCAACGTGGCTTCACAAAGGGAAAATCATGCCTGACATCTCTGGTGGCCTTCAACGACAGCATTATAGTGTTGGTGGATATGGGGAGAGAGGTTGATGTCATCTACGTGGACTTGTGCAAAGCATATGATACTGTCCCAAGACAACATCCTTGTCTCTAATTGGCACTCATGTTTTTCTCCTCTGCAACATTCTTTGCTTCACTCACAAGAAATCCAACTTAGATACAGCATGTTGTCTTATGAGAAAAGTGTGTGCTTGCCCTGTGAGTACCAAAGCTACCACTTGGATTTCACACAGCCTCCACTGGCATCCTGCATGGAGGAAGGCTTTGCCTGGGTTCGGGTAGTGAGCTGGAAAGGCTTCTTCCATTCATGATCTTAATTGTAACAGCAGTAATATAACTAGTATATACCACTTGCCACCTTCTGTCAGCCATACAAACAATCCCCATGCATCTGTTTTAAAGCTGTACATACAGACGTCCAGATCTACAGTTATATCTGAGGAAAAGGGTCATGGATGTAACTATGAGTTGCTGCCATTTTTTCCTGCAGGATGTTTACCCCATTAACCCTTCAATCTGACAAAGAAAAACTGGAATATTGTAAAACTGGAATATTGTAAAATATTGTAATCTTCACAGAATATGTCTATCACCTTACTCAGAGTACATGTTGCTGCATTGTTTCTTAGAGTAGCTGTATAAGTGCTTGATCTGCTGTAGTGGTTGTCATTACTTTTACCTTCTCCAGGTAATTCCAAAGCTTTGCTATTAAGAGGCATTTCCCATGCTGTTCAGCTACCCATCATATGCTGTTATTTTTTCTCCTGGTGTAGGATAAAAACATGCCTTTCTCCATATTCCAACTGGAATAAGAGTGCTTATGAAATACTTTAATTGGAAGTTCCTGTGCTTTGTGCATTATGCCTACTTGGCCCAACAATGTGTCTTCTAATTCTTATAGATCAGAAGATAAATACTTTTTAAAGATACAAATACTGAGATAAAGCATTGGCATTTGCACTTTTCGTAGGAACAACTGTCTGTGAAACATTTGCAATATGCCTGTGCTTGGAAAAAACACTCTGTGCTAATGCTGGGCTAAACCCATCCTCTCAGTTTAAAATAAAATAAAATAAAATAAAATAAAATAAAATAAAATAAAATAAAATAAAATAGAGTATTTTGTAGTGGTAAAGACAGCACTAGACTGCTTTTTACGTACTTTTTCACTCACTGGGATGTACAAAAGCTAACGGAGCACTTAAAACCAGAGTGAAAATTGTAACTTTTGTTTTCCCCACAGAAATCTGTCTCCACCTGGGACTCAGCCTGCAAGGAGTTCTTGGAGGGCCTACGTTTTCCAGACTCCCCAGACTATGGTAGCAACAGGCTCAATGCACCTGCTGCAGCATTACCAAAGATTTCTGCAGTTCTGATGCATCCCCTGTGGGTATCCACTTGTAAGGTAAAAGGAGGAAGTACACCCAATATAGTGACTTTGTGGTGCTAACCACAGTATGAAGGTGCTAAGAACTGCACCAGGAGCCTAACTCTAGCTAGGATGTGTGCAAAGTCAAGGGGTGGAGAAGAAGGAACATTCTCCCAACTCATCTTGAAATTTCTGTCAGTCCAGGGATCAGTTAGAGCCTGGACCACAGCAGAAATTTGATGCTAAACTGCCTACTGAGAAACACAGTGATTTGTTCAACAGACAGCAGCCTGAGGGCCGTGGGAGCAATTTATGCAGCCAATTAAAAGTGGGGGGAGGTGGGGGTGGGAGACAGGAGGGATAAAAAGCCTTTTTCCCAAAGTTGACAGCTATTTGTATAAATTGACATTATGCTTGCTGGGCACATAAAGCAGAAGAATTTCTGAATATTAAATTCTGGCCTCGTTTGATCTCTGCTCCCCAGGTAACTGACAGCAGATCAGCAGAAGTTCTAGATACAATCTCTTTAAAAAAACACCTTATCTCTTTCTTTAGCTTCTTCTCCCATACAAGCTGCTACCTGTGGACAAAAGATGAAATTTAATTATTTAACTGCATTTACTGCTTTGAAAGTATTTTCAGCTCTGCTTTTAGGATCACGTAATCTGCTCCTCCTGACAATTTTTTTTTATATATATAGGGATTAGGGGCTATCCACTTCTAACCCCTTGGCGAAGAAAGAGTGCAGTATCTAAGAATAATGAAGCACCCACCGCCGGTTTCCAGGGGCCGCCCACGGGCCGCCCTGAGACAACTCCGAGTAAATAGCCCTTTCCCTGAGGTAAAATATCTGCCCGGGTACCCTCAGAAGCCAGGGACGGGCCTCACAACTACCACCAAGACAGTCCCCTCCTTCTCTGCCCCGTGGCAGCTCCGCTGTGCGGTCCGAAAGCGGCGAGGGGCGGCCATTGGGCGCCCGCAGGGCGGGAAGCACCCGCCGGCCGCGGGGGCTAAGGGCGGGAGGGCGGCAGCCAATCAGGGGCGCGGGTGGGGCTTCCCGCGAGGGCGAAGGGTGGGGCGGGGCCGTCGGTGGCCGTCCTGAGGTAAAGGCGGCGGTGGCGGTAGAGGCCGTGAGGTGCTGGGTCCCAGGTTAGTTTGTGTCTTCGCTGCTCTCCCTTTCCGCCGCACATTGCCACTTAGTCCCTGCTAGTTCGTCACCGATTTTGAAAACTGCAGGTTTAAAAGCCTTCCATGGCGGTAGAAATACCTGATAACTGCATATTTCACCTGCTTAAAGCGATATTCCCGTGGAGTGCTCAGAGAATGAAACAGGGTGACGTCTTTCTGCAGTTTTATCGTTTCTTCTTAAAAAAACTTAAAAGGTTTAAGTATGCTTGGATTTCCTTTTGTCATCACAGGAGTATTTCTAAGTCCTGCTTTCCCCTTTTATATTGGAAACCCGTATCAAGAACAGTGTGGTGAGTAGGACCCGGGAGGTGATCGTCCCCCTGTACTTGGCACTGGTGAGACCCCACCTCGAGTACTGTGTCCAGTTTTGGGCCCCCCACAAGAAAAACATTGAGGTGTTGGAGCGGGTCCAGAGAAGGGCAACGAAGCTGGTGAGTGGTCTGGAGCACAAGCCTTATGAGGAGAGGCTGAGGGAGCTGGGGTTGTTCAGTCCTGGGAAGAGGAGACTGAGGGGAGACCTCATCGCTCTCTACAACTCCCTGAAAGGAGGCTGTAGAGGGGTGGGAGTCGGTCTCTTCTCCCAGGTCACAGAGGATAGGACAAAGGGTAATGGCTTCAAGTTGCACCAGGGAAGGTTCAGGTTAGATATTAGGAAATACTTCTTTACTGAAAGGGTTGTCAGACATTGGAATGGGCTGCCCAGGGAGGTGGTTGATGCACCATCCCTGGAGGTATTCATGAGACGAGTTGACATGGTGCTTGGGGATATGGATTAGTGTTGGGTTGGTGTTGTTTTAGGTGTGGTATGTGGTTTGTGTCGGGTTTTTTGTTTGTTTGTGTTTGGTGGGTTTTGTTGTTGTTTTTTGTTTTGGTTTTTTTTTGGTTGGTTTTTTTTTTCATTGGTTGGACTAGATGATCTTAAAAGATCCCTTCCAACCTAGGTGATTCTGTGCTTCTGTGAACTTCAAACACACCTGATTGATGTGGTTTTGATGTTCACTGATAGACATAGCCTTAAGAAACTGCTAGTACCTGAAGTGGCTACTATAAATTCACTACTATTATCTGTATTAATTCACAATTATATTACTGCAAGTATTAATTGCAATTCTATTGCTTTGTATTTGTATGAACGTGTGGTTATATTGCTATAAAAAGACCTTATAAAGTGATACGTATCAATAATATTAAGTTGCAGTTCTATTCCCTGCATCAGTTCCGTTGGATAGAATCATTCCCCCTGCAGGTAGTATTAAAGTATAAATCTGTCCCTCCTTACAAATGCATCCCTTCTTTCTCCACCCTCCCACACCAATTCTGTTGGACATAGAGCTGATAGAAGGGCCAGCAGGTTGTCCAAAGGGTTTTCCTGCACATTCTCAGCATTTTTGATCTATGGGTTGGGTTCACTCCCCTCTCTAACCATCCACACGGTTTCCATCAGAAGGTTTCCCGAATCTTCATTCTCCATCCGATTTTATACCTTATCCCTGATTCTTTTCTTTTCCTGAACCTACCTTTATACCTCCATGGCGCTTCCTTTTCTCTGTACAGACTCCTCTCCAGTTGGCAATCAGCCTCTTACTACTTTTTCCTCATTGGTACTAATTCTGTTATATCCATACCCAAATTTGGTATTTCCAACACTGCTACCTAGGCAATTTTAGTCTAATATCATGTTACTGATTCCTTTTGATATGTATACCAAAACAGCCTTCTGTCACAAGTTTCCCTTATTGCCCTTCAATTCATGTTGGTTACGTTTCATTTACATTGTATGCTTTTTGGATAGAATTATTTTGCTTTAGCTTTGACTCTCCTGAATAATTTAATTAAGAACAAGTATTCTCTTATCTTATGCATACAAACCTGAGCAACAATATATCCTGTTTTGCACTCACACTGTATCTCTGTCCATGTATAGTTTTCATCTCACTCCTGGTTCCCATCAGAAGCATCAATTAATTTAGAGACCTGATGTTCCAGCAGGTTCTCTTCATCACAACCAGCCTACACAATCACCTTTTTCCTTGTAAAACTGAAGGACAGAAAAAACGTCCCCTTGTAAATACATGAGGCAGTGAAAAGTTAATAGTTTAGAAAGCTGAAGTTCTATCTTTAAAGGCTAATTTAGAATCCATAAAAATTAATTGAATCAGTTCATTGCTCAAAATTAGTGCTTAGGGGAGCTAATTTCTATTGCTTAATGTTCATTTAATGGTTTGAAAGGTTTTCTGTGAAACAGCAAAAGGCCAAGCTATAAAAAAAACAACCAACAAAATCCACAACCAAAAAACCCCAAACAAACAAACAAAAACCCCCAAACCCAACTCAAACCAAAAAACCCCCACCAAACCAAAAGTCCAGTTCTTTTAGAAAAAAATCAAGTTCAGGTGTCTGTGGTCTATAGTTAGTCTGCTGTTAACACCCTTCCACAGGAAGAATTCTGAATACTTTAGTTATCTTTCCTCTAAAGGAAATCGACTCCAAGGTACATGTGCAAAAATTAGGAAGTTATTCTTGTTGAACCTTGATTTCAACCTTCTCTTTCATCATTTTTCACAATACAGGAAGTTTTTAACTAATCCATATTCTGTATATCTTCTAGACAGATGAAGTGTTGAAAACATCACAAAACAAGATGTTTGCAGCTTTGAAGTATCATTCAACAGACTATTTATATGAGGTACAGTTTTATTATTTCTCTTAATATTCTGAAATAAATATGTCAGTAACTGAAGAAAAGACTGAGTGCACATTAAAAAAGATATAGGGACCTACTTTCTTAGGATTTCTGTTTCAGTGAGGCTGTACTGCATTTGCTGGGATAACATAGTTAAGTGATTACAGGTTTTTAAAGCAAAAAATTAAAGTACAATTTTGCAAAAGCTAAAGAGCATTGATTTTTTTTTTTTAGTGTCTGTTGCACTTATAATTGTGTTTTATAGCCAGTTTCCTGTGTAGAGCCTTCTTTGGAGAATGCACTGTGACTTCTAATGCATAAAATTCAATTAATTGCCTTTTTGGAGGAAAAAATTCAATTTTCTAGCTACTTCAATATGTATTAGGATAATGATACACATACATCAGTATTCCCTACTGATGATAGGGAAGAGTTTTTACAATATTTAAGGTTAAATTCATGAAGAGCAGATATTTATTTCACACCTACAATTAATATTTTGGCTTGATAGATGTTGATCAGTTAAGACGTAGAAAGGTTATGAAGTCTTGTTTTCCTTCCTCTCTACAGCTGCCTGATGTTACCAACCGCATATTACTGAAGCACACAATCTTACTTAATTGAGTTTTTACTTATTTATGTTTTCAAAGAGAAACCATGAGCCAAATAAAAAACCTCTCTGGCAGAGTGGTGCTTTGCAAAGAGGGGATATTGCCAGTGTGCAAGCAGAAGAATGAGGTAGCGAGACATGATGCCTTCAAGAGTTCAGGGAGAGTGCAAGCCCATATACCACTTCTCCTGGCACATAGCTGGAGAAATACTATGTGCTTAACTTCTTCCCTCCTGCTAGAAAGTACATGGGAGTTAAAATGACTTTTCAGGCCTCTGATATATCAAGTGCACTTGACAAATGCCTCCAATTCTTAGGAAATGCTGGGATTTGATGAGTGTATCGAACTCTGATTCTTGCTTACATCTGGCTCAGCTGGATGTTGAATCCTTTTCTTAATCATAGAATGGTTTGGGTTTGTAGGGACCTTTAAAGGTCATCTACTCCAACCCCCCAGGGGCTCAGAGCCCCATCCAACATGACAGTTCTTTCCAATTTCTTTTCAATTTCTTTCTGGTCAGTGTTGCATTATTTCTTGTACTTTCTTGTTTAGTAGTTTCTTCTGAAACTCCAGCAGGTCATTCTTATGTAAGAGTACTTTGAGAGCTCTTACGTCACAATCCTTGAAGCTTGTTTTAATGAAGAGAAAGGTTATCATGAGCTCTTTCTGTTCCTGTGATCTCTATCAGGAACTTCAGTAGCTGTACTTCATTTTATGATAAATGCAGTTGTTTTAGCAGTAACTTCAATACAGAGTACTTAAAGTGAGGCATGGCCAGAAACACGTAGAAGACATCTCCAGTTGCCTGTACCTATCTGTTTCTACCTTCTTTGTTCAGAATTTGCAAAGAATATCACTGAGGAAATGTGACGCTTTGACTTAGGCAAGAGGGAATGTATTGCATAAATACAGGGTTTATCAATTTTTTACAAGAGCCTTCTAAAGAAAAGATGCTATGATGGCAGTAGTTTTTGCCTTCTTTGTTAAAATTAACTGGCATTTACAGATTTGTAACTATCCCACAAAGGACTAAACTGAATTTGCAAAAGGATCTGTAATAGTGACCTCTCACAGATGTGACAGTGTTTGTTCACATTGCTTCCTGCGTCTTTTTTTGTCTTTTTTTTTTTTCCCCATTTTCTCTCTGCCTATACAGGAAGGTTGGACACATGCACCAATACCACTGCTGTTCTGGTAGAAATCTAAGTCAGTGAACCATTTCTAGTTTGACACCTGAGATGTCTAATGGTACAAGCTATACATGGATTGACTGTATATGCTGAAGTGGCTGGACATTTCTAGGACCTTGAAGCAACAGAGCTCAAGTCAGGAAATGGACCTAGAACTAGAGAGAAGTTTCTGGTGTCATTCATGATGTTCTCCCCATTTGTATAGTTAGTTGCCTTTTCCAATGTGCTTTTTACATCCCAGATTATTTCAGGACAACTTCTTTCTAAGGTACAAACTTTTTAAATCCAAACCCCTGTGTAAGAATAATTTTTCTCTACTTCCTAAACTCACTGTTTATTCTGTGGTTCTGTGCTATTTATACAGTACTTCACATGGGCTTGTGTGACAAAATAACTGTTGGATAGTTTATTGAAGTTAGTCTTTAGTGAAGAGTTACTGAATTTGCCATGTTGACTATTTAATTCTAGAATTAAATTGATTATTACCACACTTCCGTGTTGTTTTTCTTGAAGATAAAAGATTTTATGTAGGGCTTTTGTTAGTTTATAATGGCCCATGAAAGCTGAGAAGCTTTAGAATCTGACAAGCACTTCAAACAGCAATAGTAGGAATGATTGTTTCTAGTCAGCCTATACACGTCAATCCAGGAGATCAATGTGAGTGTTAAAATAAACACATGCAAAGTTTAGGTAAGTGTAGCTAAGCATATGTGCAGTTTTGCATATGCAGAAGTGTAGATCAAAAGTTAAATATCAAGTGAGGTGAATGTTAGTATCTTCTTTTAGTTTGGACTGTGTCAGTTTTACAAAAATTAAGTTTAAAATGCAAAATATTATGTGCTGGCAGAAAAGATATGAAAACAGTGGAACTGTTCAGTTCAACTGGAAAGGCAATGCACAAAAAGAAAAAGAATCAAACTGTCTCTCTAATAATTTTATCACATGCCTTTTTGTTGTGCAGAGCATGGCAAGGCAGAAGTTTTCCATCTGGAAATTATCACTTTGCTTGCCTCCTTGCTTACATCAAGATGAAAAGTATCATCTCACTGGACTCTTTGCAGATGATAAGTATAGGAAGCCATGGACTAGAAGTAAGTTATACAGTCCTTAAGTTTCAGTTTAGATTTCACATGGACTAAGGGAAAAAATTGTGGTTTTCCATAATATGGTAAGTCTGGTAAAAAAAAAAGTAACTTCCAGAAGTAACAGTATGTCAGTTCATATAGCTCTTGAAGGTAAAATGTGTTCATTGCCTAAGTAGAAACAAATGGGTAATGGATATTTATTTGTGTATAGCACCATAGATGAGGATTATATTCGATTAGTTTGTAGAGATCTTTGGGAAACATTCTGTCTGGCCATGTGGTTATGAAAGAAAAGCAATTATCAGAGATAAGTAAAGTACCAAATCTGATTAGTTGGGAGAGGTTTGAAAGATGACGTTGAGGTTTTGAGATGCTGAAAAAAATGGGGATTTCCAAGTATAGAGGTAAAAATATATATGAGGGTATTTGCATCTTTCTGGTGTATTTGCATTTACTTTCGCTAAAGGAAATTAAAAGCATTGTTTCTTCTGTATGTCTTGCATAAAGTATGGTTAGCCTCTGCAACGGTTTATTAGTACATAAAAATAAAAATTAATTTTAATATTTTCTTTGTGATTCTTTTTGTCTCTTCTTGTCTTAGTTACTTCAACACAGAACATGATCACTATTTCAGTATTGGATCAATGGAAGCAAAGTTTATCTGTGGAGGATTTCCTGGAAAAGTTAGTAACATTAAGTTAAAAACGTATCTGATTCCTTTGATATCACTCAGGCACATAAATTAATAATGATAACATGGTATGGAAATGTTGTTGACAGCAGCAAGTGTAGAGAGCACTGGAATAGTGCACTGTAGCAGACAACTTAAAGTTGCTGTTTTCCCTAATAGTATAGTGGGGGTTTTGAGTTCTTTGCTTCTTTATCTCATTTTTGTAGCTGCTTCCTTTATCTCACTTATGACTGATTGGAAGAAATCTCTGAAATCAGTGCAGGAACATGAAAGTAAACCATGGGGACATTTTTCCCCCCTTCCTCTCTAAGACAGTTATCTCTCATAGCTGTAGATGAAGCTATTCAACGAATTGTATTTATAAATCTTTGAGAAGGTGTAAAAAGCATCTATAAACATCAAATTTGCATTACAGCAATTGAAGATAGATGTATTTATTTTGAAATTATAAAGTGAAAATATATCAGATGGACTCTGAAATAGAGTTTATTTTAAGAACAGATTTACAACACAGTCTTTACAGCATACATAAGACAGGAAAAAAAATCATGGTTCTTCAAACCATTAAATTGTGTGTTTTTCTCCTCTCAAACAATTGTCAGTGTGAAAGAAATAGAGAAACTATAATTTTGATTTTACATCCTAGTCTAAAATTTGTCTTCAAATCTGCATGAAAAAGAATGGAAAATGCCGGCACCAGGCTTGCTGGTACCTTACAGTGGCACTCTTCTATGATTTCACTATGATATAGTCTTTAATTGTATTGCTTCATACTGTTTTTTCAACATAATCCTCTGCTTATTCATGGTATGGAAATTATCATGCTTATAGAGTGGCTTTTGCCATGTTAAAGTTTGGACATAGATTATTGTCAATACTGCATACTTATTGTTTGTGAACTATACTACTTATAGTTTCAAAATTAACTTGTGAGCTATACTATGTTGTAAAATAGTTGATTTTTTTTTTAAGATGTGTAGTACAGACTCCTCCTTATTGCTGCCTAAACATTAACGTCTATACTGAAATTCAGAGATGCATTCATATACTGATTCTATTTATGAGATTTACCTCCAGATGGCTATCAAAAAGCAAGATTGTGTAATGCAAAGGACCATTTAAAAACTGAATTAATCAATAGGATACACAGATGAGAAATCAATTGTCTGAAATTAGAATATTAAGTTCAATAGATATAGATGAGCAGATAATTTGAGTTCTTCATAAACGTCAGCACTCATCAATCAGAGTCAGCTTATTGTTCCAGTCAGTTTACACAGATAACACCATTATCATTATTTTAATTAACTGTTCAAATATTTCGTTCAGATGCATGATTATCTTAGAACTGTGGTAGTTTTTTTCTGTAGTTAAATGATTTTGCTTTTTTTTTGGCAAGCAGTTTTTTTTCCTGCTAGTAGTATTGAGATTAGTAAGAAAAGTGACAGGAAAATGAAGTGGTTTTGTTTCTTCATTTATTCTCTCATTTCCCTATTGCAGTTACTGCTGTCCTTGCAGTTTCTGATTGATTTTTGAAACAAGACTGTTTAACACAGCAGCAATTTTTTGTCATAGCTGTTATGACATCAATAGATTTGATGGTTTTTCTAGCCATTATCCTTTTGTTCAGTTTGATGTTGGGGGTAAAGTTAAAAGACTTTTATTGGGTGAAGAATTAAAATAATATAATTTGACCATGGTTCTAGTGAATAGCGATAACAAGTCTGCAATTTCCAGTCTTTTTTGGTGAATACAGTGGTTATCAAAGTTCTTAGAGTATCTTTTTTAGTGTTGTTGATTCACTGAGCAGTCAGGACAGTTATGAAAGTGCTTTTACAACAGCTTAAGTATAAGATTATTTTTTTTTTGCTGCTTTTTAGGAAACCTGTCTCTTCTGTAGTGTTCTATATTGGTAATGAACTAATAGAAGTTATTCCAAGTTCAAATCCCTGCTCTCAGACTGACATAGAAGGACTTTTTTTACTTATGAAGAATGTTTTTTCAGAAGAATCCACCCAAGACAAATTTTTGAAGACTAACTGTGCCACTGAATTTAAGGAACAATGGCAAGGTACAGTGTTTAATTCACTGTTTTCTAACTTTTTATGAAGTCAGCTTGTTAACTTCCGAAATTTTTGTGTGTGATCCATAGACATTGAAGAGATCATTTGGGTGATCACAGCCTTTGCAATTGCAGAAGTTTTAACCACTTTAGAGAGATTTATTACCTGGAGAAGCAGGGCTTGTCTCAACAGTTCAAGACAGATGCAAGCTAAAAGAAGTTTCAGACTGATCAAATGTACGGCGGAAGATTACAAAAAGTATCACAATAAATAGTTCTTACCAGGCATTGATCACAATGCTAATGAGCTATTGTACCTCAATAAAATTAGATCCTTGTGGCATGTTTCTTTACCATGTCAAGGAGGGAAAAACTTTTTCTGCTTTGTTGATGGGATGGAGACAGTTCCTATATATTTTCTGAACATATATATATATTGGAATATATATAACATATATATATATAGTGTTCCTATATATTTTCTGAAATTTTACGATTAGTAGCACCCTAATAGGTGTAATGAATTCTGATCACAGAAAGCAAAATGTTGAGAAAGTGTTTGATTCAACAGTATTACAGTTTATTATTTCGAACTACCAGGTTTATTTTTTCAATACAGAGGTTTGTATCTCTCTGTCAAATACATAACTTTAGGAAAGGAAAGTAATGTAATCATTTACTAAGAACTTTTTCCCACAGTCACACAGAGGAGGCATGTGGTTCTTGATACAATATTGTACAAGATAACATTTACTAGGAACATAGTATCAACAATGCAAGTGCATTACAGTTAATTGAAAGACAGTAATCTTACAAGTTTTATAATAGTTACAAACAAGTTTTCAATATTTAGCATGCCGTTAGGAGCCTTTCTGTTTCGCATAGGCAATCTGTTATGAGACAGAGGTCACATTGGAATGACTGCCATCTTTGTACCGTTAAGCTGAGGAGCACTAACATTAGTCTAGCACATGACAGCACTGGCAGTAAAAAGCCCATTCAAACATGAACTCAATATTTGCTCCCTGATTGTTAAAGTACTTGAGTACATGCTTAAGCCTATTAAAGCTCATTGGATTATAAAGTTCTTTGATGATCAGAAATTACTGAATCAAAGAAAGCAATGATACTGCATTCAAATTACTATTCTGAAAAATAAGCCTATTAAAAATGTGGAACTGCACTTCCTAAAATCACAAAGTGGCAACTCAATTCGGTTTTGTATGGATTTCAGACACTGACACTTGTAAATTTCAGGCTGTACCTATTGCTCCAGTTGCAAAATTCTGTATTGTGAAAGTGGTTAGGTATGTGATTGCATTTGTTCCACGTCAGGAGGGCACTTCAGTAAATGTGTAAATACATTCTTGCATAGGTATGCTTTCCTGAGGTGGAGAGTAAGAGGTTAAAATTAACAAGGAAGTGCACTAATTAAAATATTTGAATCACAGCAACATAATGAGATCAATTGGGAAAACATCATAATTTTTTTTCATATACTTTAAGTACTAAAGCCACTAATAATAAAAAGATACAATACAAATTAATATAATAAAAAATAATTAAAAGTATAGCTAAATTGGGATAATAAATGCTTTTCAAGTTCTACCTCATTTGACTGGATATAGTGTTAGGATATTAGGAGTTAACCTGCTTTATTTGAATTAGCAAAAACTAAATGAGATATTATTTGAGGACAGCACAATCAAGTTTATGTCATTGAAGCAGTCTTTATTTTCTGATTGATTTTAGTACCTAATTTTGTGACCACTATATGCTCAAATATTGAGGTGCTTACTACTTTGTTTTCCTGGTTGCCTGAGGGAAGAAGAATAGATCAGAGATTATGTAAATCATATCAGAAAATGTCAATTATTTTATTGGAGGTACCTTAAACTTTGTAGGCCACTAGAAGCTTTAGTAGCCTCTCCTGATTTGTTTGCCTCATTAAACAGAGGCATTTTATAATTTTATAACAAGGCTTTCTTTTTTTTTTTTTTTAACTTTATGGAGATCTTTTTGTGGACAATTTTGGTGAGACATAATCAGTATGTGACATCCCAGCCACCAGCAAAGAAAGGAAAGCTAGTGCAGATTGGGAATCATACAGGCAGTGAAAGGGGGATGTGGGAATGAGGAGGCTTCCATGTTATTAAAAAATAAGAAAGAAGAACAAAGAACTCCTTTTGCCTTTCTATATATATGTATAATACGTGTGTACATATATATGTGTATATTATTTTGCAAATATAAAGGACTACATCAAATAGAGTTGTGATTACTGCATGAGTTCTGTTTCTTGGAGAGCAGTAGTCTAAATTAAGGAAATTAAGGACTATAATGTCATCTTTCTTGAAATCGGAGTAATTTATAACCTATATTTTCTGCCTGCTCGTTTTGTACATAATTTTTTCTTGCTTCAGAATTAGAGAATCGTGATTAGGTTTAAATGTGTTTGGAGAGACTACTTCATTTCTACATTAACAATTGCACTGCACTAAGTTTCTTAGCCAAAACCTACCAAAAAAAGTTCCTTTATCATAGGTTACAATGCAAACAAGGGAATTAAAACAAAGTACCTTTTCTTTGTAACAGGTGTTATGTAAGACAAAAGAAAAAGCAAAAGAAAGCAAAGCTTTTCATGTGGAACATTGGAAGTCTAGACTTCATTGCATTTAGAGCTTAAAAATCTTAAAATATTTAAGTAAAAAGCAATTATTGTTTTGCTGACATTACAGCATTCCAACAGCTGCTCAAAAATTCTCTTTATTCTGTTAATTCTTATTATGTTTATACTATTTGTTAATCTATTTTTTCTTATTTTTCTTCAGGTTTATATATGGAAGAGGAACTTGTTTTTATTGATAATCTAGAAAATTTTCGTAAAAAACTGCCTACTTCATCTGTACTTCTGAGCAGACTACACTATTTTCTAGTGAAAGATCCCCTTTTAGATTCTGAAGGACAGAATTTAACAGAAGAGAACATTTTCAGGTATCTACAAATTGTTGTATAAAATTAAACATAATAATGCCATTAACACTTTAAATCTTCTGTTGTATGTTTTTATCTGATTTTTATTTGCAACAGTAAATACTTTAGCTTTTCTTCTTGCTTATGAAAATATTAGTAGGATGAAATGTATATGCATTATTTAAGAAAACTGGATAAATGAAATAATGTCATTTCTACATTCTATAAGTGTGAAATGTGGTCAGGATATTAGTTTTGGGATACTGAAAAAATGTCCATCTCTAAGGGACCTGATTCTCCCTCAGATTGATGGATTTCCTTTAAGTAAAATGTCACTAAATTTAGTTGGGCCAGGATTTTACACATACTCCCATGTTCATTCTCTCTCTCGTCTCAGTCATGCTGTCGGTAAATCCATGTTCTTACCCTGCTGAACTGTATTTCTTCAAGTGTAAATATTAATTATTCATGGGGTTTTTTTCACTTTCGTATTGCTTCGTTGATAGAATTTAATTGAATGATGTTGTATGTCCCGAGTTTGAACGAATTGGTATATTAAAAGACATATATAAGTTATATCCAGAATGTGCCTAGTATTTTGTAAATATATTCTTCTGTATACAAACATTCATAAAGCCTGTTTAAATTTTGCACTTGTTTACTCCATGTCTGAATCACTTTTTCAGCTTCCTTTGCACTTGATAGGGTTGCATGATTCACTAGAAAGGCAAAACAAATTTAAAATGATTGAACTATACCTATATAACAACAGAACAGGGAGGAGTGGGGTTGTTTGCCTGTTTTTTCAAACATAAGCCCTGATCTCTCAATGAGTTTTGGACATAAAATTATATGCACATGTGAGTACTGTAAATATCCAGCAAAGAGAAAATGATCCAAATCTTGCAATGACTTTCAGAAATGCCAGTCACAAGAGAAAAAATATGCTACTGTGAACCGAAAGATAAGTAAAGTCAACATTATTGATTACAGAAATTTTGTATAAAGCAGAAAACCCTGCCATTAGAATAAAATTAGGACTGCAGCTTTTGCAGAAAGCATTTTTACATGACTGGCCTTATGTTTTGAGATGATGAACAACTTAAATATGGGTTTTTTTCTGTAATTTTTTCAAGGTAGATCCCAATATTAAATGGTTCTACTCTGCACATAGCGTACTATTTCCTGAAAAATAATTTCAGTTACACGGATTGGTACAGCATCCCTTAGGAATTGCTTTCTTAGAAAGGCATGTATTTAGAAAAAAAAATTACTTTTGCCACACATATGGCTATCAAAGCAATTGCTAAAACTTTTAGTCTTAGGTATGAAGTAATACAAAGAAGTCACCTACTTTATTTTATAATCTTTTAAAGGGAATGTTTGACTTTCCAAAATGAAATGGAGATGGAAGAGGTTAAAAAAGAATTGCAGGGGATTAAAGAGAACTTCTGTACCATATCTGTAAAAGATGAAGAGGTATCATCATGTTGTTTCTTACTAAATACTATAATAGCAATTGCTTTGTGTTATGCATAAGGGTTTGTTCATCTGCAAGTCATTTTACTGAATTCTTTTCATACTCACCAAGTATTTGTAGCCTTCATATTTCCATAATTAGAAAGCACTGGTATTGTTTGGTTTTTTTTTAATTCTTGGATGCTGTTGTTGGTAATCTCCACTTTGATCAGCTATTTCTCCTGGGACATGAGGTGTTGGCAGTTTTATTTAGGTTCTGTTACACTGAGAATAAAAATGAACCAGAACAGGAGGCATGTTCTGGAATTTGGATGTCCAGCTTGGCTACTTTTTTAAAGAAGCAAAATCTACTTTTTGCTCAACTCTTCAAAATTCTAAAAAACAAACTTTCAATTCAATAAATGGGTATTTTACATGATTTGTGACTGTAAGTAACTCCGCTGACTCTATTTGAAATACTGTAACACTATTTTTTTTCTTTATATTGAGCAAAACTTTGTGTATGCTGTGTAAAAGTTGTATGAATTCTTTCTTAAGAGCTCTTAGATTGGTTTAGAATTAAGCTATTTCAAGATTTTGAAAAAGCTTTGACTGTAGAGGAACATCAAAGGAAAATTACTTACTGTTCTGTTGTGATTAATATTTTTCAGTATTTCATGTTGCCTGTTGAGTTAGAATTCTGCAAACCTAGCAATGGCAGATCAGATTCTATTAAGATTCCATCATATGTGGAAGCGAAAAAGTTGTTGAATTTAGCTCCAGAAACTATGGCTGATGAAGACATGTACAATGAGGTGATCAAAGCAGGTGAGGGTTGGTTTTCTTAAATGCTATACCTAATTTTCCTTTCATTTGCACCCATTTAATGCAATGTAGTTCTTTTGTGTTCAGTGCACTCGTGGATTACCTCATAGCCTATCAAATGAGAATCTCTTTGTATGAGAGATGCTCAAATTTCTGAGTATTAGAAATGCCTCCCCAAGTAGTCAAGGGGAAGTAAAGTATTCGCCATTTAGATCAAACCATGGTTGTGTTGTAATTTTGGAAACAAATGTAACATAAGCCGTGATTCATGATATCCAGTCTACCATGAATATAATAATTTAGTGTTACGTTTTTCTTATCTGTAATTAAATCTACTTTCAGAAACATCTTTAAGAGGATTATATGCAGTGCAGTCATGCTGTAAAAACTGCTGGTCTTACACTGTAGCTGCAAACACAAAAGCAGATTTCTGGGGAAATCTCAAAGAAGCAAGATTCATGCTTCTGAGTGTTGAGGGTGTGTGCCAAATTCTATTTCTGAGAGGGCAGCACTTTGGAGTCTCTTACTGAGGACAAGAACAAAACTTTTAAAAGTTTGTATTTGGACAAGGCAGTTTCATGTGCATTCCTGATAACATTTAGTACATCCTACATGCCATGTTCCAAGCTGAATGGCATGACCGCCACTGCAGAGGTTTGAGGATTTGTACGTATACATCAAACTATTATTCTTTTTTGTTCTTTTTTAGTCCGTTTTAGTAGCAAGAGAATCTACACACACGAACTTCTGCTAAACTACATTTAGGCTACTTACTTACTCCAGAAATCACAGCACTGTAATCATAAGAACGTTGAATACTTCAGATAGTGACTATATATTGGACTTTTTTTTCTGGCTCCTTTAAGGGACAAGACTGAGCAATGCACTGATTAGCTATTGCATTTGGGTTACTAAGCGTAACTGCAATTTCTCAGAACAATATCTTTTGGAGATTCAATAAAAAGATTGAAAGAAAAAGATTGCTCTGACAGGAAAAAAGAATAAATGGTTCATTTATAGCACCTTTTAAAATCTATTTTCAGATCTTAGAGCAGGAATTACATATGCAATAGAAATTTCCAAGTACTGTCCCAAACCAGAAGAGGTTTGCTCCACTAATAGCAGAAGTATGTTGGAATTCTGTGAGTCAGGTAGGAATATCTACATAAATCGAAGGAAGCAGGTGGAAGTGCCATACCCCTTTTAAAGATTTTGAAAGCTAAATACTACAACCAGCTTCACAGGTGCCGTCGTGTTGCTTTTGGCTGCAGGTAGTGTCTGTATCTTTTTCACTTGATTAGCTTTTTAGATTTTTTTTATCTAACAACTTATCTACCCAGAGAGGGCAGAGGAAAGTTAAGGCAGATTGATTAAAATCGGGGAGTCAAAGAGCACAGTTTGTTAAAGTCTTACACAAATGCTTTCAAAAAATGGTGGTGGAGGAGTATCCAGAGAGAAGTACTAAGTTTATATCTTCTTGAGGTTCAAAACTCCTGTGCAGACATTTTAGTTTGTAGGTGGTTCAGTAATGCTGTGTGGTCAAGAAATTAAGTCACATAGTCACCAGAGGTGTTTTCCACAAAAGTAAGCTGGAAGTGTTGGATATTTGCTAATGCTGGTGTTGAATCCTGTTTTCTCCTTCACTGGCATCAGGAAATCCTTTACATCCACTTCTAGTAGCATGAAAACTCAGTCAGGTATGCTGGTCCAAATGCATATCAATGCTGGATAGGTTTGGTGTCTGACTGTTCAAACTAACTATCCAGCCTCAGTTAAAATTTCTTTAGATTCATAGAATCATCTGGGCCGGAAGGGACCTTCAAAGGTCATCTAGTCCAGGTTCCAGGAGTAACCATCTTTAATTTCATGCAGAAATCCTATGCAAAGAGGATAGATGTGATCTGGGCAGAGTGGCAATACTTGAATGAACATACACCTTTCTTCGTAATGTATAACCTATCCTGGAAAAAGTCTATCCATTATTGCATTGGACAGCTACAGTATTTATCCTCCAGCGCCTGCTCGCCTGGTATTTTTCCATCCAGCAATTAATCAAATCCTTGAGAAATTTTGAGTTTTCTCCAGCCCAAGGTCCCTCTTCTTGTCTTAGTTTCAATATCATTTAAACTGGACTGATGGTTGTCCCCTTCAGGCTAATAGAACCACTGTTCTAATACTCTGTTTTAGTGGGGTTTGGTAGGAGCAATCCTATCTGCTCATCATGTCTGATATAAAAGCTCAGGGCAAACCCACCATATGTTGTCCAACCAAGACAAAGTTAGTTAGTTTCCATCTATAGATTATTGCCTAGCATGACTAACTGTAGCCTGAATCTAGTGAGCTAACTGCTCTTTACTTTTAAAGCTTATGACAAGCAGGAGGACCTTACGTGCAGTAGATCTGAGCAGTTTGGGACCCTCCTCCTATATAGAGTAATAACAGGTTGAATGTGTTCTTATCTAGGATATTGTGCATTCTTCTGGAGTAGATGAGTAATCAAACCATCTTGAATTGTTTTTAAAAGAAAGTGATGGCATTAATCACTTAATGCCAGTTTGCTGGCTTAGCTCCTTCAGCCATTGAATCAGGGAAGAGTCGGTCATTGGTGCACGGACAGCTTCCATGTCTTTTTTTTTTTTTTTCCCCGAATATACTCAGATCTGTAGGATGGAAACCTGCAAACCTGTACATGCACAGCTAAGGCACTCTTAAGTAATGGAAGTTCCTATGTTGGGTGTAAAGTTTCAGCAGATACCCTACAGGCTTCTTCTTCTAATTAATTTTGTTATTTATGAGTTATCAGATGTGAAATAAGTTTGCTTGAAGAGAAGAAACAGTCATTAAAAAATGGCATTTTCTGTAAACATTTCATTGTTTGCCTTCCTCTCCTGCTAGGTATGGGGATCGTTTATTGGTAAAAGGGGTTGAGGGACAAGAGAATTCACTCAGCCATTAATGCTCTGTGAAGGGGAATGGCACTCTAAGTGTAGGCAGAGTTTAAATAATGTAGCTGATCAAAGTGTTCCAGTCTCAAATGCAAAAATAACTAGACAAGAACTAATAGGAACAGTATTGCTCAGAGAAATAATTGTTCATTTTAGATACGTCAGGAACTTTTGCTGTCCTGCAGACAACTCCTGTCTTAAAATTTTTTCTCATTACAAAAAAGCATTTGTGAGCTGAAGTTCATACCAGAAGTTCACTGAGCTTTTTTTGTTCTAAGTAAATGGGAAAGAAATTACACTGTTTGGAAATCTGTTTCTTTTCTTTTGTAACCACTTTTATTTCTTACCTTGTCCCCTTCAGCGTGTACTGTACATTCTCTGGCTTTCTAACACTGTCCTTTATCCTTCCTGCCCTTTCTGCCATACAACCCACTCGTTAGGTTGGACAGAGAGCTGTGAGCAGCTGGGCAGGTGGCTGATGCATTGCCTGCTGTGTGCCAGTGGGCCAAACAATGTGTGTATGGTGATTGCAGCTGCTTACTGCCTGTTGGAATGAATAGGGAATTTGTTACAAGTGTTTTTCCTTATGGAGGCACTTACAATGTTTCTGGCTGTTAGTTTTCACAGAACATGGAGGAACTGTACTTTTTGTGACATTTGCTTTCTGGTTAAGCCTAACAAGAAATATTATTAGAAGAGTAACAGAGAGATAAATACCAGTGCAATTGTGCAAACTGCCAGTTTTTATGGAATGACACCAAAATCAATGAAATTGCAAATTCCTTATTAAAATAAAAAGCACTAATCCATAAAAATGTGCATATTTAATATAATTGGCCAAAAAAACCCTGACTTTGAAGGGAGTTATAACATGCCAAGTTTGTTTGTGTGCCGCTTTAAAAAAATTGGTGTTGTAATTTGTTTCAGTGGTAATCCCTAGAAATTACAATGAGTACTAATTCTGATTGAAAGAGTAATACTGTCTTTAAAATCCTGTCTATTTCTGAAGTTCCTGTGTCCATTCATCTGAATGTTACAGCCACTGCAACATTTTCTGAAGTCTCTCTCCCATCTAATTAACTTCATTTATGTAGGAACTATCTAAGGCAGCCAACAGGGATGAACACTTAATATAAAAACCTCAGCCATAGTATCTGGTAATTTAATAACAAAAATAATCTTACGTGGGAAGAGTATGTAGCCAGAACTACATTACAGAATGAGTAAGGGAATGTGATCTGCACATATATTCCCAAACTTTCTGGAAATTAAACATGAAGTGTTTGGGTTTTATTGCTTAAGTAGTGAATTGTCCTATGAGAAGATTTTGTATTTTAATCCAAAACTTCACTAGTATAAAATTTGAAAGTATGCATTTCATTTACAAGTAGCTTTGTGATTTAAATTTTTTATTTTTGCTTTGGGTGGGGTTTTATGCAATTTCTAGCTAAATGTGTTCCATATCTGAAAGACGAAATGGATGCACCTTTAACCCCTCCATGCACACAACAAAGATCATGGGTTAATTTTCTGTGCACAGGACTTCAAGAAGAACCTATTCCTATTTCTGCTAACAGGTAATGAAACTTTGTCGTAATAAGTCCTGTCATAAATCGTCTACATCATAAATCCTCAAAATCATTCCAAAAATAACTACAGTCTATTTGGAATTGGTGGTTATGTTCTTTGAGACAGCTGCATATATTTTATGTTTTGTGTGAAAGAGTGAACAGAATGCATGATCCATAGCTGTGATTTTTTAAGGGAGTTTGAAAAAGGAAATGACAGTCGCTGCCATAGGCCTCTTTCTCCTGGGAGACTTAATAGCCTGGAAATCCAATCTCCTTTTTGGAGTAGGCAACAGTAAATATTTATGTATATCAAGTATGTATGTGGGTATATGCATTTATTTATAAATATGACAAACACTTATGTTGAACAAGTATCACCTAAAAAATCTCCAGAAGAGGTATAGGAGAAAAGTATTTTCTGTATTTTGGGGATACCTTCCAACAATGGAATTTAAGCCCTTTCATGCTGACATAGGATTAGGATTGCTTCAGCCTTTCCTTCTTGTCTTATTTGTGACTAGCTTTTTCTGCCTTGCTATCTTTCTCACATACGCACAAAGAATTTAAATATCCTTTTCAGGAGGGAACCACATTCTAGGTAGAATTCTTGTTCAGTGCTGCTGTACTTCATGAACCAGCTTTGGTGGCTCCTCTCTTTTCTGTTCACCATGATGTTGCAAGAAGTGACCCTCTATATGGACAGGAAGAAATTTTAATGAATGAGTAAATGAATGAATGAACTGAAAATTTAGAGAGAAAGTAGATCTTTAAAAGTTAGTTTTGTATAAATCGAAATTCAACAGATAATGCTGTTTAGCTTCATACCTCCAACTCTTGTTTTATGTTCTTAGTATTTTGATTACAGAGCCCTCTAGGAAATACTTAGAATGTTTGGCATGGCAATCAGAGAAGTATCGGGATAATATGAACTCTCTTTTGCTTGTTGGTAAGGATTTCTAATTGATGATGAATTTCTAATTGATGTTGAAGTGTTCTATGTACATGGAGAAAATATAGCAAAAACAGTTAATGTTGTACTACAGAGCACATTTTATGAGCCATTGAAGTTTATCCAACTAATGTAACTAATTTGGATTATGTGATTCCTTTAGTACATATAAAAAGATGCAGTATGGTAACATTGAAGTTGGTATGTCATGTATCCTTCTATGGAGGCAATTTGAATGAAGGAAGAGTTTTATTTCATGATGAAAATGCTCAGCTCACTACTAATTATATTAATAACTGTGGTAATTGAAATTTGGTAATTTGTTGAACTCTTTCTGTATTTTTCCTTAATTAATGTTTCAATATATATTATCAATCAATAGAAAAGTACTGTTAATGGAAAATAGTAGCTTCGCATGAACAGAGTTCATGTTAGGAAGCAAAATACACAAAACCAAAATAAGGTGCAGATTAATTCTGACCAGGCCAGAATACTTACTACCACTGTTCTTTCATTTCATTGTATTTGCCTTCATTTTACAAGTCTCAGGATTAAGTTATATATATTGACTTATTATGTTGTCCAATTCATTTGTACATTCATTTCTAGTTGAAAATAATTCATGGTAGGCTTCTTAGTATTTAAGTTCACTCTTTTTTTTTTCAGGTAAGGATTATGTTAAGGCTGTGTAAGCATGGCAGGTAAACCCACAAAAAATGAACAAGATCATTTGTAACTTGAGTAATGAATCTACACATTATAAGATCTCAAAAAAGTTTTAACCCCCCTTTACTTGTATACTCAACAATTAAAAAGCATACCTACTCTGATAATGCTCAACTGCTTTACTGTCAAGTCTATTAAAGGACACTGAGTTACAAATGGAACTACAGACAATAGATATATGTAGTGGGTCATCACTACTTGGCAGCTTTCATTTCCAAGATGACATTCTATTTTCATGTTTGTAGATTATTAATGTTATGTGTTGATTTCTGGTTTTTTGTAGAGCATCAAGCTGTTAAACTTGCATATCAGCGTTATTCGCTTACAGAATTGAAGGAAATGCTACCAGTTGAGGTAGAAACACCAGTGCATAGCTCACTAGAGGAGGGCTGGTGGCTTCATTTGGGGTTAAATCCAGTCTTCATAGAAACTTTGGAGCAATTAAATATGAATGCCAGTAATGCAAACCATTTGATTCCCACCAAAGTAGAAACATTCACACAATTTACATCATATCAGATAGAAAGTAAGTATCTGGTTTTTTAAAAGTGATAAAAAAGCAGATAGATACTTTAACAGAGAATCACACGGTGGCAGTTAAATATTTCCAAGAAGGAAGGAAATGGAAGATTTCTTATTCTCAAGAACAAAATGTTTATAGCAAAACTACAACAGTTAAGGTGTATTTTGACAACCTCAGAAAAAAATTGTAGGAACAAAAGTGTTAAACTACACAAAGTTATCTTTTCTATTAATAGATGAAAAATAGCCTCCACCACCCATACTATTTTTTAATACAGGAGAATTTCTTAACAAATAGTAATTTTACATTGGAGTATTTTAACAAAGCAAGTATTCATACAGTCCTATCTGCAGAATATCAGTGGGGACAGTATGTTACAGTGAAAATTCTTTATTTTGGTGATGCTCTTCAAAAGGGGTTTTGTATGCTGGCTGTGGTTCCAAACATGTGCCACTTAAACTCCAGAATTACTCATGGACCATTTTCCATACTTATAATCAAACTGTAACAGAATATGGAACAATTTATTTAGATTTTATTATGTAATTATATCCTGACTGCAAGGTATCAGTTGTGGTTGTAGAACTCTAAGGATTTCTAGTAACTATATACTCTGTATATAAGATACATTGTGTAACAGGATTTATTGTGAAACAAACAGGCACCGCTCATGAAAGAACATTTCCACTTAACTGCTTTTTACATATCATAAAGTGTTTAGCTACTGTGTTTAACATGGATGTGCAGCAGCAATGCAAAAAATTGCAGTTCTAGGAAAGCACATCTTTAAAGGGAGCTAATTGCATGCTTTACTTCTTCTTTCTTTTTCCTCTAAAAAGAAAAATCTGTTAATCTTCTAATCCTTCTTCCTAATGAAATGTGTTGCTTCCCACTTCCTAGAAATCTAACACAAATAAGCACCATGCAGATGGTGAGAACTTTTCCAAACAGTAGCATGGCCTTCTGTTTCTCAACATCATACATTTTTACTTCGGACTAATCAGTACAAATTTTCTAAAAGTGGATTCTAATGACCTGGGAAGGCAGAAAGTAGAAATTAAAAAATTCTTTCTCTATACTTACCAAATATATTTAACTCCAACCTGGAGAAAGAAAAGAATAAATCTCTGTTGCAGTGAATAAATTAAATTTTATTTTTTAGGATGGCTTGAAGAGAATAATTCTGTGACAAACCAGGAGCTTCCTTCTGCTGAAAGACATCAGTTGGACAAAGTAATTAATCCTCCCATGTCACCACAGACTCAAAGGCAGTACTTTGCCCTGCAGTGCTTTGCCCTGCCTGTGAGTACTGCACCATCTGACAAAATTCACAGTACAAATACATCTGTGGAAGAGCTTACTGGAGGAAGCATAAGAAAGAGTAAGGTAGAAGAAGCAATTTATTCCTTAAACCAAGAAAAGAAACCCCCCAAAACATATGAATCAATCAGCTGCAAAGATGTGTCTTCTAAACAAGACAACTCATCCAGTAGTCAAAAGCCTGCATCACTTGCACTTGCTACAAAATGGGACAATGATGATTCCGATCTGAGCAACTTCATCATGCTGAGATCTAAACATACACTCACCCAAAGGGAAGAAGAAAATGATACAGGTAGTCCTAGAAAAGGTATGTGAACCAGAGTAGTATGCCATTTTCCAGGTTTAAATCTGGTCTCTTATTCCAGTTACAATAAATGCTAGTTCCTGTAAGTAGATCTATGGGGAAAAATATCCTTTGAAGTAATATTTTTATGATCTTTATGTAACTTAATTTTCAGCAAAGATCTCACCTCTTGTTTTTTTCCTTTAGATATCTCAGGGGATTTTAATTGGTTGGGTTTTTTGGGGGGGTTGGTTTTGGGTTTGGGAGTTTTGGTTGGTAGTGAAAGTGATTTTCAATAAAATAAACATATGAGTTTATTCTTATTCTGACAAAGTAACTCTAATGGTACTTACTCAAGACAATCTCTTCTATCCATATATTCTGAATCAGATGTCCTGGCCCCTTAGAAGAAATAGTAGTTATCTGTTGTAGTTATCAAATTAATCATAGCTATCAAATAGTAATTAACAATACTTTTACTTTTGTAGAACCAACATAGCCTAGACAATAAACAAGAGTTAAAGTTATTCTCTGGAAAGAACCATTTGAGACAAATGCAAATGTACCTTTGTGCAAACCCCATCAAACAAGGATGCCAAACAGGTCTTAGGGACAATAGGAAGCAGCCTTGTTCTTGTTGATAACAATGCTTATTAAAGAATCTCAGACTATGCATTCAGCATGGCAGAAATGCAAAATAGCAGAGAGGGAAAAGAAGTAGAAGAAAGTCCTTATTTGTTTTTAAAAATAAATATTTGTGACACAAAATACTGGGAGACACTGACATATTTCCAGATTCACTTTGCAGGACAAAATTGTATTTTAAAAATAAATTTTCTTTTAGGGATTTATATGACAGAATTTTGACAATCACCTTTATCTGTGTTTCAGTTATATGTCCCAGCATTAAAAAAGGGAAAACAATTACAATTTTTGCATAAAACCTTTCAGCAATAACTTCTATACAATAGAATTGGGATTTAAGTGGAGGCTTAGGGACTCTTGTGGAGGAAATTATTTCTTGGTAAAATTCGTCTGTTGCTGACACTGGTAGACATGCACAAAACACTTCCATGGCCTCAGAAATCAACAATCCCAATTTTAAAAGTAGGAGAGCACAGTACCTGAACTGAAGTTTTATGCTACCATCTAGTGAACTATGTCCAGAACTGCATCTCCTAGTGAGAAATCCAGATGTATTGAAAGACAAGCTATGTAACATTTACAAATAGACTTGTGTAGGTTTAAGTTAAATGCAGTTTAGAATATGTTTACTGGTAGACCCCAGTGTTGCAGATCAGTTATGTCTTATCGTTAGAGAGCCCATTAAAATTTGTAGGTCTTACCACTTTTATGTAGAAATTATGTAAATTATTGCATGCTTTTGTAATAGTGAGAAGTTTTTATTAAGGGTCATTCTAAATTTAACTGGAAATTAGTGATGCCAGCACTGCTTGTAGGGCTCTTTCTCTACTGTCTTTGTTGTTAGTCTTATTATTTAGAGATGTCATTGTGTATAATATTTAGTTCAGAAAACACACAGGAAGGAATTAGTAGAAACACTTCATTGATCCAATTTTGAGCCCTGTATAGCTTTCAAAATCAGAAAGGTGTTTTTTTTTTAAAAAAAAATGTCCTTTCTTTTTGTTCTGTCTATGTAAGATCAGGTTTTTTTCTGACACTCTTAACTGGAAAAAAACAGCAATATTTAGGAGACACTATTCAGCCAGAACTCTTCACCAAAATAAAGAGGTAGAGCCACCAAAGGAAGCTTTGTGGACAGAAGCTGTAGCTCCTGCATCAGTATTTATAAAGAAGGGAAGGAGACTTAGAAATACTAACATGTTGCAGAAGATAGCTATAAGACAGGAGAAAAAAATTATTTTCAATAAGCCATTTTTTGGGGGGCTTCATCCTCTTGCTAGTTGCAGCTTCCACGTTCCCATACAGTATCTAACCTTTTCTACTTGCACTCACTGAGATACTTTTAATAATTTGAGCTCCTCAGACTCAGCAGCATCTATCCTCTCACACATGCTTTTTCTCCATATAAAGGCATATAATCTTTCCTATGGAGCTATATTATAGAGCTAAAATACCAGCTCCTGAATTTTCGCAGCCCATGAAAAAAATAAGGAAGTGCATGAATAGAAAATGTATGTGTCATAGAAACTATTTGATAATATTTTTGCATGTAGATCATTTCTAGAACAGTTTTCTTATTTATTGGGCTGGTTTTGTGATATTTGCATCTAAATGTTCCCCATGGTTTAATGATTTAGTGCCACAGCCTGAAGAACAACATATTCACATTCATGAAGAGGACAGTTCTGTTTGTGAGATTGTAAAAATAGAAGAAAAAGAACCAGAGAATGAGGACAGTGTCACAGTCAATATTAAAGCATCAGGTATGGGTATTTTTAGATATTCTTTATTTTGTATAGCTTTGCAATATCATTTTATATTAAATAGTACTACTCAGAAGATATGGAAATTATTAGGCTTAGTCTTTGTTCCTTGTGACTGAAAAGATTCCAAATAGATGCATATTTATTTTGATACAGGTGTGAGAACAGGCTATGGAATTCTGTTTTAAGTCTAAAGCCAGTTAAGAAAAACCAGTTGCATGCAAACTAAGTACAGACTTTGAGTTGTATCTGATCTAACTCAGCAGACATGAGATCACTTCATGAGATCAATTCAGTACCCTTGAATTACCATTCTGCATTTTTTTCTCTGACAAAGTAAATGAGACAGTAGGAGGTGGAAAGCATTGGCAGTCATTTTGTAGGAAATGTCTTAACATTGTATCAAAGAATGACAGCAATTTTGTCATGCAGTAGAAATGGTGGAGAAGAACCTGCAAGATATTTATCTGAGATTTTTACACCCTCAAAGTAAGAACATGCAGTGCTGGAAAGTTGTAGTCCTAGCACAGATTAGTTTGGTCTTCCATGGAAATGCATCTATTCAAACCACGTGCCTAATGGGAGTCTCTTTCACCAGAACCAGAGTGAAAGACTAGAGCACTATTTTGATTTCTTCCCATCTGAGATGGGAATCACATAAGCTTACTTTTTTAATTATTTGTTTTAATAATTTTTTAAGCATGAGTCTTTTAATGAAACTGGAATAAATCTGAAGCTTTTCTGCAATCAAGTCAAAAAATACTCATTTTGCAAAAGTAATATTTGTTGGGACTGAATGTCCTATTACTGTCCTTGAAAAAAAGTTTCACAGTGTTTCACCATGGTGGTCTTGCAAATGAAGAAAACAAATCTCTCTCAAAAACAAGTGATAGCCAAAACAGAGATTAGAAGTATTCACACAAGCATTTATCTTAGCAGCAGAACATTGAAGGTGCATGATTAGAAATGTATTTTTTAAAGAAAATTATACATTAATACAGGAATGTCCAAATTAAATTATACAACTACCATCCAAAATGTATTGTATCTGAGCTATTTCCATAAAGGCTGAAAAACTGGACATAATAATATACCTTTTTTTTTTGAATGCTTAAAAATATGGAGTTATTAATTGCTTATGAAATAGTGCACTGACCAAGTGAGGTCAGCTGCTAGTCAAATAATTTATATGTCAGTTGAAAGTATTTCTGAAAAGTAATAATAAATCTTTGAAAATGAAGAACCACAGAGTTCTGGTCATGTTGATGTGATCAACTCAACTATATTTTTTTTAAAATGGGTATGGAGAGTTTTACCTTCCTACCTGAGGAAAAGGACATCCCTTTCAACTCATTCAGAGATTGACAGCTCTGTCATAGATGCAAATAGCAAGAAACCCAGTTATAATTTGGAAAGAATTGTAAAACAACCACCCAGAAGGTATTAAGAACTGTTAGCACGATAACACAAAGAGACTAACAGGTTGGCTCATTTAGCTTTGCTAGACAACGACATTAGAAGGGAAGGAGAAGGGATGTTGAAGTTGTAGGAATAAGTGGATTTAAGGGGACTAAGTCTAAGTTTAGACTATGAAATAGAAGGTGGCTGTGGAGCAATGGAATAATAGTACAATCTTAATGGGAGTCACAGGAGTAGAAAATCCTAATGTTTCATCACGGAGTTTGATCACTTTATGAAATGCACAGGATAGTGTGGTTGCCTGCTGTGAGGATCAACTTAATTCTACCACCCAGGAGGCTTGCTGGCAAGCAACTGCTTTTGCTATTAATGTTACAGCTTCCATGAAGAAGTCAGTAGTGTTTGTGTTTTGCTAGGTCTTTTGAATATTCTTGTCCAGTGGTAGTACATGAGACCAAACTTTATTAAATGTTTTGTTTATTGTGTATCCAGAAAGCCAATGCCAGGCATACTGCCTCTTGGAAGAAGCAGCTGCTCCTGTTCTAAAGGATTTGACACATCTGCGTGTACTTGCTTCTGTAAACTGGAGATTTGACGGCGTTAAATTTGATCATACAAGGTTTTTCTTAAAACAGCAAGAGAAGGTGATATGCGATCATTTTAAAGAAGGTATGTACTTTTTTAAAAATCATCATTTTTTTCTTTAATATTAATGCAGGCTTAATTGTTGACACAAGATTTAAGATGTTTAATAAATTAATGATAAAGCTTTCAGCAGTTTGTCTCCTAGAATTATAGTAATTGATTTACTCTTTTATTTCCAAAATAAAGTCTTCTAGTGCATCAGCATCACATTAACCTGAATATTGTAATACAAAAAGTATTCTAATTGAATTGAATTTTAAAATATTTAGATTTGCTTCAGAAATGTTGCTTCTATATCAAACAATGTGGGGGGTTTTGTGCTAGATTTTAAAATTAAAAGCTGTCTATGTGTTTTGTTGTTTCTCTCCTTTTAGTAGCTATTATTTGTCACACCTGCATGATGCAAAATGCTAAACCCATGTTAGAATCATGGAACCATGGAATTGTCAGAGTTGGAAGGGACCTCTAGAGATCACCTAGTCCAACTCCCCTGCTAAAGCAGGGTTGCCCTGAGCACATCACTCAGGACTGCATCCAGGCAGGTCTTGAAGATCTCCAGGGCAGGGGAATCCACAACCTCCCTGGGCAGCCTTTTCCAGGGCTCTGTCACCCTCACCCTAAAGAAGTTTTTCCTCATATTTGAATGGAACTTCCTATGTTCCAGCTTGAGCTGTTTGCCCCTTGTCCTATCACTGGAAACCACTGAAAAGAGTCCGACTCCAACATACTTTAACCTACCCTTTAGATACTTATAAACATAAATAAGGTCTCCCCTCAGCCTTCGCTTCTCCAGGCTAAAGAGTCCCAGCTACTTGAGCCTTTCCTCGTAAGGGAGAAAATCAGGAAGAAATCAGGAGAAAAAAAAATATTATGTTAATTTGGTTTCTTTCTCACTGTTTCTTTCCTGTGTGGCTGGTGAAAACCCTATAAAACCAGAAAAATCAATAAAAAAGCCAGAAAAATCAGTGACCTTTTACAAAGATTTTTGGCTATAGATAAAGAGAGGGTCAGGAAGACCTCACAACAAAATACAGGCTGTGTTTCAGGGAGATTTAGAAAGCTATTGAGTATTCTGGATTATTTTTTGATTTGTACTGCTCATAGTTGAGTACTGGTTGTAAGGATAACATAGCAGGCTGTCTGCTAGCTGCCAAGTTTTTATATTATGCTACAAGTTATGCAATGAACTTTAGCTATCTCAACTTTATTGCTTTCTGTGCTGAATGTAGTTTTCTCAAAATAAAGATAATGAAATTGTAAATGAGAAGGCAAATTAAAAAAAAAATTTAGTGTCTCCACAGAATGATAGCCTATGATCTATAGAATTATCATCTTAAAATTGTTGGTAGCAGGGTTCTCTTAATTTGAGGGAGCTTACAAAAAAGCAAACTCCATCTTTACAAAAATGCGGGAGAATATCAGTATCTATATCTGAATCAGAAAGGAAAAGCACTGCTGAAAAAAGTACACAGAGAACTACTTTTTTTTGCATTCAGAGACAAAATAATTTTGGCAGAAAATAAACCCCCTTGCTTTCTAACACTCCTTGCTGAGGTGGGAGGCTAGGTGTGATTCGGTTTAAATTCTGAGTGATGCCCAATTCACCATTAGCAGTGTATCATGATTCCAGATAGACTAATAATAGTGGACTGCACCTTCAGTCTAGTCATGCTCATGAACTGGCATGGCCACTCTCCAGTGTTTGGTCACGTTCAATGAGAAACTGAAACAACTAGCTACTTAGATAGTACAGTTTATTTAAGCAACGGGTACAAAGGTTCTTATGGATTGCTGGTGATAAATACACTGTCTGCAAAGCACATGCAAGTTAAAATATTGTTAATGGTACTAAGCACATGACAGAGTTACAAACAATACAGCCTGGCTATAAATGTGAAAAAGTAACCATCTAGAGGGATTTCTAAGTTTCACGAGGAAGCACTTGGTGTAATCTAAGTGTTACCAAAGGTGTCCTGTGGGGGTAAGAAATGCTCAGCTCACGGAGGGGACTCAGAAATCAAAGGCAGTCTGTGATAGAGTCCTCCTTGACTCTAGGACGAGTCACCACTAGAAGATGGTGTCTTCCCTAGAATCTCCCCTTGCTTGGGCTATTTTTATACTATTTTTTTACCTTCAAGGTGGAGTTTGAGTGACTGTTGTCATAAATACCTTTGTTATGATTGGTGTAAAATTCTCTCGCCTCGCATTTAAAAGTATAGTTTACAAAAAATTCAGAGCGCAGACTCAAGGAGGAATGGTCGCACCTTGGAGGCAGGTAGCCTTTGGGATGGAGGTGTGTTTTGGTATTACAATGACATTATAATGAGCAAAGTTCGCACAAAGGACAGCATTTCATCAAAATTTGACAGACTGTTGGCTCAGGGTAGCAAATACACAGCTTATGAGTTCCATAGGACCATCTCATTCCTGTATCTGCTGTATGATCAGAGCTTGACCATGGCATCTTCACTCCACTCCATCCTCCGTGTTGCTTTGCCAGCAATATTGTTCAGGGAATAACAGGTGGAGTGGATTCCTCTCATACCAGCTGCTGCTGTGTTCGACCCTGGAAATGTTTTGATTTTATACTTTTCCTTAATGTGTGAACAATGATATATTTTTAATATAAGTTTATTTTAGGGATTATTCAACACTACTCCTGTTTCTCAGGATCAAGTAAGAAAATATGAAGGAGTCTGCGTTTTAATTCAAGAGAACTAATATCATTCCAAATGCAGTTTATGTGCTATAGAAATGTAACCAAAAGTAGGAGCTGGGCCAAGTGGCATGCTTATTCAAACTTCAGGGCCCTCTTTGCTTTTAGATTAGCTGTGCAGTATATTACCAATTGCTAAAATTACAGCAACCAAATCAATGAAAATGTTTAGAGACTGAGATACCGATGAGGTAGAAAGTCATCTATTGGACTTTTCTTTCAAGGAGGTTTCCTGAAGAATGGATAATATTTACCTGTACCCAGTTATATAGAAATAACTTCTTGAATATGAAAGTGACCTATGAAATAGATAGGTCTTTGGACTATAGGTCAAGGAAAGCAGTAAAGACTTTTTGCTCTTTGTTTAAAATACTGAAAAAAATCAGGTGGGTTTAGCTACTGTTGTCTGCACTAAGAGACAGAAAGGTCTCTCTCAGAGAGGTCTTGCCTTTTGGCCCCAACTGGAGAAGCAGAAGGAGGTAATAATTTTCTTGCTCCAAGGCCCATAGAAACATAAAAATGAGGAAGACTGTTGACACATCCAATCCATTCCTAATAAATGTTTCTCTGTTTAGGAGATTCCAAAACCTCCCCGTTAGCTTACTTCATTCTTTTATTGCCTTTTTAGTTTTAAATAGTTTCGTAATACCCAATCTCATTATACTTTACTCCAGAATATGCTGGTGTATTTTCTCATTAGTACCCCCATGAACATAGAAAACAATCACTTACTATGATTGTATTGATCTGTTAGAAGATTATTATTCCCCTGTTAGTCTTTTCTTTCTGCTCCAGTCTTTTGTCATAAACTGTGGTTTCTTACTGTCTTGCTTTGCTTCTAAATGACCTGTATTCTTTACTGGGTTTTTATGGTGAGTCATGTCAAAAACTGGAGATAGTCTTTCGGTTTCAGCATCTTCACTTGCAGAGATGGTCACTTTCTGATATTTTTTAGCACAGACTAGTGGCAATATCTTTGTCTTCCATGCTGTTTCCAGCTAATTCTTCTGCATGCTGTGTTCATAAATTTGATTTTTCTTTCCTAAGAGCTTCACTTGTCTTTTTTAATTAAAAACTATTTTGATAGCTTATTGTAGTTAGAAGTGTGCTTTTTATTATGAAGTCCACTTGCTCTGCAGCAGTCACATATTTCCTTTCTTAAGAATAATGACATACACTACTCCCTGTGTGCAGTTTGCAAAAATGCCTTCCTCCTTCAGACTAGCAATTCCTTCCTGTTCGGTCAGGTCCTTGAAGATTTATTCAAAATGATTACATAATACAGAGTAGGTTGCCCATAAGTTGCTTATTTTACTCTGTGGGTCAAGGAAGAAGCAGACATCCTTCAAATTTACCTTCTGAAAGAATGTTAAGATTCTCATTTGGAGAGGTTAATTAGGCGTGGGGAAATTGATATCAGAAGTTATGACTCTACATGGATCATTATTGGAAAAAAATAGGACTTTTTCTCATTATATGTGTGAAGACTAGCTGGATCCAAATAATTTGCCATAAAGAGTGTGGCTTTTAAAGTTAAAAATTTGTTGAAAAGTTTCTGTGAAAAGTTCAATTTGAGGTTATCACTCCTTTAAAATTGCATATCGCCTAGTGGATAATCTGTCGTTTTGCTTTCTTGGAAATACTTTTGAAATGTTTAGAAAATGGGTTAGGAGGAGTTACAGTGCTGTTAAAAAATGTAGTGATTTGACCGGTTATACAAGTAATGTGAACGGCTAGGTTTGTATGACGGACCAAAGATGGGAAATTTAAAAGCTTCTATGTATATTTAAAGATTGCCTTACTAAAATCAGCAAGGCAGTGCGGATTTAATGGCACACCTGGGGAAACTGTTATCCCCTCCTCCAGCACCATCTATCCCTACCCACCTTTCAAAAACACTTCCCTGTGTGCTACTTGCTCTGGGTCAGGTGACATGGGAAAAGTTGTGCTGTATCATAAGCTATTTGCCAAGATCACCAGGTCTGACCTTTCAAGATTATGTCTAAGTGTGTTTAATGAAAATTCTAAGATACTAGGATCTTTTAAATTGATTATGTGTGTATTGCATGATTTCTGCAATTTTATAAAGATTATGTCTGTTTCTTCTATTGGTAAAGGTAAAGTAGTTGAGAAGGACATCATGCTGTTCAGACACGCTGCTCTGGTGCACCTGCTGGTGACAGTTCGAGATCTTCTGTTGACCTGTGGCTTGGACACCACACTAGGTTTGTTTTCAGTATTGAATAATGGTACCCAGGAATGCAATGCTCTGTGTGTGTTCTGCAGACTGTCCTTCATGTATGAAGGCTGGGATTTTTTGCCATCAGAATACCTTCAGCGTAGCTGAAAGTTGAGAAACAGTTGTGGTAATATCGAGTTTAGTGGAAACACAGGACATGTAAAGCTTTGCTCAGTGAAAATAGAAATAAAATAGTTAGTATAAACTATATGTACTAGTTAAATAGCACTGCTGCTGCTATCTAGCTATAGAATGCAATGTTCTACAATTGTTCTACAATTGTCTGACAAGACAAGAGGCACAAACTTGAACATAAGAACTCCATCTAAATGGAGTACCTCCTAATGAGGAGGAACTTCTTCACTTTGAGGGTGGCAGAGCCCTAGAAAGGCTGCCCAGAGAGGTGGTGGAGTCTCCATCTCTGGAGACATTCAGTTCCCACCTGGACAAGTTCCTATGTAACCTGCTCTAGAAGGACCTGCTTTGGCAGGGGAGTTGGACTAGATGATCTCCAGAGGTCCCTTCTAACCCCATATTGTTCTGTGATTCTCTAATTCTAGCTGGAGTTATATAGCAGGTACTACATGGGGTATAGCAGTTTTATAAAGGCCACTGATTAGAAATAATAGTATCCTTCCAATAATAGTATTGGTGAGCCATTAAACTTTCATCTTTTTTTGTGCAAGATACGTTCACATAATTTTTAATGTGTAGATTCAGCACAAGCCTTGGCAATTATCTTTTATCACTGCAAGTACTTCTTTTGTTGCTTTATTAACAGGTTATTTGTCCAAGGCAAAGGATATCTATAAAAACATCTTAGAATCCTGTTTGAATAACATCTGGAGGCAGTTGAAGATTGTGCAGTACAGCAACCAGAAAAAGCATGAAATAAATCCCAAAATAACAGAGCTTCAGTGTCAAATTTTAAATTGGATGCAAAGATACAGAGGGGAGCACAGCGTTAAGGTTAATGATGTAAACAACTTCTCCAAACTATGTGAATAATTATAAAACTATCTTTCAGCAATGCTCTTACCAGTTATCTTCCAACTCACACTATCCGATAAATAAGGGTAACATAAAGTTTAAGTTCCCTGTCAGGATCAGTGCACGTTTCTGTTTGATGCAATCTCCCTTGTTGCATGACTGAAATAACATGCATATGAGTTTTAACATTGTCAGTGCTTCGTCTTATTGCAGGTGGTTTTGTTTCCCTGGTTAAGTATATTGTGCCACATCAGTTGCTGAAAATAATGTTACAACTTTTTATTTGAAACCCTCATTCTTCTGGTGCAAAGAGAATCATAGCACAAGTCAGGATTGTATCGTGTGGCTCAGCAGACACATGCCATGGTGTATATGGTTATTGTTATCCATAGATGACCTCTGCTTAACCCATGTATCAGGTCAATCTCCTAGCATTATTATTATATAAGAAGCAAAAATGCATAAGTGATAGTTATGGCATGCAGAACAGAGTTGTGGAGGAGACTGAAGGTTTTTTTGGATACGTGAATATTTTGGATAATACCATGCAGTGCAAAACACCATTGTCCTTTGCAAAATATTTATTATTTATTTACAGAATACTTATCACATAATGAAACAGAATTGATAAAATATGTAATTTTTTTTAATGTCCTGATGGTCCGGAATAGAATTTATGTTGCTGAACACACAGCCAAAAAAGATAAATCTTCCAGCTTACCTTAATTTATTTAAACTTCTTCCCATACCTTACTTCTTGGAACTTTCTTCTTCTTTTGTTTATGTTAAGAATTGTACTAAGAGCTCTGGACATCTTTTGAGTAAATTTTCCTGAGAAGAAAAATATACTAGCTTATTGTACACCCTTTTAGAATTTAAAATGAAAATGAAGCAACCAAAATGGAATGGTGTTGATTGTCTTGGTATCTGTCCATCAATAGATCCTTTAAGCTTATTTTCAGCCTTGTTGTCTTCTTAAGAGTAACACATTTTGCTTTATGATATTAGGATTACGCTGTACCGGGAGACATATGACAACTTTGTCATCTTAATATCAGCTTAGTGACAATTTTGCTTTTTTTCTGAATTCCACTAGATATGATTTTTTAAATTTTTAACTGTAATTGAGTTTTCACTTGCTTGCTTGACTTAAACTCAAAGGCATGCAGACATACCCATGCAATGTAAGAATATATATGATTTTATTTACAATTATAAGACTATTTATTTTTTTTTTTTTTTATTTACTAGAATCAGAGATGGGTTTCAATTAACCAGAACAGTCAGAAGGAGACTCTGGTTTTAATAAGAAGTTTTATTGAATAAGCCATTTCCTGTTCTACGCCATCACATCACATCAGCATCAGCTAATATGATGTGAAATTTGATAATCTGATTATCCTTTTATTAGCCAAAACATTTTATTGATGCAGGATTATAATGGGACATTTCTATTGTAAGTGAGAAGATATGAATGTAATAGAATAAACTGAACTTTACTGTTTTGTACTCGTGATTAGACAGAACATGACTACAAATGTCATCTAGCTCACAACAACATGTAATGACGAGCACTCATTCAGCACACAGCACACAGGTTACACATGTTCAGTTTGTATCAGCTGAAATGGTGGACAAGGTAAACACCTTATCTGGTAGCGAGTCTTTTTAAAACTCTGACAGTTTGGCACATTCTAATACTTTTCAATGTTTTCGCCTTAAGCAGTATTTAATGCATCTCAGAGATAAGCGATCTCTGGCAGGAACACTTCAGTGTACTCCATCTATGGTCTGGAAAATCTTTCTAATTAGTTCAGCAGTACATTTAGTACCTCCTTCCAGTACATCACCATCTTGCAGAGTTCTAGGTATCTTCAGTCTTAAGTTTTGCCTCCATAGGGATGGTGCCTCTAGCGTTACAGTAATCACCTGTCTAGTGCAATAGTAATAATGTGGTACAATGTCTAAGATGATAATATCTTTCAATAGCATTTTCACTTTGAATCAAATATTCTGGTTTAAGATTTCTTCTAGAAGAGCTTTGTTCATAAGACTGAATTCTGATACTGATGTCTTCTGTAATGTTTCTCCCACTCTTGTAATAATGCACACGTACGCATGAATCATTGGTGACAGGAGAAAAACAGTCAGCCCTGGATAGGGGGAGAGCAGCCCACGCTGCTGAAGGAGGCAGTTAGTAAGTGTGTGAGCCAATGCAGGCAGTACACAGGAGCAACCACAAAACTGCGGATGAAAGGCAAAGAACAAATTTAATCTCAATACTTCATGGATGGGGGAATCTCTGAGGCAGCACCCGGGCAGAGGCAGGCAAGCAGGAAATGCAGGCACTGCAGAGCAAGAGAGAGTTTTTATTAGCAAGAGAGTCCTTGTTAGCGAGGGAGTGATAGAGTGAGAGCTCACACTTGCTGTTCTGGCCTGTATTTCAAGGATTTAGGCAGCCAGAGGTTTTAGCTGTGCTTTGATCTTCAACAGCAGGGCAGGAGTCTCAGCCATGTTCAATAAGGTGCCCCCGAGTCCACCTTAGGCCTATGCTGTCTAAGTGCAGATGTTCTACTTGTTGAGCACATAAGACTAGACAACAATTACTGTGATATATGTGTTTTCCAGCACCCCATGTGTGAGTCACTTGAGTGTGTTTACAGTCCTCCTCACCAATCTTCCATTATTTTCTCACCATAAGGTCCCCTGGGAATCTTCTTTTGAAGGTATTGGGGTCCAGGAATGCTGGTTACTTTTCAAGAGCCATCTCTTAAAAGTTCAGGAACAGGCGATTCCAAAGTGTTGGAAGTCATGCAAGCAGGGCAGAAGGCCATCTTGACTGAGCAGGGATTTTCTTCTAGAACTTAGGTGGTAAAGGAAAGTTTATGGACATTGGAAGCAAGGACAGGCTTTCTTGAGAGGACTACAGAGATGCTGTTCACCACTGTAGGGAGAAAATTTGTGTGGCCAAAGCTCAATTAGAGTTCAAGCTGGCTATCACTGTGAAGGACAACAAAAAGGACTTCTAAAAATATGTTCATAGCAAAAGGAGAATCAGAGATAACAGGGTTGTTGCTTGACAAGTTCAGTCACCTCACAAATAGGGACAGAGACCAAGTAGAGATGTTTTATGCATTCTTTGCCTCTGTCTTCTACACCAATGATGGGCCCTGCGATGGCTGGAACCCATGCTAGGAGACAGTAACTGGCAGCCAAAAGGGCCAACTGTGTCCTGGGGTGCACCAAGCACAGCAGAGCTAGCCAGGCGAGGGAGGCAGTTGTCCCACTCCATACTGCACTGATGCAGTCCAACCTTGAGTCCTGTGTGCAGTTTTGGGTGCTTCAATGTAAGATGGACATAAACTATGATAGCATGTCCAGAGGAGGGCGACAAAGATGGTGAAAGGCCTCACGGGCCAGACTTTGAAGGACTGGGTGAGGTCACTTGGTATGTCCAGCTCAGAGAAGAGATGGCTAAGGGGTGACAGCTTCCTCAAGGCAGGCAGCAGAGAGAGTGGCACTGATCTCCTCTATCTGGTGACCAGCAGTAGGACACAAGGAAATGGAATGAAGCTGTGTCAGGGGAAGTTCAGGACATTAGGAAAAGGTTCTTCACTAAGAAGGTGGTCAGTCACTGGAACAGGCTCCCCAGGGAAAGGTCACAGCACCAAGCCTGTCAGAGTTCAAGGACCATCTGGCTGATGCTCTTAGTCACGTGGTTTAGTTTTAGGTAGTCAGAGGAGCAGGGAGTTGGGCTCAGTGACCCTTATGGGTCTCCTCTAACTTGAGATATTCTATGATTGCCATTCTGGAAAGTTCTGAGGTTTCCATTTTTGTCACCTGCTTAGTCAATCTCGTGCTTTCTATGCAAAGGAGGGGGAAAGATGTATGCAGGCTGAAAGAACACTTTTTACAGTACTAGAATTTCTTTTACCTTGTTTTCTTCCAGATATTAATCATAACAAGAACGGACTCTGAGAGAGAAAAAGCTGCCCTCATTCACACTTTATCTACAGTAGAAGGTAAATAATTATTTTTATATATATATTTGAAATAAAAGCTGGCTGTTATTCTGTGTTTCACTGTATTCCTGTTGGTATGCTTTTTGCAGGTATCTCTCCTTTTTCTCCTCATCAGGAATCTTTCATCATTGTTCTAACTCTTTTCCATTGCATAACTCTTCTAGCAGTCTTTTTCCTTTCATGTAAATTTATTTGCCCCTGATTAAGAGTTCTGGTATGACATGTTCTACTGCAAGAGAATGGTATTTCATCTGTCAAGTCAAAAATTTATTTAACAGAACACAAAGGAGATGTGGGCAGCCCATTGCCTGATTGTAATTGCCTCTGTCGTCTTGGTCAGACTGTCTCTGCTTTTAGCTGATTGGTCCTCACAAGTTTTCTCCCTTGCAGGTTTTTTAAGAGCAGTTAGAATTTAGAAGTCTTAACTAAGCTCCCTAGCATAAAATCTTAAATGAGTAGTTAGCTACAGATCATGATTTCCCTTAGACATCTGTTGCTGACATCGCTCACTAATTTGCTATATATGTAAACATGAACTGTAGGAATCTAATAAAATCAAGGAAAAATATACTATTTCTGGTATCCTGGCCCCCCACTGATACCACCAACACTTTCATCAATTCATTATTTTACCTATGAGTATTTTTGTACAAGCTTGTTCAACATGACAGATTCAGCTGATAAAAGAAACATGTTTCGGGAAGACTGTTATTTCAGCCTGTGCTTACTGTTAGAACAAGCCATTATTCCTTTCATATTGCTTCTTAAAACCCATTTTTGGAACTCCTCCTTGCTTGAACCTTATCAACAGTGTCATGTATTGTGTTGCTCTTTTGCCTTTAAAAATAGTTACATTTCCTGTGCTGTTAAAAGAAGACAGCCTGTCTTTTAGAATGTTTTGAAAGGGAGAAGGCATGTTCACAATGCTTTTACTAATAATAATATTTAATGAAAAGTATTTTATTTGTTTTTAGATCTTAAGACTTGGTTGCAAACAGAGGTCAATCCAATTTACTAAAATTCTGAAGAGAGGCATTTGTGTTATACAAATATTTGGTTTTAGCTGCATCTTCTAGTCATACTTGTAAAACTGTAAAGTTTCCTTTACAGAAAATGTAAAGGAATTTTAACAATAAAGGGACAAAGATGCTTCCTTTTGCACTAGGCTTTAATTTTTCATTTTAAGGTAATCAGATTGTGACTTTGTGAGACATGAAACTTGTTCACACTACTTCTTCCTTGGGTTCAAAAATGGAAGTTTCTAAATCATTTTACCCACCAGTGCAATACAAATTCAAATTGCATAGAACTTCATTAAGACAGACAACGTAATACATAAAATTTTAGTATCTTGTGTTGTCCCACATTTACTGCTTACTGCTGTGCATTGATGTGTACCCACTCATTTGTTTGATTAAGACTTCAATTCTTTTTGTGCAGGTTTAAAAGCTATGGATCTGAATTCTGAGAAAAAAGGAACCATTTTAGGTTGTAAAGGTATCATAAGCAAGTAAGTTAAATTCTTGATTTTTGAGAATAAAGTCTTTACTTGGCAGTAATGTCAGTGAAACTTCTGCTACTTTTGTTCATTTCCATGGGACTTTCCAGTCTGGAGTAAAAATTTCAGAATATGGTTCTACAGTTTCATTCTAGGTGAAAAGTTTGTCCACACTGTAGTAAAATGCTCAGTTGTGAGGCTTAGAAGAACTTTCAGAAAACATGAATTCCATGTTTTTAACGTTTTGTTTTGCGTGCTTTAGAAAAACTCATTTAGAAAAATGTGTGGAAAAACATTTTTCTTTTGCATGTTTTAAGAAAGTTGAGGGGAAAATGGCATAAGACAGAAATAATGAAAAATTATGATGTTGCAGGAAAATAAGAATACTTCAAGTAGGTAATTGGAGAAGGGGAAGTACAGCTTTTAATTTTTAAATTACTTTTTAAAGAAACTACAGTTTTAAATTCAGGAAGGGTAAATTGTTTTTTGTAAACAGGCTTTAAACAGTGATAATTCTTCAAAGGAAAAATGTATTAAATTTGTTCTGAGGGTAATTCTACCTGAACTTAATTTTATTAATATTTTGTTGTTTTTTTAAGCCTTGGTAGATATTCCTGTATTATTGTACATAATCAGCAAATTGGAGCTGACTTCCCTTGGACACACTTCTCATTAGTAGTGGAATTTGATTACTCTGAAAACTCTTGCTGGAAAAATCTGTGCAAAAATCTAAATGTTAGTTACATGACTTTTAAAACTACCCTCCCTGCAACAATTCAAATGGGTAAGTAAGTGCTCTCCAGAATTGCAATAAGTCATTGGGCTGGCATATGAAAGGAAAGCATTTTCTCTTCCCTAAAATGCCACATTCATGTGCCTGTGGAAGAGAATGAATAACAGATTATGCAGGCTAAAGCCAAGCAAAAGAGCCGGTTTATCTATACAGCAAGAAAGGAAGGTGTTTTTCTGAGGGTGTGAGCTTAGTTTTGGCCGGGATGTGGTAGTAAATGTTGTTTGATAAAGGCTTGTGCTAAGTTCACAGGTTGTTTACAATTGCTACAAGTTGTATCCACCCTTCCTCATCCTAAGGGAATATTGCTGTATATCTAAGGGAATATAAATTAAAGCTTAATTTCAAAGATATTCAGAAGAGTTTAATTTTGGAAAAAAAGAACAAAACAAGCATAAAATAGAAGCATTTTTATGGGGATGAATAAAAACTGCATTTTTAAAAGATATGTCTATTTAAATACCTAAAAGTATCTTTCGGGTTTTGGTTATGAAATTATTGTCTTACATATACAAAATATTTCAGGGAATCCCTCTGGTTCCTTTCTTCTGGAGGTACAGATTCCATATGTATTTCTGGCAACTGAAGGTCTTCTTAATATGCCAGACGTTCTTCAGCTTTTGGAATCCAAGTGAGTGAAAATAACTTTTTTAATCTTACTGTTTATTTTCAGTCTTCCAGGGCATGTATCTTGTATTAGCCGTCTACTTGGCTATCCGCAACATTATTGCAAATACACTTTTAGCTTATTAAGATACAGGAAAGTAATTTTTCTGCTGAAGTTGGTAGCTTAATTCTGGACATTCACACATGAGTCAACCAAAGTGGAAGTGGCTGATTTGTTTATTTTATTGATGAGTTGGCACTTTTGATCAAAACAACATATAAAATTGTCTATTATTTTCATAATGTACCCCAAAACACTTTTTGTTTTGGTGCTTCTTGGTGCTTGGAGGACTTTGTGTTTAATTCTTCATAAAAATTTCTCTTTTGGGTTTTATCTACCAGAGCTATGTTAGAAATCAAAACAAACAAACAGTAGTAAAACAATCTCATTTTATTTGTAAAATTCGTATCTAATGTTCACCTAATTTTGAATACTTTTTAACCTAAGCAAAAATGTTCACGTTTGTAAATCATTGCACATGTGTATTATTTTCTTTGACATAATTTTCTTGCATTTTGCTTTCACAATAATAAAATACCTAATAAAAGTGCCTTTTATCATGGGGAGAAAAAAAAATAATAACAAAGCAACAGGGAACAGAGCAGCAGTAGCTGTTGAACACAGTGACAGAGATACAGATGGTTGGTTTCACCATGTTGCTGAAGCGATGTGCAAGTTTCGATCCTTGCTGTATCCTAGAGCAAACTGTAAAGTCATTTTTGAACTGTGTCTAAGTACAGTTCAGTAGGGAAAAAAAATAATTATATGTTTCACACTTAACATCCGAACGTTTAATTGGCATGCAATTTTAAACTCTGACCTGTTCAAATTCTCTGTTAAGCCTGACTTAAAGCTAAATAGATAGGAATGCTTTTTGGTACTTTCTCACTAGCTCCTTTTAGCACTGAAGAAGTCGTCAAATAGATGAGCAAAGAGCTTCAGAAGAACTTATGGTCACTCTTTTTGTTAACATCTGAGTACACTGTCCATATGAGTTTCTAGAGGACCTACTGCTGGCAAATTCAGGTTTAAGTCTCTTCTGTTTCCTGGGGATGAGGCCAAGTAGTGTGACGATTGTCCCTTCTCAACTTCCTGCCTTAGTCAGCCAAGCTTGCTTTCCCTATGCTGCACAGTCATGAAAGGAAGAAAAGAAAGGCAATGTGTGTTTCATTATTCAAAAGGAGTATCCAAATGTATCTTCTTGACTTATCTATCTTAGTTTCTGTATTGCATCTTTTTTTTTAAGCTCAAAGGCTGTATATCAAGGTTATATTTGGTGCGGTTAGCAACATAATTGAATTTTCCAGTAATATTTCATTAAATCACTGCTACATTGATGTGCATTCTTCAAATGTGTCTTAAAGTAAACTTGAACATTTGAGAAAGATGAAGCATGACTGTGTAGTTTGTATTGTATTGAGATATATCTTATTAATTTCCTTTAAGAAAATATTTTTATTTTACTTAACTGAGATATAATAAAATAATTTGACTTCTTCAGGTACAGCATTACCTTTGTTGAGAGACGCAGTAGTTACTCCTTAAGGCTCTTCGGAAGTACAGATCGATATGTTGTGTTGACAATAGATGAATGTACTGCTATCTTTTTGCAGGTACAAAATGAAACCAGTATGTTCATATTCTGTTATGCATTGGGTCACTTCTAGGCCATATCTTCGGTCTTCTAATGTGTATTTTCTTCCTCATATTCATACTTAACTCATGCATTGTCTCATGACTTCTTTCCAAGTTCATTAACTTCAAAATTCCATCTGTGCCAGTTTGACTAGTTTAAAATGTTCTCACATCTGTACCTACATTTCTTCACAGAAGTGTAACATTTGACCTGATACGGCTTGTATTAAGTATAATTAAAGGATGCATACTTGAAAATAGAGCTGTATAAAGGAATATTGTAATAAACAATTAAATGTATCCATGACTATATTCTCTTACCAGTGCGCATGTTACTTCCTCCTGTTTCAGATAGTTATCTCAATTAGTCTAGAGAATAATTTGTCCTACTTTTAATAAAAAGTAATAGTTTAGATGATAGTATAATTCTGATATGCAGCAGGACAGGTGACTTTACAGGTCAAAGAACTGCTACTGAAAGATAGATATAGAATAAAATAATCAATTAGTATTGTAAGTCCAACACAGGCAGACATTCCTACATGCTACTGCGATTAGCAATCTTGTACTTTATATACTCAGTGCCGGTATAATTTTGTGTGTATGGGTTAAGTAGGTATGTCAGAGGTTTGTAATAGTATTTTGCATTATTAGAGTTCTCAAAAATCTTAAGAACATTCTAAAAATTAGTTACAGTGTTTCTTTTTTAGGGGAGTGAAAAGAGGCATGAAGCAGTGAATTGGTTTCTTAAAGGTCAAACAAAATAAAAGTTGGGAATACAACCCAACTAGGTTGTATTCCCAAACTATCCTAACTCCCAGATATATCTTTAATGCCTGTGTTATTTAGCTGTATTTATGTTTGATCTAACTTCTGCATATTACAGCAATGCACATTAAAAACTTGTGACAACCATGGTAATATATTTATTTAATTTTTCTTTTTGTATTACTTTTGTGGTAGAGCATGGAAGAACTAAATTATGAAAAATCCTGTGACAATATAATATCGAAGCTGATGGTGTTATCGCTCCAATATACATGCTGTTGGATTCTTTTCTATTCCAGAGAAAGCATGAGTTTAGAGTAAGTTATGAAATTCTTTTGCTATCTATCTTAGTATTTTTTAAACAAACTTGTCACTAAAGGAAGCTGCTTATTAGAACAAGCTAACACTCTTTGTTTTTGAATTTCTCTGTAGGAACACATTACTCTTAGAACAACATGAATATTGTAAGCTTGCATTTCTAGTGTGCTTTGGACATTTCACTTAGTTACATGTTGTCATGCTCCTACTGAAAAATTCAGTGGAATGATAGAAGTAAGAGTGATCACTGGAGAGCTCCCAAAAAAGTTAGCAGAGATGTTTTTCATGTATTAAGATAATTTTATTCTTATACAAGAGATAAAGAAATGACTGTTAAAAAAATAACAGGATTTGAGGAGGTAATGCTGGGCAGGTCCAGAAATTTTGCAAGACTAAGGATATTAATGACTGCAGTTATTCTTTATACCTGCTTGAAGTAAATTAACCCTTACAAACACATGGTTACAAATTACTGTGTTAGCATCACCATGTATTATTTGCAACAGGAAGACATCCTTCAAGTGTTCTCCCAGTCTGTCAGTAGTTTTCCTTTTGCTGTGGGACCACAGCTTTCGTTGATACAGTTCATAAGCGTTTCTACTACCTATTGTGAGATTTTTTTTCTGTGAACAAGTGGTAAATTTTCCATGCATCACCTTTCATCCCTGATGCAGTCCTTCCTTTTGCTTGGAGCCAGGCTTGCTTTTCTGTGGGCTGACTCCTTTTTCTTCCTCACAGTGCATCCTTCAGCACTCGGATCACTTAATGTGTCATACTTCTCCTATTACAGATAGTAATGCTCAAACTGTAGTAGTATTCTGAATTCAGGAAGTGAAGCAGACATTTATTAACGTGGTGCAAATGTTCTGGAATCATTAGATGTGTATATTAAATATTAATGGTCCAATGAAACTGTTTTGTAGGTACAGTCTCAGGGGAGATACTCTGCTTAACCTTGCCTTAGTTTATGCCACTCTAATTGAACTTACACAGAAGTCAGAAGACTTTGAAGTGAAGGTAATTTTTTTGCTAACAACCTTTATGTTTTATTCTTCACTGTACAATATTTGCAAAGTGCTTAATCAAGTATGTATTCTACATCAAAAACAGAAAATACCTTAAAATTACTAAAATAAGAGAGAGGAATTTAATTCAGTGCTGCTGAAGTCAGTGAAAAGACTGTGTTGACTCTGGTACAAGCTGAATGAGATTCAAATGGCCACTGCAGTGTTTTTATGACTAGGAGTCAAGAAATGAGATTGTGCCTTAAATTTTATAAATTATTAGAACATGTATTAATCCTGATTACATCTTAATTGGAAGTTTCAGTTTAATATTATGTTACCAATGTAGTAGAAGAAAAGAAAGTGTAATTTTTTCTGTTGTTAGCTAGTTTACTTTTTTTTAATGTTGTAAGATAAATTTTTTTCATTATAAAACAGAAAATGCAGTATCTAGAATAATCAACATTTAAAATTGGGCAAAAGTTGCTTTTGGGTTACCAAGGTGATGTCTGTAACTTACCTATTTTGCATGAAGCAACAACTTTTTCGTTTTTCTTTTTTTTTTTTTACTTATTTGCATAATAAATTTTGTTTCAAATTTATCTAGTTAAATGGAGGTTAAAAAGAGGACAAAGCTTTTTTCATTCCATGTACTCAAAAGTGTAATTCACGTGGAAATTATACCTTCAAAGTGTCACATGTCTTCTTAAACTAAATGATGCATCTCACAATTGCCTGCTTATTAGGAACTTGTATTATACCCATTAACTTGATCATGTGTAGAAAATCTGTAGAATAAACTAATTTCACCTACATAGGACTTGCATAAATAAGGAGTGTAATTTGCAGCCAGGCTAATGGTCAGAAGTCAGAGTTCCTTTGTGTGATAAGCATGGATCAGGTTTAATTGCTCCATGTTACCACCTGTTGTGTTCTGGGTCACCTTAAGCTTTCCCATTTAATTATTGTAGCTAATGAAGACATTCCTTAGCATAAGTTTTAACCAAAAATAATTTGTGTCACTTTTAGGTAGTTTTTACACCAGGGATTGAAGAGGCAGCACTGGTAATTCGTCTGATTGCTGACAACATTTTGATGGCATCTAATATCAGTCCTCATGAGTGGTTGGACAAATCCTGGCTTTCTGTCCTGCCATCTGAGGTTGCTTACCTTCCCATTAAAATATACTCCAGCTTTTTTTATTGTTCTCTTAAAATATATTGTTAAAATAAGCACTCTTTTTTCATATATATATGCACTTTTATATATGTATGTATATATATACACTCACACTTACATAAATAACATTTCCATTATCCTTTCCAGTGCAATCAAGAGCAACTTGGACTCTCTTCATGCTTTCATAATTATCCAGTAGAGAAGTTTATCTTCCACATCTGCTGGCCTATGGGTAGAGTTCTACAGTTGTAGGCACTAAGTTTAAAAGCTATCCAAATTGTAAAAGATAAATACACAATGGCTCATTTGGGCAGGAAGCTAAATTAATCGGTGCAGATCCATTACTGAATCAATGGTGTTGCTTAAATCTGCTAATGCATTTTCAAATCAAGTTTACATGATTCATTTGTTTTATCCTTTCAAATCAAAGCATCTTTAGACTGTACTTGCTTTTTATTAAGCTATTATGCAGAACTTACTCTTTTGCAAAAATGATACACTGTTACATGTGTAGTAAAAAAAAACCCACCATATTTAATCGGTCTATAAAAGTGCACTGTTTAAAAGCTCAATTTCTATGATATACTGTATAACATATTTGTAGCATTGTTATTCTGTAGAAACAGAAATAAAGAAGGAAAAAAAAGTTCATCAGATATCAAGCTAACAAAATAATTTCCATTTCCAGACAGAGCAATGCCTGCTTACTTTCCCATGTATCAACCCTCTGGTTGCTCAGTTTATGTTAAAGAAAACATCTTCACTGAACAGATTGTTACTTGCAAGCTTTGATCAACTCCAGGAACTCCTTCCAGAGGTTCCAAAAAAAGTTTTAAAGGTTGGCCAGAATTAATTCATATATTAGATCCATCTTTTTGTATTGTTAGAATGGAGGGTTTTTTTCATCTGAAGCTAAATACACATTTGCTGTTATCATTTATTTAAAATGTTGAGCCTGCTAATTCTCAGCAGATTTTGTCAAGTCACCATTACTTTAATGTGAAAATTATTAGAATTTGCTTAACTGGAAAAATACTCATTCCATTAGCTTCCTCTTCAAGCTTCATTGTATCAAGTATTTTATCAGCATACAATCTTGTTTCCCTAATATAAGAAATGTTTTCCAGTTAAGTATTTCCAGGACTTTTGTCCCTTCCGTCCTCCCTTCCGTCCTCCCTTCCGTCCTCCCTTCCTTCCTTCCTATTACTTACTCTGTTTATAGATTTAAGACAGGTGGCACATTGTGTACTCTACATGCCTCTCCTTCTCTATTGGTAAGTCTTTTTATTTTCTTTCCAGTAAACAAAAAAATTATACATCTTAGAATCCTAAAAACTGGGTTAACTTTTTATATTTGACAGTGTAGATGTACTATAAACACTTCTCAAGTATCTCTTGGTTTTTTTGTTTCAGCATTTTAGTGACATGACATCTTCGTACAGCCTTAATACTGCTGCTCCACTAGAAGGACCAGTGAAAGGTGCATCACCCCTAGAAAACCACAATAACTTCAACACATGCTATCCAGATTGTAAACAAAATCATCAGTCTTTAGAGCTGCTTGGTAAGGCACAAAACAGCACAGGTAATATCTTGAATTACTAGGAGAATGTGGCTTCTTTGAAACCAACTGAAAATCCGAATGTATTAGAATCTTTATTTTCTAATCATAGAAAAGTTACTTATTCAGAGGAGACAGACTGTAGTCGATGCTCAATGGCATCTTGGTTTTCTGTAAAATGTAGAGAAATAATTTTCATTCTCCAAACAGAGTGGTTCAAATTTTTCTCTACCAGGAACGTGTCCCATGAATTCTGAAGCTGTAATTCCTCCGTTGAATCATCGGTGGGGCTTTCATGCCTCTGATCTTCCAAGCTGTGGGCAAAAGAAATCATGTTCTTCAGAAATAGTTATGGAGAGGAAGCAGAATTTCTTTCCTGTGCCAAAGGACCGTGAAGATTTTGCTCATCTAGATGTTTCCAATTCTCTTCATGTTCAAAGGCAGCCTTTCAGTATGCACCATAGCTCTGGTCATTCTTCCAAAAACTCTGAAAAAGAGAATTTCTTTGCAACTTTCGGGGACTCTACACCTCAGGAGAGCTGTAAGAGTTTTCTAGAAGAGTTTAGAGACAAAACATTTAAAAGCCCAGAAATTCTGACTGACCAGACCCCATGGAATGACTCTTCATCCACAGGCCCATTTGCACCTGATAGTTTTCTCTCCGAATTCTTTGTTGACTCAGATGAGCCTCAAAGTCTGAATTTTCACCAAATAGGTAGAGAATCTAAAGGAAAGAGAAGACAAAGTCCACCATTCTTATGGACAAGAGAGAATAATAGAACAGGTATGTCCAAAGCAAGCAGAATTTGCTGAAATTTTGTTTGTGACTTTAGTGGACTATCTGTAAGACTAGATTTTGTATTTTCTTCAAATAGTTGTTAAATCCAATCCAACCCAACAGTTGCATGTTTCCTTTACTACAAAACTTACTTGCATATGTATTTCTTCTGTGATAAAACATTCCTAAACATTTATTTTTCCCTTTAGCATAAAGAATATTTTTTAAAAAGTTACTACCATTATTTTTCCTTGGTAAAATATTGACAAGTAGTTCTCCAATATTGTAAGATTCATCTTATTTTGTAAACATAGGTTTGGATAAAAGGGGGAAGAAAAGACTAGAAATATTTTCTCTAAAGGACAAAAAGTAGATTCAGCAAATTCAAAAAGTGAAATTTAGATACTACTACATAGCTGTGTTTTGCTGTCAGTGTTAATGAAGTAAGAATTTCACTCTGACTACTTTCTAAGTTTGTTTCATACAGTTCCCTTATTCTTGGAATAATTTTATTTATTAGCTAATGTCTCCAGGGCTAAATTCTCTATCTTGCCATCTTCATATCATTCTAAAGCATATTAAAGCCTATTTCTTCAAATAGATGGTACAGTGTCTATTTCAAAACTTTGTTTACCCTGACAGTGTATCAGTGTATACAGTCCTTATATGAAAGCTTCAGGCTTCTCTTTTTTTTTTTTTTTTTTGGTGGTCTTCTTATTCCTGGCTTACTTTCTCAAATATAGTTAGTTTGAGACCTTTTTTGATAAGACTAATATTGATCCATGGAGTCTCAAAAAAAAAAAAAAATCACTAGTCCCTATCAGAATAAGTAATCCTGTATCATATATTCTAGTATTTTTTAAATTCTACTACTTCTCTGTAGGTGAGGTGTCGCCTTCTGTAAAAATCTACGGTTAAGCTTCTTAAACAAAGTGCCGAACTCCTAGTACAGGTCATTTAATTTATTTCTCTGTTTTCTCTGTTGCTGCCTGTTGTTAAATCTTTTGGTGGTACAGCAAGGTCAGCACAGCACAGCATTAAATGCTTTCACTAATTAGATCACACTCATTCATGAAAATTCAATTAACTAATTGATATCGTGTTTCATGGCTGCTTAAGGCAATTATGGAAGTAAAGAGAGTAAAAGTAAATTGGATATGGTGAACTGCTTTTGAATTTCAGCCTATATAATACATATTTCATACGGAAACTCTGAACAAACCTGTTGCGTCTCTGTTGGGATTAAAACTGAGACCTGGAGTATGGCTGGGTAGTTAACAGTATTTCAGTAACCTGCAACTAGTGCTGATAGTATGAAATTCTAAAGACAATAGTTTCAGTAGAGATCAGAGCAGATTCTTCTGCTACCACATTTTACAATATCCTGAAAACACTGTGTTCTCCAACTTGAGCTTTCTGTAAAACTCTTGCCCAGTAGGGCAAAGGTATACTTAAATCTGAATCAAATTTAGAAATATAAAAAAAAAAAAAAAAGAAAAGGAAAAGCGATTTTTGGTTTAGATTTTGAAAGAACTGGTTTATTTTATTTTACTATTCACTAGCCAGGGGAAAACTAAGTATTCTAAATAGGTCTGCATGGTGATGCAAAAAACCCTCCTTAATACAGTAAAAGCCTTCTGAAGTCAAAAATTTAAGAAATTTGGAATCACAAGTGTGAGAAATGTGCATAGAGTCAAATTAAAAAGACACACTGGGAACCCCCAGGGATTTCTTCATGTTTCAGATCAAACATTTATTAAACCATAAACAATCAATGCCAGTATGCCAAGCCCATATTTCTGCTGAACAGATTAAATCCTTAGGTCAGTGTTAAAGTTTTCTGACAATATGTTTTATAAAGACTAAACAGAATTTTCTTACAGTAATTTATTTTGAATGAGCAACTACTCAAATATTTTATCCTAAAAATACTATAATCTTAACAAGCATAGTGCAGGTTGATGTATTTATTTTGTATAAGGTTCTGTATTGTTATTACAGGACTATGTGCAGAAAACTGATCAGTACTTTTAAGTAGTAGTTAATATTAATCTGCATACATTTAATTTTATGGCTATTGATACTTTTCATACAGAGCATACTGGTTAAAGCTAAAGTCTGTTACCACTTCTGAGAAACAAATAATTAAGTTTGTATATGACTGTACTATTTGTTGTTTATCGTACATATATTTTCTTTCCCCTTCTTTTCCAGATACAGGATTTGCAGAAGTACCAGAGTTCAAAAAAATGAGATTGACATATGAAAGAGTCCCTGGAAGAAGTGATGGACAAACACGTCTTAAATTCTTTTGAACAGAGTGGGGATACTATGTGTACTGCATACTTTTTAAACTTCTTAAAGTCCTTGAAGGGAAATAAATTCTTTTTTTGTTCATTCAGAGAGAGAAATTAGGGTTTGTGAATCCTTACTAATTGGGGATTCTTTTGTTTGCTTTTTCAATTTTACTAAACAAACTAGTTCCTTGAGTCTGGAGAATTGCTGCTTCTCTCTTTGTTCTCGTGGGTGATATAAAGGTATTTTATCACTCTTTATACAAAAAAATAAAATATGAATAAAAAAAAAACAGACTCTGAAGCTCATAGTTTCAATGCACCTGTGCTTGCTCCCTGAGCCTGCAGCTTTACAAACTTAGAGGAAGGATAGACTTGCTGGAATCTCAAGGCTGCTCATAAAGCCTTTGATGTTGCCTGTGCTTACATCTTGGGCTCAGCTTCTCCCCTTTCTGAAAGCTCCTTGAGAAAACGGGTGATGAGTTCCTGAACTGCCTTTAATCACAATCAAACTAAAGGAATAACCTGTTTGTTTTCACAACACGTGCAACATATACATAACTTTAGGATTCCAATAGATTTGATTCAGAGAACTAAGCTGTGAGTCCAGCGCTCTGCAAGATCTGCTGGGGGCCGGGTGTTGGCATCTGCATTTTTCAACCTGCTGCAGTGCATCAGCAGGCAGGGAGGCGAGAGTCATCCCGAGGCGGTGCCACATATCGTAGGCTACAGCTGGAAGGACTAAGAGGTTGTTTTTTTAAAAGAAGAAAGGCTTTTCAACTGCAAGCCACAGAAGGGAGATGATAGAAGAATACCCAAACCCTCACTTTCCATCCAAAGATTTAGCAACGAAAGTGGAAATATGTGTGGGAGCAACGGTAGACAGTGACTCCCTTCCACTGCAGGAATGCATGCACAGTTTGCACAGGAATGCCTGCCTGCTCCAGAATGTCAGAGTCTGTTCGGTGGCCTTCAGATGAGATGATTCTGTTTTCAAACTCACAAATCTTTTCAAGTTTGATGCAATAACAGAAAACCAAGTTCATAGTTTATGCTTGAAGTAAAATGCTTTCTTGACATTCAGCCCTCATTAAGCACATATTCACTATTTGGATAAATAAAACCAGTACTTATGGAAGAAAGCTTTGGTCTTTCAGAGGAAACAGAGTGCTCTTTTTCAGCTGAGAGTTCGTAAAAGCTATGATGACAGCACTCATAGCAATTTTACTTCTCATTAATATCGCCAAATTATTTGTACCCAAATTGTTTGCAGGACTTTAGAAAAAACCTTTCAAGTGTAACAGAAAAAGATGAAAAATTTTTAAGCCATCGTTTCTCTATTTTCCCCAGAATAAGTGAAAAACTTAAATAAAAATTCCGGTTTGCTTACTATTTCTGTCCCATTTTTGTGGTCACTTGACCCAACCATTTTCCATCTCTTTGCTTCATGGGCTTGGCTCTGTTTTTCAGAACTGTCTCCCACACTGCCAGGCCCAGGAATCTGTTCTTTTTAAGGGTGCAGCTCTGCAAGGTCTCAGTCACAGATGACTGCGGTGGAGGAAATTACAGCTGCTGCTGCCAAGGTATGTATTTATGTTCTCCTTCCCCACAGGCAAAGGCTGACACCCAAACTTTCCCGGGCACGGATGTGGAAGATTGGCTCAGATAATCCACAGATCACTTTGAAAACAAAGGCACATTGCCTGGATTAAATAAATCAAGAAAATTCATGTGCTGTCTGCGTTCAGCTTCCTCTAGGTAGGAAAAATGTCAGTGTACCGTTAGTTACTGGCAACGCAGTGGAAAATAAGGGAAAGGGCTTACAATGACCAGTTGTTTTTTTACTGTATTTGTTTATGACTCTCGGTCTCTCACAGGTATGTACAGATTGGCAAATCCATCATGCGATAGATATCACATTCTCCCCCCTCCTCCCATCCATTTAATGTGGAGGAAAATTACTATTACACCGTAAAGATGCACTTCCCCTCCCCTCCCCCCCCCAAATCATCTATGACTAAGAAGAATTTGGATATAACTAATTCTCAGACAAAAAGATTCAATATAAAGCCTCATCATCAGTCCTTCAGCAGAAGGTAGGGACGGAGTTTTCGGATCAAATTTGCCAACTGCTTAGCGACCAGGCAGGTGGCACCTGCAGATGGAGAAGAGCCTTGCTGAGGGACTACAAGAGATGACAGAAAAGGGGTCCTTGTGGCTCATAGGAGGAGGCACTTGGCCATCCAGGTGTGTGCACTTACCGAATTTGCTTTGTCCTGGGCGTGTCATGCTGCCATGAGATGGGTGTGAAGGCCTCTGGGCAGAGTGTGGAGCTGAGACCTCAGCAGACAGCGCTCCCCATCCATCCACCCATCTCCCAACCCCTGCACAGGTCTTTCTACCTGCTGCCAGCGCGAGAGGTGGATGCAGCCAGGAGCAGCAGTGTGCTCACACAGAGCTCCTGCTCCCACACACGTCCAGCATGTCCACTCGGAGCTGGGCAGGGCAGCCAAGAGACAACAGCAGCTGAGACTGGCTGTCCTGCACACTGTCATTTGGCAGCTCCTTATGCCAGCTCTCCAGAGCCCAAGCTCCACCTAGGAGTAAGGGGACGAAGGGCTCCAAAGATGATTAGGGGTCTAGAACATCTTTCTTATGAGGAGAGGCTGAGGGGCTTGGGTCTTCACAGCCTGGAGAAGGCTGAGAGGGGGATCTGGTCGACACCTACAAACACTTAAAGGGTGGGTGTCAAGAGGATCGGGCCAATCTTTTTTCAGTGGTGCCCACTGACAGGACAAGAAGTAATGGGCACAAACTTGAACATAGGAAGTTCCATCTAAACATGAGGAGAAACTTCTTCATTTTGAGGGTAGCAGAGCCCTAGAACAGGCTGCCCAGAGAGGTGGTGGAATCGCCATATCTGGAGACATTTAAAACCGACCTGGATGCTCTGGGTGACCCTGCTCTGGCAGATATCTAGACGATATCCAGAAGTTGCTTCCAACCCCGTATCATTCTGTGATTTTGTGACCTGGGAGAGAAGGTCAGGGGACAGGGGGGAAGGCTTAACTGCAGGAGGTTACAAAATTACTGAGGGCTTGCCTGGAAGGGAGTGACCAGCCAGCATCTGGCGGCTGCTCAAAGGCATTTGATGTGTACCCACATCCCTCTCCCTCCTTCCCTCCCCGACTTGAGCATTTTGACCTCAGTCTGAGCCTCTGGTCACCTCAGTGCAAGCAGGAACAACCGTGCTTCCTCTAGACTTCCGCAGCGCACGCACGTGTCAAGGGCTGACAGAACAACTACCCCGTTCAAACAGCCTACGACGAAAGGAAGCCAGAGCAGAGGAAAGCTCTTCAGGAAGGAGGCACGATACATTATGACTCTTGTTTCAGCGTCTTCCCACAGGACGGCGAGCATGAAAAGCTCCTGAGAAAGGCTGAACTGCCTGGAGGACACGCATTGCCCCATTTCAGTTAATATTAACGACAATTAAATGCTCAGACTGCCAACTTCTTCCTTACGTTTCAAAATGTCTAAGTGAGCCTGATAACGTTGTTACTACTTACCACAAAAATGGCAAATCGCTACAAATGCAATTTTTCTGTTTATAAGACACATTTTCCAAAAATCCAACAGCAACTTTCTCTTCCCAAAAAGCTAAATAGCTTGAGGCTTCCCCTTCCACTGCAAAATCTAAGTACCCTCTTCCTTACAGCATCTGCTCTTCCTTACAATTAAACAACAAGCTCAAAGCCAGTAGGGAAAGGAATTTTATTTTCAAACTTCTAAAAGATTAATACAAACAATAGAAAGTAGACAAAAATTAAAAACCTATTAAAAAAGTTAGTTGTCTTTGTAAAAGTGCTCCATAAAAAAAAGGAAGGCAAATGACCAAGCACATTTTAGGAAGTTCTGTGTATTGCAAACCTTGACAACTATGCACGCAACGATCTTTGGGTGTTCCTGTGCTTTTAGTGTCTGTTTGGTCACATTTGAAACATGTGAAGAAAACTCCACCACAGCAGTACCTCTACAAAGAGAAATTAGGAGAAGTGTTACAGATTAGAAGTCTGAGGAAATGAGCCTGTGCTCCACATTGTGTCCAGCAGTTTCTGATACGTGTCATTCATGGACATATAAGCACGTGAAAAAAAAAAAAAAGTGTAGTTGGTTTCAGGTCTCGCTAACAGAAGCAAAATTCCCTCTGAGAACATTATTTCAGCACTAAAGGCATTTAGTTCCATACTTCAATGATTCACTTTTTTTGGATTTGGAAAAAAACAACATAGTTTCTACTACTATTCCAGTGAAACAGTTTACCAAGACAAGAGTAAGAAATTTGGTAAAAATTCATGTATTTCTCTTTTCTAAAACTTAAGCTTCTCAAGTAATGTTTGTGTAGTTAGCACAGTGCAGTAACAATGGTGACAACTAAGAGCAAGAATTACATTAAAAACTTTCAAGAACATTAGCAAAAGATAGTGAAGTACAGATACACAAGGACAGATAAATATCTAGGATATTGTTTTAGCCACACAAAATTAAGAACACCAAGAGAGACTTTTCTTGTGAAGGAAAGTCAGTTGTTATTCACGTCATGCTTGAAGGCAACTCTCTGATGACCTTCCCTGTAAAAGGAAAAAAAGGTTTATTAAATGCTGTCTTCCTAAGCCGATACATTTCTCTTACAAATTATAACACAAAAGCGGCTTTGCTCTGAGAAAAAAAATGAATTAACACCTTTCCTTTGCTAGATGTTGGCATCCTTCAGTATTACAACTTTTTTTAATTGGCTTTTTGACTTTGCTCTCATTTTTCGTGATCCTAACATAACTAAATAATAAACTAGATATTTGACCTATCAGACAAAGGTGGCTAAACGGCATCTTGAGCTGAGCTAAGCATTTCTAAAAGTATCATAAATTAACCATCAAACTCATTTGAGAAAATATTTTGATTCCTGCCTGGATGATGCAACCAAACTTGAATCCTAGAAATACATCCATATGCACACAGACACACACACACAAAATAAAAGAGTAGAAATGCTGCTTCAATAATGGGATAGCACATGCAACAGCCACCATCAATTTTATCTCATTTTCAGGAGGAGTTAAGGATAGCACCTAAATTAATAAAATCTTCTGCTTGTGCTCTTTCCCCCCTGCCCCCAGCAAGTTTTCCCATAAAAACATCTCATGCTCAGTTGTTCTCTCTCTTCAGGTTTACTCCTGACCAAGCTATGTAGAAACAATCAAAAGCATGCTATTGATGAGGCATCAGCACAACAGCAAGCTCGGGAACCCTGGCAGTGGGAAGGGGAAGATTTTGTAAATACTTTATGTTCTAGTTTAAATTCCCCTTGAAGAAAACATTAACTTTCACTTTGATAGCACTGTCAAAGAAAGAACAGAATTTAGTGGTTCTTTTTCTCTCTGTAGTTTTTTCAGCTCTTTAGCAGGATCTATTTTTATTTCTTTCCTCTTAAAGAAGAGTAACCCCTTTGGAATATCCTACTTCCATGTTCATTTGTCATGCAGAAGAAGTAAGATTTTCCAACAAAAGTCATGGTGTGATCCTGCCCAAGCCTGCGAGCACTACAAGCACCTGCCCGACTCCACATGGCCTTTCTTCCTCCTGTTGCAACCACTGGTATCGGTGGGACAGATGGGAGAAACACTTGCGGGAATCACAGAACTGGACCCCAAAGGTTTGCAAACACTGGATGGCCACCACCTGCCCACCCTGCAGGTGTCATGCAGGAAAAAGCAACGCAGAGGGCTAAGGCAGAGAGAGACCCAGGACCATCTCACCCTTCAGAACCTGGACTGGGAAAGGCTGTGGTTACAGGCTACCTCAGCTCATCTCTACTTCCAACACTGCTCGGTGCCCTACCAACAGTAATGACAGAGGGAACCTAAGGGCTGGAGTACTGTGTCCAGCTTTGGAGCCCTCAGCACAGGAAGGACATGGACCTGCTGGAACGGGTCCAGCAGAGGGCCACAAAAATGATAGAGGGCTGGAACACCTCTCCTGTGAGGACAGGCTGAGACAGCTGGGGTTGTTCAGCCTGGAGAAGAGAGGCCTTCTAATGGCCTTCCAGTACCTGAAGGGGGCTACAGAAGAGATGGGGAGGGACTCTTTCTCAGGGAGTGGAGCAATGGGACAAGGGGTAACGGTTTGAAAGAGGGGAGATGTAGATTAGATACTAGAACGAAATTCTTCACTGTGAGGGATCAGGACACTGGAACAGGTTGCCCAGAGAAGCTGTGGATGCCTCATCCCTGGAGGTGTTGAAGGCCAGGCTGGATGGGGCTTTGAGCAACCTGCTCTAGTGGGAGGTGTCCCTGCCCATGGCAGAGGGGGTTGGAACTCGATGATCTTTAAGGTCCCTTCCAACCTGAACCATTCCATGATTCTATGACTGAGGTAGCCAAGTGAACTGCAATGTCATGGTGAAGACAAAATGCATTTTAACAAGGTTCTTAAGCTGTGAGCAGCTCATTAGAGCACGTGCAGCTGCCATGGCTTTGTCTTGCTTCTTCAATGAGACTGGGTTTTACGTCTGGCTGCGTCAAACGCAGCTGCATGTCACAGACAGTTTTTATTATTTTGAATGCTGCTGCTGCTGCTGATAGAGCTGCTCAAACTGACAAAAACTGACCAACCAAAAGAAAAAAAAAACTCATAAACAAAATGCCTCTAGAAAGAGCTCCAGGAAAGAGACACGCTTCATTTGGCAGACCAAAAAGGAACAGAAAAAAATTTGCAGAGCCAGACAGAAAGTGACGAACGCTTTGCTACCAACAACTAGACGTTCAAACAACTACCCTCACGTGCCCTTGTCCCTCCTAGGGCTTGAGTTTCAAATCAAGAGTTGTTGCCGTGGTAGCTGTAACTTTATTACCTGGTTTTCAGAGTAGAGCACAGGAGCGAGGCTCTCGGAAGGGATTGCTCCCCGCAGGAACCCCAACAAGCAAGGCATCTTTGCAGGCGTTCTGCATACAGTACTGCTGGAGCTCTGCGGCTGCCTGAGAGACCTGCGTCAGGTAAAAAGAAAAACAAAAACAAATCCAGAGAGGAAACTCATTAATTCACTAGCACCTATTAGGTATTTCCTCTTGAAGAGCCAGTATCAAACAGAGCTGGAGAGCAGCCGAGTCAGCCCTTGGATCTGAAAACACCAAGTAAATCAGCACAGACACATATTTTCAAAGCTCCAATGAAACACCTGTGAAATATTATGCCAGAGGAGTGCAGAGGCCTGAGATGCAAGTGTGATGGAGGTGGTCCTCATTAATAGCAGAGGGCTGTGACCACAACGTTTTCCAGTCTGCTCTACTGGTTCCAGGTGTATATTTGAACTCCTGTATCCTCAGATAATTTATAAAAATTATTTTCATTTCTAAACTGTTAAGCAGCACAGAGCATAACAAGGAATGAAAGCAAAAAAATGGGGGTTAAAAGCTTTTTAAGTCCAAATTGCCACCTTCCTCGCCTGGGCAGTGAAGTGAGAGCTTCAAGTCCACACTCTGGTCTCCAAAGAGGAAAGCCCAGAGTTGCAGAACAAGCCCAGGGACCCAACTGCAAGATGCCTCCAGCAGTGAACTCCCCTGCCTGTATTTTTGAAGGCAAATGTAGGAGAATTCCCAATTGACACACAATTGGTAACTGCTGCAGGGAACTGTCAAAATCCATGCTGTCTGCTGTGTTTTTTTATAAAAGGAAACACTGAGCATATTTGTTGAAATACAAGCTCCCCTCTGACCTCTCCTATGCCTTCATTACAGGGCTCCTGAAATACTGATTTTTCCTCCTGCACAACCTCAGAGTGTAGCCAGCAGAGGGACAAGACAGTAGCCAGGAGGGCCATCCACGCCACCGGATGGTAGGGGCTGTCCAGGAGCCCTGGTGGGATTTTGGTTCTGGTCCATCCCATCTCACAGTGTCTGGAATGTGGCCTGGCACACGCTTCCCTGCGCTGTGTCGCTGCTGTCCTCTCACCGACTCCCAACTCTCCTCCAGGACACTCATCCCGGGAACTGCCTGAATTTTCCCACAGTCTCCCAGGGAGCAGAGTCCAGGGAGAAGCATCCGCACCAAGGATCCCTGCTGGCTAGTGGGCTTTGTCACTCCCCCCCTTCCTTGAGGAGAACCTCCTCCTGGAGGCTGCAAAGCTCTCCCACCCTGCCCAAGCCCCTTGGGCCTCATGCAGCCTGAGCACCCTCACCTCAAGCACAGTGCAGACCCCTTGCTGGTGCCCAACTGTGGGCCACACTGGTGCATCCTGGTTCTTCTGGAGAGATACAAACCTGATTTTGGAATCTGTGTGACAATCATCTGCAGCAGACTTACTGCGGGACAGATCTGCCTACTCCTAGCCTTACCTATGCCCCCCGCCAACGCTCTTCACTCCTCCAGGTCACACAGAAAATACAAGTGTTTCTGCCTCATTTCACCACAGGACAAACACGTTCCCACAGCAGCCTCCTGCATGCAAGATACGTGCGGGGACTTCTTTCCTACTCAGTTTCCTCTTTCTGAAAATACTGTTCCTGTCTGCTTTTTCAGCTGGCAGGGTAAACAAAACCACCATTGGAACGTCGTAGTACGGGATGTATTTTTAAAAGTCCTTTCATGTCCAGCTTCCGTCTGACAACACATTGTCTATTCACAGTAGCCAAAAAGAACGTTTTCTGCTATCTCAGTGCCTGCTGAAACTGACCCAAGAGGTTTTTCACCAGCTGAAGATATTCCTCACTGCTTTTACATTGCAGGTCAGGAAACCCCTAGACGGTGCTTATTTTTTTTTCTTTTATGAGACACGTTTTTGATCATGCATCATTTCACCTGTGATGATAAAAAGACACGAACGGGTCTGTAGGACAGCAGACCCGGGAAGTGGCTGCTGCACACAATGCTCCAAGAAAGATGAGACTGAGGCCAAGCCTCCCTGGAGGACAAGCAAACCTGCAATAAAAACCCAGCCTTGAGAAGTCTAGCTACAGAATACGTTACCACCACAAAGCAACCCCCAATAAACTACAAACTCTTTTATACCCCCAACCCACCTCAAAAAAAAAAAAAAAAAAAAGAGGGGAGGAGAGAGTATCTGCCTCAAAACGAGCAGGAACAGGAGTCCACACAGTTGGTGGTGGAATAAAGCAACAGAAACCAAACACAGAAACCATTGACCAAAAAACATCTCTCTTGCCACAAGGGCCTGCGTTTCTACTCTGCATCGTGCTGTCTCTCACAGATTCCCACACATCACTGCGGCGATAAACAGCAGCCCCTTTCAGCGACCCACACATCTGCCGACTCCTAATTCACTAATGGAATAATAACGTTAATGAATTGATCAGGATGACGTCCAAAAGCCATAGCGGTTTCACCTTGCAATGGGCACTTCAAATCTTCCCCAGCCCAGGCCTGGAGCAGCGGTAAGAAGCACTCCAAATGATTTTAAGATCAATTAGCCGAGTTTGTGCCGCGGAGAGCAGCGGGGCTGTGGCCGGACTGGGGACACTGGTATTTGGTGACCGGCCAGAGGAAGATGGCAAACACAAGGGAGGTGATGGGAGAAGAGGAAAAAAGAGCAGGGCACAAATTAATTTGACCCTCCATCACCCCACGGCCCCCATGCTGGATTTTCTGCGTGGCTGCAAAGCGCGGTTTATATCGAAGCAGCTCCAATTTTTTTACCCCCCTCCCCGCACCTGCCGGGAGCCAAGCAGCCCCGCACGGTTGAATTTGGGCAGCTGGAGGCGGGGGAGGGGAGGGAAAAAACCCACCCAAAGCTTAGGAGCTGGCAGGTGAGGGGATCGCCTGCCTTTGTCTGCGGTTCGGCAGGCAGGAGAAGGTGCGTGCGTGCGTAGAAAAATCGCCTGCTTTTCCCCCAAAAGAGCCACCGGGTCCAGGACCGCACGCCGCCGCGGCGCCCCGCTTTCCCCCCAAACCCCGCCGGCGCTGGGGGGGGGGGGGGGGGGAATGGGGGGCGGCTCTCTGCCACCCCGCTCGCTGGGGCAGAATTAATGAGGAGCAGCTGTAATTATTTATGCCGCTGTAATTATTTTTACGGCTCCTTCCCGCAGGGAAGGGCAGTCGCGGGGCCGGACAGCCAGGGGCTCGGAGCCCCCTTCCCGAACCGCCACCACCACCCCTCGCCCCCCTTCCCGGGGAAGCCAGGGCAGGGGGCGGCTCGTCCCCCTCTCCCCCCCGGCCCACCTTGATCCTCTCCACGGCCGCCTCCAGCTTCAGCTGCTCCACCAGCCGCTGCATGGTGCTGAGGCTGCCGCCCGACGACATCTCCGGCCGCCAGCGAAGGAGGGAGCGAGAGCGGCGGGGACCGGGCGGCTGCCGCTCCCTCTCCCGGCTCCGCCGCCGAGACGCCCCGGGGAGGGGCCCGGGAGGAGGCACCGCCCCGGCCCCGGCCCCACCGCGGCTCCCCCGGCGCTGCGGGGCTACGGAAGCGGCTGAGGGGATCAGGGGGGCGTGCTGGTTAAACTAGGTCAGGAAGGAGAAATAAAAGGGAGGGAAAGGGGAGAAAAAGAGGAAAAAAAGGGGGGGCGGGGGGAACGAAAAGGGAAAGAAAAGGAGGAGGGAGAGGAGGGGAAAGGGAGGGAGAGGAAGGAAAGGAAAAAAAAGGGGGGGAAGGGGAAAGGGTAGAAAGAGGAAAAAAGGAGGGAAAGGAAAAAAGGGGAAAGAAAAAAGCAAAAAGAAAAAAATTTAAAAGTGGGGGAAAGAAAAAAAAAAGGGAAAAGCAAAGACAAAGGGAAAAGCAAAAAAAAAATGGAAAAGAAAAAAGGGAAAAGCAAAAAAAAAGGAAAAAAATTAAGTGGGGAAAGAAAAAAGGCAAAAAAAAAAGGAAAAGAAAAAATTAAGAGTGGGGGAAAGAGAAAAGGGAAAAGGGAGGGGAAAAGGGAGGGGGGGAGGAAAAAAAGGGGAGGAAGAAAGGGGAAAAGGTAAAAGGTGAAGAAGCAAGGGAGAAAGAAAAAAGGGGAGAACAGGAGGGAAAAGGGAAAAAAAGGGAAAAGGGGAGGAAGAAGGGAAGGGAAGGCGATAAGGGGGGTGAAAGCAGTAAAGGGAGAAAATGCAGAGAAATAAAAGGAGAAAAGAAAGAAAAGAGGGGAAGGAAAAGAGGGGCAGAGGGAAAAGGGGGAAGAAAAAAAGGAGGAAAGGGAAAAAATAAGAAGAAAATAAGGAAAAGAGTGGAGAAAAGATTAAAAAAAAGGAGGGGGAAAGAATAATGGGGGGAAAAAGGGAAAGAGGTGAAAGAGAGCTCCTAGTTGTCCTGCAGAGATTTAACTTAATCTCAGCTCTGCTCACAGGTAGCTGTTGGGCTCAAACTGCCCGGCAGCTGCTGCCGGAGTTGCTGCATCCCCCTCTGGCACCGTTCATCAGAGAGTCACTAGTGACCACAAATAAGTCACCTCACTTTTTGGCAGGGGTTTGCCAGCCATCAGAGTTTGCTGGCCGGTTAAAAAGCTGTCAGGATGAAGCTGATGGCCTCAAATGATTGCTGTGAACACAGGGAAAACCAGCTGTGGACACGTTTCAGCCCCCATCAAAGCCTCAGCAGGGTCATGAACAAGACTCTTGAAAGTGAAAGGGCCTGGCTCTGAACACCTTTTGGAGATTGAGTGAAATGTACCTTTTACTTTATATACACAATATATATTTGAAAGTATAGAATCATAGAATAGAATCATATGGGGTTGGAAGGGGCATCTGGAGGTCATCTAGTCCACCCCCCCTGTCACAGCAGGTCCACCCAGAGCAGGTTGCACAGGAACATGTCCAGGTGGGGTTTGAATGTCTCCAGAGAAGGATACTCCACCACCTCTCTGTGCAGTTTCTTCAAGTGCTCTGCCACCCTCACAGTAAAGAAGTTTCTCCTCACATTTAGGTGGAACTTTTTACACTCAAGTTTGTGACCATTTCCTCTTCTCCTGTCACCAGGCACCACTGAGAAAAGACCAGCCCTGTCCTCCTGATACCCTCCCTTTAAGTATTTGTATGCATTGATTAGATCCCCCTCAGTCTTCTCTTCTCCAGACTAAAAAGACCCAAGTCCCTCAGCCTTCCCTTGTAAGAGAGATGCTCTAGGCCCCTAATCATCTTTGTGGTCCTCTGCTGTACCCTCTCCAGCAGTTCCCTGTTCTTTAACTGGGAGGCGCAGAACTGGACACAGGACTCCAGATGTGGCCTCACCAGGGCAGAGCAGACCAGATAACCTCTCTCGACCTTCTGGTCACACTCAAGAAGAGTGTGTGCATACACATACATGCTAAAAGACAGGTAACAGTTCTTCGAAAGAAGTTGATAGGAGGTAAGGTGGTTCATCTCCAAGATCCTATTACCTTGCCACATTTTTCCATGCAAAGGTCCCACCAGTCCCCAGTACAGCAATACTTGTTCATGCGAACAATTCTCCAAAGTCACGTCCACTTACTTTACTAAGTACAGTATTGTAACTCTCAGCAGTCTCATTCCTGCTTTCTTCTTATGCGTATAATTGCTTTGTCAACTTTATTTCAACATAAAATAGGGCCTGAAAATTTATGCCCAGCAGACAGACATCATTTAGGACTACAATGAGATGTCAGGCTGGGAGTGCGCAGTAGCCCCAGCTAACGAGGTGTCCCTGCGACACTAACAGCTTGGTAAAGACACACTAGATTTTTTCTGTTCTTCACAGAGACATGACTCCTCTGCCACAGGCCAGAGAATTTTCGCTCCAGCCCATGAATGCCTGTGTCTGGTTATTTGTCTAGGAAGAGTGGATATGTCTAAGAAAAAGAGAACTCCAAGTCAAGCCTGCAGAACGGCTCATTTCCAGCAGGTTGTGGGATACCTGTTGGCTTTTCCTTCTCCACTCACTCGGTATTTAGAGAGACAAGATGCTGTTGCCACAGTTCTGTCCCCCCCAGGGGCTGCCCCCTCCATCACACCCATCTCCTGCTGCAGTGTCAGGTCAGGACATCCACCTTGATCAGAACTAGCCTAGGTGAAAAGGGGAGATGGGTTCTGACCACTCTAACAGGGACACTTTGCTTGGGAGGGAAGGGATGGAGCGCAGCTGTGAGCCTACAAACCATGCCCATGGGTTCAGGCCCTCTTGCATGCACTTGCCCATTTTTTTTTTTTTCAGATACAACTGTCTTACCTAATAATCAAACGCATTTTACTTGTGCTTATCTTTATTCCCTTTGTTTCTATCACAGCAGCTTCCTCTTCCCCCTTCCCCTCTTGCAGGCCACTGATTTTGCTTCGGGGTATGAAGCAGCAATCCACCCAGGCAGTGAAGGTCTCTCACTTCATGGACATCTCCGCAGTGTCCCTGACACACCACTACTCTGTCCCTAAAATGACTTCATGAAAGCACACACAGCTTACTCTGGGTACCTTAAGAAGTTTTAGATTGGAATCCTCCATTAATTACGAACTGAATTAACTTTACACCTACCTTGCACACTGCGGAGATGAAGGACTAACCTAGCAGTTCCTCTTCCATTTTACTAATGCACACAGAAGTTAGCTGTTTAGCATAAACCTCTATCATGCTTTTGAATATGTATTATTTTAAACAGGAAACTGAGATGACATTTTAAGAACCAGCAAAAGCTAAACTGGCAAAAGAGGCAGAGAGAACAGACTCCTCCTCAAAGGACAAGGACAGGTCACCTTTGAGGAATTGGAAACGTTTTGCTTCAAAAGTTAACCAATAGGCATGCTAAAACTTTTAGCTATGACGGGCTTTGGCAGGAGTAGCAAGTCCAACATCACCCCTCCCAGAACCAATCTCCACAGACACCAGCTAACCTAGTGCTGCTCTCAGCAGAAACACTTCTGAGGAACCTGCTTTTACCCAAGTGATAAGCAACAGGCGAAGCCTGAACTGGCTGTGCCCCCCACCCGCCTCCTCCCCAGCAAAATTCCTGAATAGAAATGCACTAACAGAATCCCTTTTACCAGCAAATCATGGGAACTCTGACCTGGGATGAGTCACGGAGGAAACCACAGCGTGCTGTTGTGCATTATTTATTCTAAGTACTCTGAGGTCTGATCGGCAGAGATAAACATAAAGTATGCTTTAGATTTAGAATTTAAAAAAAAAAAATCAGTATGTACATTATATAAACTTTTATTTACATAAGGCATCAAAATTGCCCTTTTTAACAAAAGGGTCATTTTCCCTTTTACCAATACTTTGGTGAAAGAAACGTCACATTTAGTAGACTAATATTCACTGGTATACTTGTTCTGAACAAGCAGGTACAATCCAACGTACAAGATGAAAAACCAAACGCAAAAGATCTAAACATACTATTTCATGAATCACTCTGTAGAACAAAGACTTAAGGCTTGTCTGCACCACAATGATGGTCACTCATGCATCATTTATTCCCACAAAGAATAAAATTCATTTCCAATTGGAGCAGGAATAGCAAAAGAAGAAGTCCGGTATAATCCCCATATTGTCTACATAAAAAAAAAAACCCACAATTTGGCATCTTAGACTGAAAAGTAGAGGGGAAGAGAGAGGAAAAAAGAAAACAGTCCTTTCTTCAGAATCCTTTTTAAGCATTTCCAGTGTCCATTTGCAGGAACCCTTCAGTTTAAAAAGGAAAACCAGGACTTTCAAAGACTGATCTAGAAACATGTTCAGAAAGACTAAAGTTACGGTTCCATTGATCATGAATATGAAATATGTAAAGAAAATACATTGTTTGGAATAATGAATTCCATACTGAGATCCCCAAGTTAATGTAATATATACATTGAGTTGTTTACTAAGTCTGATTTATAAAAATGGTAAACCTGTAGTATTTTTCAGCCTGATTTAATAATTCCTGAGTTTTAGATTACTGCTGAGTCACAGCAGACAAAACTCTGAATGATGTAGTAAAACATTTTGCAAACCACTTTCAACATTAGCACACATTTTGTTCAGCAACTTTCAGTCATCAATAAAAGTCAGTCTTCCGGGTCCTTCATTTTTCATCCACCGCCGGTATCTCTTCCATCGGGGATCCATGGCCATCTTCTTCTTCAACTCCTCCTCTTGTTCTCGTTTATAGACCTGATACAGACAAAAATATTAATAAGGCTGAAGAAACAGCGTAAGTGAACCTCAAGGGGAATATAAGCATTTGTAGTTCCACCATTCCCCAGCTTACTATTTTACAGGAGACTGAATTGCCACACAAAAGCATCCCTTGAACAGCATGAAGTGTAGGAGTACCTTCAGCCAAGGAACCTACAGGCTGTGGTTGAGATGCTTTACATTTTTGCTGAGAGCAGACAGTGCTACAAGCTCCAAAACTCTTTTTGCTGACGAACTAGATGCTCATGCATTTAACAAAATAAAATTTACAGTAAAGAACAGATAATGCTCAGAAAGCTGTATTTTGAGTCCCTTCTCAGCATGCATAGTGCTCAATGCAGTTGTTCAGCTCCTCAGTGTAGTTATCTTCCCATTTCAAAACTGGTGTCTAAATAGAATACTGCTATGGAATTTTTTATTCCTAATTAAGTTTCTCAACTAAGTTAATATTTCTGCATTAAGTACTGGTCGTACCAAATAAGTAATTACATTCTGCAAAGAAATGTTGTCATTGTAATGACATGTACAAGTACCAGCAAAGTCAAGTATCTAAAAAAACAGCAACAGCATCTGCATTTTCATTCTGGAAGGCAGCTTCTGTACATTCAGCCAGTGTTAATCTCAACATCATACAGGTTTATATCATCTCAGCGTCATCTGACTTCCTCCCAGAAGGGAATTAAATTTAAGGTTCCTCTATGAACAAGACTTAAAAAATATTATAGATGGCTTTATAAATACCCCAGCTTAATGTTCAGAAATCATACAAGTTTTAAAAATTATTATGAAAGTAATGGGGCGGGGGGAGAGGGGAGACGGGGGGAAAAAAGGAGGAATATTGCAGAGTTCCACGATGTACCCATGTATTGAATTCTTGGTCTTTCCCATCCTAAAAGGACATCAGAAAACTGAACAATATGCAGATAGGCATCTCCAGTGACCAAAGAACAGAAAAGCTTTTGGGGAGAAACACCTAAGCATATTTTTCAGCCTAGAGAAGACATTACTAAGTTTCAAGGTCACAGCAGTGGTACACAGGAGCACAGGTAGCACAAGAAAAGGGAATAGAGCATGGTTATTCTCCATTTCCAATAATACTAGAACCAGCAGGTGCCTGGGTGGCTTGAAAAAAACCCAATTTCTACATGTATTACTGAACTCATGACCAGATGGTACAGCAGACATTGAAAGTTTTACTGCATTCAAGGAATGGCTAGATGAATTTATTAAAGAAAATATCGTTAAATCCATTACCTAGAAAGACACTACCTCCTTTTCAAGAAGTCCCAAAGCTGCAAATCATAGTGGGTAAATATTGGTAAAAATACGGGTACAACTTTCACATGTTCTTCACTAAAAATCAACTGCTGGCCACCATAGGAGATGAGTCAGGCCTAAAGACACTTCACTTCTGACAAATACAGCTCTTTTATATTCAGTGCCCAAAACTTCACCAGTTAGAAACAGCATGGATCCCAAACCATGTAATTTTTTTCTCTACAACAACAGCATATCCATCCTATCTACTTCTTTCATATAGCATCTACTTTGACTAATAACATTACTTGATCTCTGGACTTCCAGACTGTTTTGTAGCAAAGCCAACATAATTCACCATGTCTATGTACCTGTTGGCTAATCCTTTCCTTACATTAGCATCAATTTTATTATTTTCCTCTTCAAGTTTCTAGAGTAATCCACTCCTGCCTACTTTTAAACAAGCGTTCTCTTATCTTTGGTGCTCTGCCAGCAGCAAAGGCAGTTCCACCATCATCCCATTCCATTTCTTTTCCCAGCGTATGCAGAGCAGCAGCAAGATCTCCTCCCGTTAAGCAGGCCAAGTTTGTATTCCCAGATTCTCTTTCCACCCAGATGGCCCACATATGAGCTTCTGTGGAACAATGAAAGCGTTTTGTCAATCTGCCATCCTCCAGCATCCCAAGTCATTCTAGACTGCAAATTCCATGCTGTGCCTAATGTTCTTTCACCAGTCTCACAGAAAGCTTTAAAAAAAGAAAGAATTACATATTGACTGTTTAGCAACTGGCTATCCATGGCAAAAGTAGCAGCTGTACCCAATGGTATTTCATGTGCCATTTTTACTTGAATATACAGCACTGCCAGAACAGTCCTTGACTCACTGAGAGCCAAAGAACTATCAAGGGACAATCAAAAGATTGTTTAAAAAAAACGTGTTAGGAAGAAACGGCTTAGATGAATGACGAAATAGAAGTTTCAGATGATCCAGGTAATCCTTAGTACAAATTGCTGCTGTTTGGAGAACATTCTTCAATCTACTGCAGTAACTGTCGTACCACATAGTTATAATAAAGCCTTTCATCAGATTTGATAAATCTTGCATGCATATATTGCCTAACAATCACAGCTCGATGTCACCCAACTGAAAAAATCCCTTCCTATACTCATGGGCATAGCCAGGAGCCATTATTTACTATGTTCATGAGCATAAACAGTCGAAGAAAACTCAACCAGTGGCTGTCTAACAGTTGTAAATTTAGAAAGCAACAGCTAAAACTGAAGCAATGCTTCACACAGCCCCATCCCGAGCACCTTCATAAAACAGCTGTTCTGACTCTGGGAGGGCTAGATAACTAACACCAGCTCTTCCACCAGAACTACCCACCTCATAGTTTTCTCGGATCCACAGCTGCCGCTCAAGAAAGGTCTCTTTTTGATGATCCTCTAGGCTGTCAAACTGAGACTGAGACATCTTCATGTACCTCCGTATGATATACAGCTTCTCTTCCACTCCGTACTCCTGCCCTTTAATAGTGAAACAGTAAATCCACCAACAGTACCAAACTATGTATTTGCACAAGTAAAAAGGAGCAAGAAGGATCTGAAATAGAAGGATATCATATATCTTCGGTTTCTGATAACCGCCTTTTATATCTATTTTATTTTTAATAATGTCTTTGATGATTTCTTCCTCCTCTTCACGAATTTCTTCTTTAGACCGCCTGTTCTTGCCTTTTTCTTTAGTCTTGTTGAGCAAACCTTGTTGCCTGGCAATCTCAGTAGCTTGTATACGGTATTTTGGCACTGTAGCTAGGTAGTTGATAGCTTCATTGTAACTACTCCACCAGCTGAAGAACTGTAATTGAAAAACAGTGAAAGTAAAACACACGTTTTCAAACAGACACATTCCTTCGATTTGGAAGTTTGCCGGGGGGGGGGGTGGGGGGGTGGGGAATCAAAACATACACCTTTAACCAGAATTACATTACAGCAAGGGTACAAACTGAAGATAACAGTAACTAATCTCTAACTTTGTCCAATGTTCCAAGGGCAGTCAAAAAACTGCTCTGACTTCAGATTCGTTATGGACACCGCACAGAAGTTTACCACAGCAAACAGGGACGAGCCTCCTCACTGACACGGTTTAATACCTGGCATGTTATGAGAGCTGCAGATACTTTTTTTCCCATTCAGAAACTCACTGAGCAGTGTCATGTAAATATGGAATTTTACCTGAAACACGGAGATAGCACACACTGTCACCAGGATCACTATTCTGACATCCACTTTAGGCGCCAATCTCCTGCTGTAGTAGTGGTAGTAATGCCTGTAATACTCTTCAGGATGATCCAACATGTAGTCGTAATCCTTACGCGTTTCTTCATCCTGCAGGATGAGATGAAAAACATGCATAGGTTCAGATGCCTGTTTTCACTTACTCTGCTGTAGCTGCGTTTTACATTTCTCTAATGACCATACTGCTATAAAACTGGCAATAGCCCAACAGAGTATGAAGCACAGACAAAAATCTTTGGTCCTTTTCTCATACTCTCAATTAATTTGTTCTCACGCTTATATGCCCACGCGCATCTGACATATGTGGTCTTAAATGCGTAAGCTCGCACTGCACGAAGATATTTAATACTGAAATAAAAACAGGGAACTTAAATGCACATAATTATTTTTCACTTCAGAATGGAAAATCCAGATGGACTAGAGTTAATAAATAATGCTCAAGAAATGATTTTCAGAGGAAGAACCTATTAAAGAGATTGTTTTACAAATCTTCTAGCATTAGCTTACAGGGCTGTGGAATCTGTCCAAGGGAGGGCCGCTTCAAAGCCTCATTGTTCTCATTTTCTTGGAGTTTTTCCTCATTTTCACTCACGTAATTAAGAGATGAGAAATTTAATTTCGCCAGCCTCAACTGCATTCCTTCCCTACCCCCAAAAAACTTCCCTTTTTTCTCCGACGCAGCCTTAAAACACCTACAAGTTTCTTCCGAGTTCTGTCTTTGCCAAGCCATGCATATTTTGCCCTCGTAAGCCTCCCTATATGCCCCTCGAGCCACTGCTACTTTCTTGTTTTAAGGTATACTTCCAAGTTAAAGCCCAGTCGGTTCATTGTAATCACAAAGTGATTTTCAGGAGAACAAATTCTAACTAGAAAGGGATTTTTCAAGAGAACTGTATCCTCCACACACACCCTCTTGGCCTAGCTATTGAAGGTTTTTCGGCTTCCCCCCCCCACCCCCACTGACTACTGGTAGGAAGAAAGCCAGCTAAGCTGACAAAGGAATGCAAACCCAGAGCTGCAGGCACACACAAGTGTGACCCTGGGAGGCTTAGATGCTGCCCCAGGGAGGAGACACCTGCAAGCATTGCCAAGGACAAAATTGGGGCAGGATTCCCAAGGTTAGAGCTGGGTCTTTCCCCATGGGACAGATGCATCAGGTGAGCCACCTCTCTCCAGGGACAGATGGAGCAGGTGCACTGCAGCCGCTCAGCAGAATTTGGGAGGGGTGATGTACCTCGGAGCACGAGTCTTACGAAGAGCAGCTGAGGGAGCTGGGGTTGTTCAGCCTGGAGAAAAGGAGGCTGAGGGGAGACCTTATCGCTCTCTACAACTACCTGAAAGGAGCCTGTAGAAAGGCGGGGGTTCGGTCTCTTCTCTGAAGTAATAAGAGGAAACGACCTCAAATTGCACCGGGGAGGTTTAGATCAAATATCAGGAAAAAAATTCTTCACTGAAAGGTTTATCAAGCATTGGAACAGGCTGCCCAGGGACGTGGCGGAGTCACCACCCTGGAGGCATTTAGAAGAGGTGTAGATGTGGTGTTTAGGGATATGGTGTAGTGAGGGGTTCTGTCAGCGTTAGCTGGACGGCTGGACTCGATGATCTGAAAGGTTCCTTCTAACTTGAAGCAACTCTTATGATTCTCCCCTTCCGCCCTTTTTTTTTTCTTTAAAAGCCACGGTTTTCCTCCTAGCCACAAGCGGCAGCTAAGCGTGGCTGCCGGCGGCCAAGCTCTTTGCCGGGTGCCCACGACGGGCAGCTGGAGCGCCGGTAAACGGAACGAGACGGGCGAGCAGCGGCGGTGGCCCTCGCCTGGACACCGCCTCCGTCCCCGCAGCCGGGACCGCTGAGGGAACCGGCGGGCGGCTCTCCCCTCACCTCCCCCAACCCCCGGCACGGCCCACCCGGGGCGGCCCCCTCCCCTGTCTCTTACCGGAGCGGCTCCGGCCGCGGCGGTGGTCCCGCTCTCTCACCTTGAGGGTCTCGTAAGCGGTGGCGATGAGGAGGAACTTCTCGTGCGCCGCCTCCGGGCTGTCGCCGCCGCCGCCACCACCGCCGGGCTCCCCCCGGTAACGGTCGGGGTGGTACTTGCGGGCCAGCTGCCGGTAGGCGCGGGCGATCTCCACTTTGCTGGCTTGTCGGCTGACGCCCAGCACCTCGTAGCACACCCGCCGCCCACAGTACAGGCCCTCCGTCAGGCCCCGCGCTCCCCGCGGCAGCAGGACCGCGCACAAACACAGGCACTGCAGCCACCACCAGGACCGACCTGCCGCTCCGTCCGCCGCCATTTTGCCGCCGCCGCCGCCGGGCCCCGCGCCGTGCGCAGACGCGCACGGGGCGGGCCCCGGGGGCGGTGGCGGCGGCGGCGGCAAAATGGCGGCGGGGTTGCACCCTCAGAGAGTGGTGGGCGTCTCCCAGGAGAACCGGGTGGGATTCTCTGGGTCGGAAGGGACCTTTCAGGCCCATCGAGTCCAACCGTCGACCTTTAACACCCTCAAGTAACACCGCCGCCAAACCGTGTCCCCTCAGCGCTGCGTCTACCCCCGTGTATTTTGGAAGTGGCCTGTGCCCAGTGAGTACTTCACAAAGTATATTTTTTTTTTTTTAATATGCAATGTAAACCTCACCTGGTGCACCAAAAGGACATTTCGCACCCACTCCCGCCTTCCCTTCAAGGTAGTTGGAGAGAATGATGAGGTCTCCCCTCCTTGTCTCCAGGCTGAACACTCTCAGCTCCTGTCAGAAAACCGGTTGTCCAGACCCCTCACCAGCTTCATTGCCCTTCTCTGGACTTACTCTAGCACCTCTATGTCTTTTTTTGTTTGTTTGTTTGTTTGTTTATAGTGAGGAGCCTAAAGCTGGATACAGGTCTCGAGGTGGGACCTCACCAGTGCCCCGCACCAGAGGGACCATCTCTTACCAAGTCCTGCTGGCCACGCCATCTCCAATACAGCCAGGATGCTGCTGGCCTGTCATGGCCACCTGGGCACAAAGCTGGCTCATACTGCTGTTGACCAACACTCCCAAGCCCCTTCCCTTGGAGGCAGCTTTCCAGCCCCTCAGCAGCTTGATGCTGGAAATACCTGCTGCAAAAATACTGGGCTCACCCCAGAACACAGAACGCTGTCCCTCTGCCTGGGATAACCACACATCATATGCAAGTGTCCGGTATTTCATCAAGGGATGGAGTCTGAGTCCCAGATCTGCTCCCTCCAAAATTTCCCACCTCTTTGCAGTGTGTTAGCATCCAGCCTCTCGAGTGTCAGGGGCTGAACCCTCAGGTCCTTGGGTCTTGAGCTCAGCAAATAAAGCAAAAATTGTCCACAGTCAGTGTTGTCACCCCCAGTTTTATTTTTTTTTTTTTCAACTTGGCTCTAGAGCCATCGGGACCAGCCTGCCCCTTGCTGGCAGCGGCGACATTAAAGAAGCTATCAGAGGTTTGCCACACCATGATGTTGGCTGCCATTGTACCCCCCTGGGGGTCTCCTGTTTGAGCAGCCGTCCGACCTGCTGCCGGTAGGGACTGCTGGGGGCACCATGGGGCTGGGGAGAGGGACGCTGTAGGGGCGGTCACACCTTCCTCCCACAGCCTGAGCAGCCCCAGACCTGCGCACGAGGTGTTTTACGAGGCAGATTTCTCCCTTTAGGTGATGATTTTGGAATACAGTAACTCGTCAGCGATGACGTCGAACTATATTTTTTTCTTTTTTTAAAAAAAAACAACCACAACAGATATTCCGAGGCCTCGGGCCAAGGCAGCCACAGCCCAGGAGCTGCCGCAACGAAGGCAGCTGAGCGGTACACTGCCCGCAGAGCCCGGGGCTGTGCCGGGCTGCGGGATGGGCTGCGGGATGGGCTGCGGGCGGGGCTCGAGCACTGGGTGGGCGTGGCTATGCCGGGATCTAGCCAGCGGATGGGCGTGTCTATGCCAATCGGTGGGCGTGGTCACGCAAGGTGGTGGGCAGGGCTCGCGGCCCCTCGGGCTGCCGGCGCCACCGTGGGCCGACAGGGGGCGTAGCTGTGCCATCCGCCGCACGCCGGGCCGGTTCCCTCCTCCGCCCCTTGCCGGTAGCGCGCACCGGCGGCGGTCGCCATGGAGGTCAGCGCGGACTCGGGTCAGTCTGCTGCCCCTCGCCGCCCCTCTCTCCGCGGGGCCCACCGTTCGGGGGGTGGAGGGGGAGGGAAGGAGCGGGAGGTTGCGGGGGGGTGGAGTGGGTGGGGGCGGTACGGTAGGGCTCCCCGCGGCGCCGTCGGGGCCGGTGCGTGTGCGCGGCGGGGGCGGGCGTCGAGGGACGATGGCTCAGCTCTTTCTAAATATAAAACGGCGGTGACGGGAGGGCGGGCGCTGCTGGGGCTCCGCCGTCCTTGGCGGTGGTTGGCGTCGGGGAGAGCTGCAAAGAGGAGGAGGAAGGAAGGAGGAGGAAGAGGAGGAGGAGGTGGAAAGCAGCAGGCGGCCCGTTGCCTCTCGGCGGCAGCCGGAGAGGGGCGGGTAGGCGGGGGAGCGACTGGGGCCGGTGCTGCGGCGCTTCTCTCACCGCCTCCCCTCCCTCCTCAGCTGGCAACATGGCTGCGGCTGCCGCGGCTGCCCAGGACGAGCTCAGTAAGTGGCGCTTGGAGGGGGGGTGGTGGTGGATCTCGATCGGGAGCCGGGCCCCGGGGCGGCGGGGGGGGGGGGGGGGGGGGGGGGGGG
>JAOTQQ010000019.1:70472615-70497773 GCA_026546715.1 Gallinago undulata | reverse complement strand
TAAACGCTGAGAACTGAAAAGAATGCCATCTCTTTAAGAGCAAAAAGGAATGCAATCTAATTATAAGTGCTGCTGTGCCGCCGCGGCCTGACCTTGCCGGGGGGTGGAGGGGGTCCCTCCCTCTCGGGGGTCCGGAGCCTCAGATAGACACCACCACCGGGGGGGTGGGGGGAGGGCTGTGGTGGGCAGCGGCGACCCCTTCACACCCCTTTTCTCAAGCTTTGTTCCATTTTGTCACCTCCAAACCCCTTTGCTGCGGCTCCTCTTCGGGGGGATGGTGTGCTGCCGATGGAACGTCAAGGAATTGGGGGTGCTTTTTGTTTGTTTGTTTGTTTGTTTGTTTTGTTTTTTTTTTCTTTTTTCCCTACCTTTTTTTAAGTTTTTATTTATTTATTTTATTCCCCCCCCCCCCAGTCTGCGAACAGACCCATTTCTTTAAAAGAGTTAACAGCGAGGTAACGCATGACTCAGCCCCGAGCCAGAGGGCCCTTTCGGGTAGCCCTGAAATAGGACTTGGCAGCCACCCGAGAGGAAGGGCAGGAGAAAGAAAATAACTTCCAGCATATTTGCGCTATTGGCTTTCGGTCTTCCTAAGGTGTTTCTGTCCAGTGCCCCACTTGGGGGAGGGAGTGGGGGGCATTTTTATATTTATTTTTGGGGTCATTCTGGGCGTTCTGCTGCCTTGTGCCCTGCCCTTTGTTAGGCTGAGCAGAATAAGACACACACACACCCTCCCCATCATGGTGGGGATGTCCTCTAGGCAGCCAAAAGAGCCGGGATCTCTCAGGGTGGAGTGAGGAGGATCTTCCAGTTACGCTCATCCTTGAATTGGAGGACACAAATGCCGGGCTATTTATTCCATTGACAACTGGGATAAATAGTAATCATGGCCCGTGACAGGCCTTGGCTGCTGCTGTCATCCCACAGACTCGTTGGTCTGTCTTCATGGCGCTGACACGACTCCCCCCGGTGAGACTGCTCAACGCCAGAGATCTCTTGCTTGCAACTCCTTGGCTTTTATCTGTGTTGTAAATCTAGCTCCCCAGCTTCCAAATCTGATCCTGCAAAAAATTAGTCCTCAGCCATGCGCCAGTTTATGCACAGCCCTTTGTGTTAAGCCACACTGGAAGGACAAATGTCCTTAGATTGAAATTCATGTTAATGGTTATATGCTATCATTCAGGTTATTTGACCACTGCATCCTTCATAATTAAGGGATTTTTTTAATTTGGTTTACTCTTTTTTTTTTTTTTTTTTGGGTGGGGGGGAGGAAAGAGAGTGGATATTTTTAGTTCAGTTTTGTGGTTGTTTTTTTTTTCTTAGTCCATAATCTGTCACTGAATAGAAAGTATTGCAGTCTTAAATAAAAATTAAAGCTAATGGAAAAAAGGGTAGAGAAAGAGAGGGAAACTGGAACAGCTTCCAGGTCGGCCTACTGCCTTTTGATACATTTAAATAGTTAAATTTCAGAATAGTTGGAAAGAAAGCTGTTGCTTTTTTAGGATGATGAGTAGTCCCAAAATAAAAAGAATAATTACTAGTACTTTTAGATTAGAAAACCCATTTTCCTTGCTTTATGTACACGTAGCTATAGGCAGCTTTGATCTATAGCTCCAGTCAAATACAGAAACTCTTGCTGTTTGCTTAAATTCTGTATAAGGGCACTTACCATTTTTGGGGGCAAATTGTTTGAAAGCAGCATAAATAATGGAGATATGGCAGTTAAAAAAATCAATGGCAAATCATTAAATTGGCCCTGAATCCATTAAGAGCTCAGATGCAAGAGAAAGGAAAGTTAATCTTGAGTAAGATTAGTCAGCCACTTGAATGGAGAGCCTGAGCCTGGCACGTTGCAAATATTTGGATTTCAGCATACTATTCAAACTTTTCTATAAAGTGGAAGAATAGGATGAAAGAAGAGAATATTTCACCCCTCCTCCAGGCCTTCCCAGCCTTTTCCAGTCAGGTTTTGTAAAATAACCCGCTGGTGACTGGCCTACTTTTACGAATGCCCCTTTAAGTGACTTGGCCGTAGGCACGCGATGGGTTACTGGTACAGCCAGGAATAGCACCAGCAAATCCTGACTCACTCTTTGCTACTGTAAGCATTCTGGATATATTTTCTCCCAGAGCCTAGTACTGTTTGAACAAGAATTTGACTCCTATTTTAGTAGTGTCACAATAGACAAGAATTTTATTCTTCCTTCTGCATGTGGAATAGTGCAGAAACAAATCGCTTGGCTCAGGAGGGACTGAGGGGAGTGTTGGAGCCCAGGCAGTGAAGCTTCAGTGTCCTTCAGTGTCCAGTACTCTTTATCCAGTGTAGGGACTTTTGAAGGAAATAACGTGGGGTGCTAATGCAGTGTAACAGTTCTACAGAGCTTGGGTAGTGGAGGAGGGGTTTTTGTTTTGTTCTGCTTGATTTACTAAAATATGGTTCCGGAAGTGCTTTAATGTGGCAGTCCTGCTAATCTGCTGAACAGACACTTTTCAGGAAAGTGAAGATAAATTATGGCTTTCTGCATAGAATTTTGCTGTTCTGCTTTCCGCTGTTTTGTGGAGGATTCGGACTCTCTTTTCAATTCCTAGGGTGCTTTTGTGGTGATGAGTTGAATTATGAAGTACAGTTAGCTTGACGTGTCCTAGTCCCAGTAGTTTTCTTGCTCAGTTTTCATGAAAAGAAGGGTATGTGTTTCACTTGACATTCAACTACACAAATGTACATTGCTGAGGGGTCTGTGCAGAATGGCTGACGTGCTGTGCATAATATCCGTGAATGCCAGAGGGAGCTAATTCTTTATCTTGTGTGAAGACAAGGAGGAGAACCTGGGCACATGAAATGGAACTGTGCTTAGGCAAACCAAGAGGAGCTTGCCTTGATAAGAAGATGGATAAAGAGTGAGTTAGCTACTGCAGTAAGACCAAGCATTCAAAGAGTTCACTTCCATGATGTTTATTAAAAAAAAAATAATAACAAGGAAGGGAAACGCCCTCAATGGGTAGAAAACGTTAAGCTGTTTGTTTATTTACTTTGTCCTTTCAGTGTCTTTCCCCCAGTTGTTCCCTTTGGCAAGCTACCGAATAGCAGAGCGAGGAGAAGGGGCATGTTGTTTCAGTGGCCGGCTGGGGTTTTACTCTTGGCTTGGGAGGCTGCAAGATCAATTCTGAATTTACAAATCCAAATCTTAGAAATTGTTCTGACGCTTTTATGGCCAGCGTTAGAGGATTTGAAAGTTTATAAACCACAGGTTAGAGCCTTGCAGTTAATGTGACTCTCTTGTAAAATTTGTATATGTTATCTGTGGTTTTGAATCCATTCCTTTCCTTTTTTGCATGAGGTGTGGTTTTAAGTGCTGAAACCTGTATTCCTCCTTGTAGTCTTAAATGGAGGCTGTAAAGAACAAGAAGTGAAACAGGCATTTTCTCACAGATAGGTAACTGCATTGCCATGGTAACTCGGGGATTTCAAATTCCAAATACAACATGTCTGTTGACACAAATTGGACACTGGTTCTGGAAACGGGGATACAAAGATATACCTTGTCTTCCTGCAGCTTTGGTTGTTTTATGTACAGTGAAAGGGGATATCTCTTCTTAAGTGCCCATTCTTAAATATGAAATATTGTGTGAAATACTATTTAGCAGCATGGAAAGTGGTTGTGATTCTGCCAAAAATACATGAATATCTGTTGCAAATTTTACACTGACTTAATTGAATGTACTTTAAAAATAAAACTACCCAGTATTAATTTTTCTACTCAGTGCAGTTCGTTCTTGGCTGTGGGATTGGTTTATTTTTAAATAGTAAAATTTGACTGTCATAGCTGTGGCACATGGGAGGTTTCTAAGACTATTTACTAAACTAGACATGATTTCTTGAGTGCTTTTTAATGCAGTGGGCAGATTCTGGGTGACATAGCAGTCATCTTCCTTTCAAGAAGTTGCATTCAGCTTTCATGTTTGTAAAGGGAAACTTGCAAGACTATCCCCAAAATAATGAATTTACTGATGCGCTGAAGGGTAGTAGTGATTTAATCTCACTCAGGTTATTCCTTCCAATACTCCCAGGCAGTGCAAGCAAGTCTCCACAGTGAAGCAAGTCTAGAAGGCTCTCGGTGATCTTTATGTGCCCTACCCTTTTTCAGGGCTTCTGACCTGCAAGTTTGTTCTGGGAGCAGTTTGTGCAGAGCCCTGCCGGGATTGGGCACGGGGTTTTCCACTTGTGTTTCCAGTAAAGTCCCCTTCCTTTCCTCCTTTCTCCCTTTCACTTTGGCTTTCTGACCAGCATAAGCAAAAATAAATCTTTTGGGGTTTTGGTTTTTCTTTTGTTTTGTTTTAAATTCTGTGGACTGCAATTAAAAAATTGGTCCTTTGCCTCTGACAGTGTTCTTCCCCCAGCCCCATGTTCACTAGAGTTGAATTGCAGTAGCTTTATTGAAGTAATTTTATAAATATATATAATTAACTACTGAAGAGGGTGCTATCGGTAGGAACCAATATCAAGAAAGTATTACAGTCCTAAATTTGAAATAAGGGTTTAATGTGAGATTGAGGAAGGAGAAGCCTTTGTAAAATTTCAGTCTCTTCAGTATTGGCTTTTTAGATGGGGATAAAGCTATACTTCAGTAAATGTCATCCCTCTGTTACTTCTTTCTTCTAGTGCTTCCAGAAAACTTTAAAAATGATCTTTAACTGTATTAGTCAACTTTTGAAAGGAAAAATTATAGGCAGAGTGTTATTGCACGGACTGCCTTTTAAGTTCTAGTGGTGGATAGCAAAGGTGAAGACTGAGATGGATAAAGCTTTATAATTAAAATTCAGTGCTCTTACTGTTAAGTTGTGGTAAAATTGCTGTAGTAGTTAACTTCAGCTGCTGAGGCTTATTCAAAATGGTTTGTGTCATCTTTTTTTTTTTTCCTATGGTATGTAAGAAAGTGAGTTAGACCTCTTGCTTTACTTATTTTTGTTATCCTATGATCTAGCGGTTGCCTCCCCCCTTGAAATTAAAACCGTGCAGTTTTATAGCCAGCAGAAGGGGTGGTAAAACTAGGTGGATAATAAGGTTTTGGCTTCGTTCTTAACAGACTTCTGAAGTGTGTGATGTAGGAACATGAGGTGGGCTGGGAGCAGCCCCTTTGTCTGGTCTGGTGGTGGGTACCCAGTGCTCTGCTCACAGGGTGAGGGCTGTGAGGAGGCAGGACAGCCAGGGGAAGGAGCTTGCCCCGTGCCAGCCAGCAGGTCTGCAACACATGTGGAGGTAGGACACCGGATCTGAGCCCCAGATACCATGTCCTCAGCTCCTCTAAATCTTCAGGGCTTCTGCTTTCCTGTAATGAATGCTGTCATCTCGAGAGATGATCTTAATTGTTAGTGCAATAAAAACTGGGGAGAAGGTGGTTGATATGCAATACTTGGGAGGGTTTATAGCTCTTTGTTTTCCTGTCCTGCTGCTATGGCTACAGCCTGCATCGGCCGCACAGGAGGGTGCTCCCACAAACTCCTGACCAGTTTCTTAGCTGCAGCCAGGCAACTAGTCTCCTTGAATTTACTGGAGTCCTGTTGAGCTTATAGTTGAGGGAAGGATACCTGATACTTAGGGCTTAGCAGAGATACGGGAAAATCAATCTCACAGCAGAGATATGGGAAAACTTATCTCACAGGCAGCATAAACAAGGAGCTAGCTTGTTTTTTCTCCCGGTCTCTTGTTATTATTGCAATTCTGGTTGCTGCTTGTAAGGACGGAATAATGGAGGAAGCTGGAAATGGGGTAGATGCTCCGAATTCAGGGCACTGCTATGGGCACATGCAGAGTGCTGTCTGTGTCTTTTGGAAGGTGCCTGCAGCCCAGTGGCTACAACAAATGGCTTTACAGCCAGCTTCACTCATGTTCCCTTACACCTGAGTCTGGTCTCTTGCCACGTGAAGGAACATGTTGTTGGGGAGGTTCCTCAGCCAGCTGGCTTGAGAGTGGTGTGTCTGCAGTCATCTGGAGTTCTAGGTCCAAAGAGAAAGATTTGATGATTTTATTCTTTGTATGAATTATTTCAGCTGCTTGGTGTGTCCTCAGCAGTCCCCTAGTGCTGGTGAGGTTGTGAGACACTGTGGAGGTCCTGGGGGGGAGGTCATTTGAGGGGGGCAGTATGACATGAAAAGAAAGGTGAAGAGAGAAAGAAATTGGCTAGGACTTTTTTTAAAAAAAAAGGTAAATAATTAGGGTATGAGAGAGATACTGTGAAGTCATTGACTAGCTGACAGCCTGATTGTTCCATGAAATCTGTCTGAAACAAGAGATTGACTTGCAAGTCAGTTTGCATTGTAGCTGCTGGGGAGTTTCAGCTTGTAATTTCCCTGACAGAAAAATTTCATAGTCCTCTATCTTTTCGGTTGCCTGTCATATTTGCTCAGCAGAAAATAAAATGTTGGAAGTGATACGTTCTTGTTTAATCTGCAGCTGGCACAGTAGGGATGATGCTGTGAGGACTCAGTGCAGGGATAGCACAGATTTTAAAAAAAGGGCAGTAAAGGCTTCTGCAGCTACACAGTGATAGGTTTGCTGGCTGCAGCTGTAGTTGCATTTGAACATCCTTTTTGTTCACTTGAGTTCCAACCCTATCCATTCACCTTGGTCCTTGCCTCTGCCCTGTACCAGTGCTTTTTTCTTTTTTGCCCCCGCAGTCCTGCACAGCCAGCTCAGTGATCCTCCTCCACTGAAGGAGGGTTCTCCTTGGTCTCCCTCTAATCTCAGTTTGCAACAGGTCATGTCAGATTAGTCTTTGGGGGAATGATTTCTTCTTTGTAGGAGGTCTTAACGCCTTAGTCCCTTCGAAAACCCTGGGTCTCCTTGCTGCCTGTGGATCTGACCTGCAGTATGGAGAAGAGGTGCTCCTGATACCCTCTGCATGAGGACTCTTCTCGGTCTGGCCATCAGGAATGCTGCTGTGCCAGGGGGGTTTTGCTTAGCTTCTGGTTTAGCTGTTGGGGCAGCTGCATGCTGGCATCTAAAATAGGGACTCTTCCATGCTTTTTATAAAGACAGATGGTCCTCAGCCCTTGTGCTTGAGCTGCTGACAGAAGATATTGGTCTCATCTGTTTCCTTGGAACGATCTTCTGCTAGCTCACCGAGAACACAGATGTTACCGCCTTCCCTCCTACCCCCATTTTCTTGATCTCTCAGGAGTTGCAACTTCTACCTCTTTGAAGGTGTTAAAAATTCTGTGTGTGTGTGTGTTTCTTCCTGGGTTTGGGTGGGGAGACCTGCCTAGGTCTCCTTGCTAGAGGAAGGTGAATTTGTTGCAACACTCCAGCAGCTTCGTAGAGTGGTAATAGGAGGTTTGTGTTTTACATTATGGCAATATGTCCTGCATGTCACACTTGTGATCTTACTCCTATTGATGATAACGCCATCTTTTGGAGAAAAGACCAACAAATTGTAACAAATCAGTAACCGGTTCAGTCAATGTTTGTACAGCTTTGTAAAGATTTTCTGGAAGATCTAAGTGGCCTAACAGAAAGTCGCAAGCGGAACAGGTTGGCCTGTGTCAAGATGCCCTATGACTACCAAATTTGTCCTGGAACAGTAGTCTCAAGCTTTAAAAGAACTTGGTTTTCACTTTGTAGCTTGTTTCAGGTGTGCAGCCCCTTTATTTGTACCCAGCTGACATGGTGTGCCTTGCCCTGGGCTTATAATTTGTGCTTTGCCTGGGCTCTTTCCTTTCTGCAGTACTAGCTGCAGTTGGCTTTGGGTTCTGTTGTGTGTGCTTGGTATTTTTGTTCTCTTGACACAGTGTCTGCAACAATGGGGTTAAACTCTGGGTTTAACAAGAATAATAGCAAGAGTTGGCCAGATCTTTTAGACCTCTGATTAACTAGTGGAGATACCTGCATTCAGGTGGGTGATGTTCCGTGATAGCAAGCATAATTTTGAAAGTTGGGAGCGTCACAGCTGCACGCTTTTGCTGTGAAAGCAGAAAGGAAGGGAATGACTTGAAGATCCTAACCTACCATTTCACCTTTACAGTTGTTGTAGCCTCTATTTGAACCGCAGCATGAAGCAAAGGAAATCTTAATTGTGTATGTCTGTGATGGGAGTGGACCCCATGTAATTGCAGCAGCTAGGACTAGAAGCCATCAGGCTGGCTTCTGCCATCGAGATTTTGCATAGATAGCTTTAAAAATACAAGATAGATCTGTGCTGAGTGCTGTTCAAATGGAATTGCTTTAAGAATTGTATGCGGCATTTCTTACAAGCCCATTAAAGGATGTTCAGAAAAAGTTGCTTTCTTGCTCCATCAGTTTTGAGTTTCAACCAGTTTCTCTGTTTTCCTCCTTTAATTTTTCTATTTCTTTTTTTTGTTTTAACTGCAGATCAACTTGAACGTGTGTTCCTGCGTCTTGGCCATGCAGAAACAGACGAGCAGTTACAGAACATTATTTCCAAATTCTTACCCCCTGTTCTACTCAAGCTGTCCAGCACACAGGAGGGTGTTCGTAAAAAGGTAAGAGTGCAATTTGCTGTAATGGTATGTTGTCCTGATCAGGGAGAACTACATACTCTGATGTATGGTAGTTTACGATACTTGGATGTCCTCTATGGAGAAATTTACTCTTTGAGGAAAAGTTGTCATGAGCTTGATGGAGAATGAATTATTACAACTGTTAGGGCTTACAAGCAATGACTCTTTTCTTTATCAGCAAGGTCTTTGCAACTGTGTGAAGGCTGCGTTTGTTTCTGCTTGAGGGCAACTAGCTGTTAGTTAGCCTGAGCCCAAGACTTATTGCCACAGAGGCAGTGTCTGTGGCTTCCAGATTAGGGCTGTGGTGTGTCCACCTGGCTTAACAGCAAGTGTGGAGCAAGCTTGCTTCTGTGTGAAAGACCATGAAGACATACCCCTTGATGTGCTTCACCCATCTGATAACAGGAGCAGGAGCAAGGACCAAACAGTTTCGAAGATGTGCCCTTGAAGCTGTGAAGAAAAGCTAGTGAAATTTTTTAGGGTGTTCTTATATGATATTTTTTCCATGAACTGGAATGTGTTTATTTCTGTGAGATTCAGGGAAGGGGGAGGACTACTCCTTTGAAAATTGTGTCTCAAGAGGCCTCTCAAAATCAGTATTCTGTTTTCGAAATAAATTCAAAATGTAACAGAAGGCTCTGTATGTGTTGATTCTTATTTGTTTTGTCTGGTATTTTTTACATATCAAAATAATTTATCAGTTAGGGAGAGTGGGGAGGGAAGGACAATTTTTTATTCTGATGAACATCAGTTGAGATTTACTGTGGAGTGTATAACCTGCAGATAAATCTGTTCTACATACACACTGCCTTTCTCTTTTACTTACATCATAATTCAGCTTTCAGTCTTCTACTTACCCTTAATTGCCATTAATCTGGTGGGAAAATGTCTTAAGAAGTCTGATGCATTTTTAAATGCTAATGACTTTTTTCCAATGCTAGTTTTGCCTGCTGGACAGCAAAGAATGTGCCTATTGTTAACTCTGGCCTCAAAATCACGTTAAGGCTATGTAAATAAAGCAAAAGCACATGTTTTTTTTTAACATGAACTTTCAGACAATTGGGAAACTAATCTAATAATGGAGCTGAAACAGAATGGAAAGAGAAGGACAAACTTCTTATTCACCCAGTGACTAACTGTAGGCAATGACAAAACCCTGCCATCCCATGTCATGTCTTTCTCCTACGATTATTGTAGTGGTTAAAAAAAAAAGCAAACACAAAAAAGACATCAACAACAATAAATGTGGCCAACATAGTTAATTGTTAATTGTGGTTTGAAAATTTACACCATTTTAATTGAATTGACAGTGTAGTTTTTGATAGTATAGATGCAAAAAAAGAGTGTCTCTGTGTTGCCAGCATGCTACTGAAGTGTAGATCAGTACAGTTGTTCAAGGACTTCCTTTCACCCAGCTTCAGGAGCACAGTGTAGTTCGTTCAGTACACCAAATGGATTGACTACATTTTAATTTTACTCTGACTTCCCAGACTAACTTTCTTCTCAAGCTTGTATGTCTAGAAATTAAAATTCCATTTTTTCCTTCCCACTGTCTTAACATATTGCTTTGTTGGTGTTATCTCTGCCCTTAATTTTGTGACTGTCAGGTCACTATTACTGCCTTACTGAGTAATTTGAAGTCATTGTCCTCATACATTTTCAGATCTAGGGTGTAGTCTAGATCATAGAATTTTATCATAGAATTGTATCATAGAATGGTTAGAGCTGGAAGGGACCTTAAAGATTATCTAATTTCAACCCCCATGCCATGGACAAGACCAGGTTGCTCAAAGCCAGATCCAGCCTGGCCTTGAACACCTTCAGGGATGGAGCATCCACAACTTCTCTGAGCACCCTGTTCCAGTGTCTTGGAACTGTTTTCCCTCATCCTATCACTACACACTCTGATCAAGAGTCCCTCCCCATCTCTCCCTTAGGCTTCCTTTGAGTACTGAAAGGTTGCTATAAAGTCTCCACAGAGCCATCTCTTCTCCAGGCTGAACAACCTCAACTCTTCCAGCCTGTCTTCATAGGAGAGGTGCTCCAGCCCTCTGATCATCTTTGTGGCCTCTGGACTCACTCCAGCAGGTCTATGTCCTTCTTATGTTGGGGACCCCAGAGTTGGGTGCAGTACTCCAGGCAGGGTCTCACCAGAGCAGAGTAGGGGGGCAGTCACCTCCCTTGACCTGATGGCCACACTTCTTTTGATGCAGACCAGGTTGCTGTTGGCCTTCTGGGCTGCCAGCGCGCATTGCTGGCTCATATTGAGGTTCTTGTCCATCAATACCCCCAAGTCCTTTTCAGGACTGCTCAGGCTGCTCTCAATCCTTTCTCTGTCCAGCCTGTATTTGTACTTGGGATTGACCTGACCCATGTGCAAGACTTGGTCTTGTTGAACTTCGTGTGGTCCCACCTCTCAAGCCTGTCCAGGTCCCTCTGGATTGCATCCCTTCCCTCCAGGTTATCGACCGCACCACAGCTTGGTGCCATCGGCATCCTTGTTGAGGGTGCACTCAATCCCACTGTCCATGTTTCCAACAAACATGTTAAACAGCACTGGTCCTAGTACTGACCCCCGAGAAACACCACTCGTCACTGGTCATCACTCGGCCATGGAGCAATTGACCACAAGTCTTTGAGTGTGAGCATCCAGCCAATTCCTTATCCACTGAGTGGTCCATCTGTCAAATCCATGTCTTTCCAGTTTAGAGACCAGGGAATCATGTGGGACAGTGTCAAATGCTTTGTATAAGTCCAGGTAGATGACGTCAGTTGCTCTTCTCGTATCTACCAATGCTGTAATGCCATTGTAGAAGGCCACCAAATTTGTCAGGCACGATTTACCCCTAATGACGCTGTGTTGGCTGTCACCAGTCATCTTCTTATTTTCCATGTGCCTTAGCAAGAGTTTCCAGGAGGATATTTCCAGATATGTGGTTAAGCTTGCAATGCATATGCCGCCTTAATCCATTTACTCTGAAAAGGTAATCCCTCTGACAGGTGAGTTAAATTCAATTCTAGGATGTCTCCTACCAAATCAGTTACCCCAGTAGTGTCACCCAGGGAACTAATCCAGGATAAATTCACTCTGCTGGTTCAGATGTGCTCCATGCCCTGGCAGCGTTTGTGCCAGACTGGATACTGTGTTCTTTTTATGCAGCCCACGTGAAGCCATCAAAAGAGTTAAGAAGCACTCATTCTCGCAAAATGCAGACGATTGCCTGATTCAGGTCAGGTGAGTACTGCTGGATGAGATCCTTAGTGTGCCGGTTTGATATCAGTGATCAGAAGAGCTAATTCCTCACAAATACCCAAGTCCAGCCATCTCTTTTTTCACCAGCCACTGTGTGTAATTTGAACAGGTTCCTCAAACTCCGTGATAGTTGTGTGTTTCTCTTCCTTCACAAAAAAAAAAAACCCCAGCATGTGCAGGCAGGTTTTTTCCTCTCTAAAAGAATAGAAATTTGTGACTGCCATTATAATACTTTTTAGCACCAAAATTTGGTCGCTGTCAGAATTGCTTAGTTGTCAGCTTAACTCTGGTCTCAATCATGTGCTTGTGGTCAGCGATGCAGTGTCTCTAGATTGTATCTGGACATTATTTTGTTTGATACGTAGTCATGGAGTGGGTACAAAGATGACATCTTGGCTCTTATGCAGCTCAGCAAGCCTACGGTTCTGCAGTTTCCATGACAAACCTCAGTGATGGCAATTTAGCTGCTTTTTCACAATTCTGTGGCCAAGGAAATCAGCCATCAAAAGCACAGGACAGTGTGCCCACCCTGGCTTTTGGACTTTCATTGCTTGAAGTCAGCATCTAGGACTGGGTCTGTCCAGTTTTACTGGAGCTGAGTTATTTAATGTCACCTACATGTTTATACCACCTTGCTTGAGAATCTGGTACGGTTTGTCAGCGAGATGCAGACGTTCAGTGTGATTTCTTAGAACCCATTGTTCCAGAGTGGAGATTGTCTGTAGTTTTTCAAGTTCCTCCATTCAGTTACGGTGGCTCTTGTTGTGGATTTGAAAATGACACTTTGCTGGTGCTATGCTAGGAAACTACTTCATGAAATTGTAGAATTGTGGGATAATTCAGCTTGGAGGGAACTTCAGAAGGTCTCCCAACCAACTTCCTGCTTAAAAAGGTCCATTACAAGTTCAGACCAAAATGCTGAAGGTTTTATCGAGGTGGGTCTTGAAAAACCTCAGAGGATAGAGGCTGCACAGACTCTTTGGGTCCCTGCTCCACTACTTTAGAGTGTTCATAAAAAGAACATATTACTCTGCACCTCTCTTTTTCAGCACACTCTGGCCATGGCTCAGCTTGGTGTCCACCAGAGCTGCTGCCCAGCCCCATTGGTGTTGCTGCAGGGCAGGACTGGACAGCGCTCCTGCCTGACATTCACAGGGCTCCTGTTGACTTCTCTTGCCTGAAGGATTTCAGTTCTGTCTTGTTCCTCTCCAAGCATGGTTCTCATACACTTATTTGATAACTTTGTTATGTGTGGGGCTTTTTAACTTTTTTGTTGTTGTTCTGTGTGGTGAATTGGAGTTACTCTACAGCTACAAATCTTGCAGATTTCCAAGCCAGGCTCAGTTTTGAGGGATATTAATCAACTGTGTTGAAAAAACTAGTCATCCTCAGTAACCATTTCTTCCTGACATTTCTATTGATGGCAGATATCTGTTGTGGCATGGTTTGGCACTTTTTACATGCTTGTCTTAACAGTGTCTTGAGACATATCAGAGTGGTTTCAGGATAATACAATACATGATGGATGCCATTTAAATAATCAGGAAGCTCAGGCCTGATTTGTTTATAATAGGCCTACTTAGAGGAGGGTGATGTATGGAGTCCAAAATAGTAAAATTTTTGTTTTCTTCCCATCAGGTCATGGAGCTGCTGGTTCATCTGAATAAGCGCATCAAAAGTCGTCCGAAAATTCAGCTTCCAGTAGAGACGTTGCTAGTTCAATATCAAGATCCTTCTGCAGTGTCTTTTGTCACTGTGAGTGTCTGTTCTTTCAAGAATAGTTGCTGGTTTACTTGCAACAAGCGGAGTACTCTTTAAAGCTCCTGTATTTAGCTTTGTAGGTTTTCCTAGCAAGTAAGTTATTGTCATGAGGTTGATAAGAGATTTTTTTAAATTAAACTTTATAGTTTGGTGTGGGTGAAACTTAGTTTCATAAAGCAGCTACACTCTTGATTTTGTTCAAATTACTAATACTTACTCTTGAAATTTCATGAATATGTGTATTGTCATTGCTTGTAGTGTAGAGGTTCTATTAATTGTTAGAAGCTCCATTTTGCAAGCAGCTATAAATCCTTATCCTGATACATATCCTGATACTTAAAACATCTGTATTTCTCTGAACACACAAGAACCTGTATTTTTATGTGGTTTTAGGGTCAGGACCTTAGTTGAGCAAGAAAAGATGAAAAAAACCCAATGTTATAGATGAGGAAACTTTACTAGATGTTTTCTTTCAATGTAGTTTAAAAAGTGGAAAGAGTTTTAAAATGTTTTTGTGAAACTATGAAGACAGTTTTCATTTCAGCTGTGGTAGATCTACCGCAAATCACCATCATGAAAAAAGTGATAAAATCAAAGGGAAACTTTGACCTCATTTGATTATTCAGTCATATGTAGCATAGATGGAAATCACAGCATTTAGAAACTGATGCTGAGATATTTAGACTTTAAGCAGTGGTAGTATAGAAGTAATCTTAGATTGTCTTTAAGCAAGTGGAATTATCTGGAGTTCACCTTTTAGAAATGGCCAAGGGCATCTAGAGTGCATGTGTTCTGCAAAGCAGTAAAAAAAAATCTGGTTTGAAGAAAAACTTGACAAAAACTGCTTTCAGCCAGACATTTTGTTCAAAAGATACATTTCATTCATGTATCTGAGTGATGCATGTTTTTTAGTGTCTTGAGGCTTCATAAAATTTTAACAAGTGCCATCTACAAAGAAGTGCAACACTTCCCACTTCAGTACTACTTTCAACCAGGTCATTGAACACATATATCTTATTTCTACAGTTCTTGGCTGGATTTGGATCAACATGAAAGCAGTTACATAGTCCAGTATTCAGTGTTGCTCTGCTCTGCTGTGCTGTCTCGGGGGCTCTGTTTGGATTGCGTTTGCAGCTTTTAGTTACAATGACTTAAACCCCATTTTCAAGAGAAACCTTGGCTATGATCTTGGTGAAATCAGCAATGAATAAGAGAAGCTAGAGAGGGTTTTTCTCCTTTTAAAGTGAAGGCTCAGGAAGACTTACTCAGAAAACCCTTTCTAAGGGTTTAACCCCTTAATTAGCCCTTTATTAATCCTTTAATAGCTGTCAGTCTGATGAGCCATAGAACTAAGAAATTGGTCTTCAAAAACATGTTGTTTCCAACACCCAGTTATGTAACAACATACAGGAAAAGCTTAAAGAACAGATATTTCTTTTGCACTGTTGCAATACTGAGTGGTTTTTTTTACTCCTTTAGAATTTTACCATAATTTATGTTAAAATGGGATACCCCCGTCTGCCTGTGGAAAAACAATGTGAATTGGCTCCAACTCTTCTCACTGCAATGGAAGGGAAACCTCAGCCACAGCAAGACAGGTATAACTAGCTTATTCTTGTGTGAATTGTGCTGGTACTGTTTTAGTAAAATTATCTGTATCATTTAATAAAGTTTTTTTTTTCATTTGTGATATCTTCATTGGTTAGGATGTTCTTGGCTTGTACCATTTGGATCAGCAATACAGTAGTTCGGGTAGTACAAAGAATTCATATAGTCTGACACTGTAATAGTGTACAGGATCTGCAGCAGCAGACTCGCTGTTTAATAACAGGCCTGTGTTAGGATGGATATGCCTGTCCGTATCCCCCATCCATCTTCATCAAATTCTGGTTTACAGCTTATGGCCAGACCTTCAGTAAATATCCTCTGTCCAGTGACAGGAACAGCAGTGAATGTCTCAGATCTAAAACTTTAAATTTCTTAGGGATGAGACAGTCCTAGACTGTATTGAAACATTAAAAGTCTGGATAAAGTCAGTGGCTTTCTCTCTCCAGATGTGTGTGTGTGTGTGTGTGTGTACATGTATGCAGACATATATGTTCTATGTTAAGTGCAAATCCTAATTTATCTTCTGCCTTCCATTTTAAGTACATCAGCTAGCAAATAAAGGCCACTGGATTGTGAATCAGTTTAATGTTGTTAAGGGTTTTTTTGCTATTAAGGACCAGGTTTGTTGTTAAAGGTTTCTTTCTTGAATGTTAAGAATAAACAGGTGTGTTTTTTTTAAATGGTTGCAGTAAATATAATTGTTTTTCAGCCTAATGCATCTTCTAATACCAACCCTTTTTCACATGAAATACCCTACTGAACCACTGAAAGCAGCAGCTTCTCCATTTAATCTTGCTGAAAAACCAAAGACTGTACAGCTGCTTTTGGACTTTATGTTGGATGTTCTTCTTATGCCTTATGGGTAAGTAGGAGTTAATACCAGTCTTCTCTGGTATTGATGTGTTCTTTATGTGTGAACCATTACAAACTGCACCCTTGGAAACTGATTTATTGTATGCTGTTATTTCCTGGCTCAAATGAGCCAAATTGCATGTTTCAGTAAGATACAAAGTAGGGTCCTAATTTTAAGAATGGGATCACCATCTTCCTTATTTAACAAAATGTCTTTTCTCTACTTAATTAGGTGTTACGGTATTCTGTCCTTGACCTCTTTTGGGATCAAAGTGAAGCTATGATTCATGTGAGCTATCTGCTAAATAACCAAACCTTTAAAATAGAAGCCAGATCAAAATGTGTGCTCATCTTCCTGCAGTTGAGTTTAAGGCTTAGTCCTCCAAGGTCATAAGCACGCGTAGTCTCTGAAAACTTGTGCTTTCCAGGATAGAACTTTTAGTAACAAGATTAGTCTTTCATCTGTTCTGTAGTGAAAAGTGTTTTATCTGTAATGGTGTGTCTTGGTGTGAGCACTGTTTCTGGGAGCAAGAATGATTTACAGAGCAACTTAAATTTACCAATCACTGTTTTTTAGGAATCCTCTAGTGTCTAAAATCAATACTTTCTCAAAAATCTATTTTCCACTAACTTTTTCAGTGTCTTTGTATTGTTAGGGGAGCTTTTGACAGAAAATAGAAATAATTTTAACAGTAGAACACATTTATTTTTTCTGACAGTTCATTGATTCCTGTAGAATTGTTCTGAGCACCTACCTCTTGATCACCCAAGTGGATTAACCTGAAGGACTTCCAAAGTAGTGAGCATGCGATGTTTCTCTTTGTAGCTTTGCTGGAGGTCATGCTCCCATCAGATGTTGTGAGGGCCACTTCCTTACTGTTGGAATGTGTGGAGTTTCTCAGTTAAAAGTTTAAAATGCCTGGCCTGCTCCTCAGTTCAGAGTGCATGCTCTTCAGGTTGCCTAGGTTTATGCTCTCAGCTTCATCAGCTGAAGTCCTTGGGCTTCACTTCCTTCCATGCTTTTGTACTCTGGCCAAGCAGAGTGCTCTGACAGTTTTTAAATACTCAGACCTTGAGGGTAGGGGTGAAGGCTTCATTTTCTTCCCAGAAGATGAAGTCTTCCCTGAAGACACCTCCTAGTGTCTTCAGCTAGCCTGTGGCTCTGGATGCCTGTCTCTTAAAGTCTTGTTCCCTGGGGTGAGACCGTTTTCACCTCTCTACAGCTAATTTATACTTGGCAGAACTTGTTCTATTGTTGCCCGGTTGTGAATTAGCCTTGCCAGTCTGCAGGCAGTATAACAACCAGAAAGCCTAACTGTAGGGCTTAAACCTCAGAATCCCGTTTAAGTGTTTAAAGTTTTAACTAATGGGACTGGGGATGAATGTTTGTCCTTATTGTTGAGACTTTTTACTTCCTTTTGTTGCCTGTGTGCAGAATGCAGAACAGATTATGGCTGTCTGGAGTAAAATAATTCTCACTGGTCTACGTACTACAGTTTTGATGCCTCCATGTGTTGACCAGCTTCCAAGGATACAGGGAGAGGTGGAGTGGCTTTTGTGAGAGTATGGAGGCGTGTGCAGGGCATCTAGACTAGCCGGTCTCCAAAAAAGGCTAGGATCTGTAAAATTTACCTCTATTGTTTTTGCTTTCCTTCCCTGCCCAGCACTAAAACTGCCATTTTCCAAGACATTATTATTTTTTATTTATTTTTTATATCAAGGATTATTTCCTGCCACTTCATTGTGTTGCCTATGCTTCATTATTTCCCTTGTTAGGCTTACATTTTTCATAGAAATCATACAAATGTTGTTAAAGCTTTTAGTACAAATTTCTCAAACCTAGTACTTTCTGAGTATTCACTTCTCATACAAAGGAGATCATTCTTTCTGGTTTGTAACCCCTGATACCTTTTCAGAAATGCCAGTGGACCCTTCCCTTTCCTAACAGAGGTTTGTTTTCTTACAGTTATAGTGAGATCATTATGGCTTTTACAGAATATGCTGGGATAACTGGTAGCTTGAGTCTCAACTCAGTAAAATTCTGTTCTATGTCAGAGTCATGGGATTAATTAAAGAAGAATACATGAAGTTGGACAGGTTATGTTTACTCCTCCGTTCCAGCCTCTAATTCAGCTGGCAATGTGGATTAGTAGGGCCTCTATTGAAACTCCTTTCCCACCTGCCTAGGTTTGTGTTGAATGAATCTCAGAGTCGACAAAACGTGCCCTCATCCCAGGGCTCTTCATCGAGTAGCGTGGGAGGTCCTGGAATCCCTCAGCCACCTCCAGGGATGAGCTTTTATGCAGCCAAAAGGGTAATTGGAGATAGCCCATGGACACCAGAGCTGCTGGAACAGGTATTTGCTGTGGGGCTGGTCCTCAGTGAACTGGGGATGGTAACTACAGACAGAGGAAAAGAAGGCCAGAGGGAAAACACCTAACTAATTCTGACCAGGTCCTTAGTTGCCCTGATGGAATTTATTGAGGGACTTCATCCCATCTCTTGAGGAGCTCTGCCATGGTGGGATGGGCTGGGAGGTGCCAGCAGTTCTCAGAGCTGGTTAGGAAGCAACCATGACTGCAGGCTACTCCTGTGTTTTCCTCCTAAAGAAGGTTACAAAACTCTCTTATGTTGATGAAGTGTCCTTTTTTAGCAGAGAAGTATCAGAGTGTCCCTAATTTTAATGCTGATATTACTGCTGGGTGCTGCTAAAGAGATGGGAGCATGTGGACTTCTTAGCAAGCATAAGCCATCCTTTCAGACAGCGAAACTGTTGCAGTTACTGTAACCAGCGTTCTCTTGTCAGTAACAGTGCCTTTGCTTTCCCCTCTGTTGAACAAGTGTAAGCTGGGGATAGTGAAGTTCATTGAAGCTGAGCAGGTGCCGGAGCTGGAGGCTGTGATACACCTGGTTGTAGCTTCCAGCGATACAAGACACAGCGTTGCCACTGCAGCAGACCTGGAACTAAAGAGCAAACAGAGGTAGGAGTTTGGGTGCTTGGCAAAGATGGTGCTGGTGTTCCTGACAAAGCTAGCTGCGGTTAACATAGTGCTCTGGAGAGACTGTGGTCCCAAAGGAGGAAGGCTGCAGTCCCCGTGTGCCCGAGAAGCTGCCCTGTGTTCACAGGGGCTGGGAATGGTGTGGCTCACGGTCTTATAGCTGGGAACATTGCTTGGCTCCGGAGCTGACACCTTGAGCTGTCTGTGTTCAGTCATCTCTGGTATTGCTTTTGAGCCATTTGCTTACTCCTTGGTTTCCAAATTTCCCTCTCTGGATTATCAACGGTCAATAAGGCCTTAGGAGGTGGTTCACAGCTGGTCAACATATCTATATTGTCTTTCCCAGGAAAGTATACTTTAATTTAATTTATTAAGGCAGTAAAGAGACTGTAATTGTGAAGGGACCATAGTCTAGGAAGTTTGGCAGCCACTGTTGTCTGAATTATTAAAGCGTTTATCCATCTGCAGTCCACCTTTCATCATCTAAAGACGATGCTTCTGACTTTAACTCCTCAAGAGGCCAGAGTAATTGCTGTTGGTACTATTCACTGAGTCATTGATGGTGAGAGGTTTGCTGGCGCATGCGGGAGATTTGGAGTGAGAGAGGCCTGCCTTTGAAATATGTAGGTGGCTTCTCTATTACTATAAGTATGGGACTATTCAACTTGGAGTCAAATATGTAATGTGAAACCTTCTCCATTGGAGTCTATTGGTGTGCCTCAATCATGGCAAGGGAGATGGTTCTAGTAAGTGACGACAGCCTGGTTAAGGAAGACGATCTCTCCTTGTCTTGTCTTTCCCTTTGTGTTGGTATTCTTTGCCTGGAGAGCAAAATACGTTTGTGGACAAAATGCATGTTAATATCCAATGTTAAATGTCTTACATGGGAAATAAAAGCTCAGTTGTTTGTAAATCAGTTCCTCTACTGAAGGAATTAGATGGTTCTGTCTTCTCCACTTTTTTGAAGCGTGCATGCTTAACTTTTCATTTTCTGTGGGGTGATTTTGGGGTATGTGTGTGTTCCAAGCAGTCTCACCAATAGCTTCCATTAGATGGTTATCATAGGCAGATGGGCTTTTCTGAGAGTCCAAGATGAAATAGTTCTAGAATTAAAAATACCTTGTTCTGTTTTGAAATGTCAAAGCACCAAAGTGTGGAGAAATTTGTTAACAGATGACCGTTCTGTATTCAGTTGCTAGACAAACACAGTTTATGTCTTGTTTCAGTGGGAGAGAAGGGAGCATGTAGGTTTCTCCCAAATTATTTTGAATTATGTTTTTATAATTTGTAGCTGAAAATTGTAATCACTTCCAATTCTTCATGATTTTATGTTATGTGGATGTGGGAGGAGCGATTAGATTATTTATTAAATCTATTATCTATTAAGACTCTGGTAAGAATATGAATATGATGCAAAATGCTGTCAAATGTGTATTTTAAAAAATGATCAAATGTCGGAATCATAACATGTCGGTGTTCAATGTGTTTTTTCTCTAGTTTAATTGACTGGAACAATCCTGCTATCATCAACAAAATGTATAAAGTGTATCTTGGGGATATACCACTGAAAACTAAGGAGGTAATACTTCCCGTCAGAGTTGCATACCTGCTTAACTTCTGAAGCTGTAATTTTAGTTGCCTTACTGTATTTGGAGAAGATATGTATCTATTTCTTAAATCTGTTATTTCTGCTTTCACTGAACGTTTTTGGTATTGAATAATGTTTTTCTCTGTCCATTGCATTCAGATTAGCAATAGGAGGTAATTTAACTAACTTAAAAGTACTGCTGTCCAAAGATGCACTGTATTATTTCAACTCTCTTTCTCACAGGGATCTGTTCTGAAACCAGAAATGAAACGAGAGTCAGTCAGCACCCGTGTTAAATTAAAGATAGTTCCACATCTTCTGCGATCCAGGCAAGCTGCAGAAACGTTCCCAGCTAACATTCAGGTAATGCTTACGTTCCTAAGCTGCTCTTTCTAATGAGCTTTAATGATGCAGTTCCCCCAGTACTTAGGGGAGGGGAGCACTGTTACTGATGACAGTGTTTAAAGAAGGGGAATTAGAAAACCTTTGAAAGTGAGGCCAACCACTCTCTATAATATGCTCTTTATTCCTTTTGGCCAGGTGGTTTATGACGGACTCTTTGGTGCAAACACAAATGCAAAGCTGAGAAGTCTGTCCTTGCAGTTTGTGCATCATATTTGTATCATGTAAGTAATTTGGAGTGAGCACACACATTAAGTTGTTATTTCTCAACTTTAAAAAGTTGAGAAAAGGTGATGTTGAGAAAACATACACTTTCAAGGGATGCAAAAGATAATATTTTGTTTATTGGTGTCTCTAATTGCAGTTGTCCAGAAAGTAAAATAAAACCGTTGGGTCCAATGCTTCTAAATGGACTTACAAAGCTGATCAATGAATACAAAGAGGTAAGCTGAAAGGTTCGTCGATATAGAGCTATGGTTCTTCCTGTTAATATGAGCAAAAGACAAATACCTTTATGATGGAAACTGATAAATCTGTTTTTTTGTAGTTGCCTGAGATGGCTATCAAAGGACACTTATTAAGAAATATTGTTGGAAGAGAAGCAAATACTTTTAATAGGCTGCATAAGAAAACTGTTTTATTTGTTTAACAGATATGGATAGGTGCCTGGATGCTATTTGCAAAGTCTCAGGAAATAATAGTGTTGGTAATTTAAAGAGTGAGGACAGAGTAGCATCTAGCTACTGTTACCCATTACTCTGGAGCACACAGGAGCCTCAGCTGCAGGTATATACCCCGTTGTGATAAGCAGCTGCATGGTCCTGTTTGTAATGCCTTCCATCCCCTCTGTTCAGGGATGGTGTTGCTGTGGCAACAAACAGAACCACAAATGCCACTCTGGCCAGAAGAGGTCTTTCCAGTGCCACTTCAGAAGGGAAATTCCCCATGATATTCCTACATCTTAGAAGGGCTGGTACTGCTCCTCTTCTTCAGCTTTGATCCTCTTGCTGCTTCTTTGGAACTGTTGGATGTGACCTCCTGGCCTGAGTTGGCCTCCCCTGCCATTGGGAAGGGCATGGAAAAGGAGTGTACAGGAGGAAATAAGCCCATATATTAATGTGCTGCGTTGGTCACCTGCAGGGTCCATTGTGATAACAGCTTCCTTTGCATAAAGCTGCCGTTTCTGTCCCTCTGCTACTGTTTCCCCTCTTGAAATAAAATACAAGTAGCTGAGACCAGAAGGGAGATTTACATCTTGTCACCATTTGTTATTTTCTGTTTCTTGTGGAGATGCATGCTTTCTCAGTTCCTATGTAATGCTTTTATTCCTGGATATGATTATTTTATGTTCCAGGATTCTTTGTTCATGAAAGCCTGTTTGAGCACTTTGGAGACAGGATTTAAAGTAAATGTTTAATTACAAGAGATGTGCCTTTATGTATTTCTGGTCTTGCTGAATTCGATTTATTGTTTTATCATTCAAGGATTCAAAACTGCTATCAATGGCATATTCAGCGGTTGGAAAACTCTCCAGGTAACTGAAGCATCATTTAAGCAATGGTTTAATAATTTTTCCAGAGTAGTCTGTTGATTTATCAGGAGCAAGCTTTATGCCACCTGCCAATTTTGCAATTGAGTGTACAGTGCAGAGGAAAGCATTCCTCTGGTGATCACGTCTCCAGAGGTGTAGAAAGAAATAAGTTTTTAGCTGATAGCTTCTCTGGCAGTGATTAGTGACAGTTCATGAATTATGCACAGAACTTAAGAAATGGTTCCACATTCTGGATTGCCAGAAAGATAAAATTTAAGGACTGTACAGACCAGAGGGCATGAAGCTAGATGAGTGGCTAGTTCAGTGGTATGCTGGTGACCTAAGTGATCGCCTGTAGAATATCTTGCTTTCCAAACTGTGTTAAGGGGAGTGTGCTGTCCCATGGTGGAAATGGATATGATAGAGGAAGCTTCCTGTATTGGCTCTGTTTTGTTTGACAGTGAAAATGTGGGATGAGGGTGAGACCAAAGAAGTGTGAAGCATTTCAATTTAAAAACCCCAAAAACTTTATGAGTTAAAATATCTTGTTTCAGCCGAATGCCTCAGCTCTTTACCAAGGATATAGCACTGGTACAGCAGTTTTTTGAAGCTTTATGCAAGGTGAGTGCTGGCAGGGCTTTGGGAAATAATTAATATTTTGTGCAGATTTTGCTTAATTCTTGTCACTGCATACTGTAATGTGAAAACTCTTGGGTTTGTACTGCAGGAAGACGCTGATACTCGACTTGCCATTCAGGAGGCCTTGTCTATGATGGTTGGAGCATACAGTAACTTGGAAGGAGCCCAGCGTACTCTGATGGAAGCTCTTGTAGCTTCTTATTTAATAAAGGTATTTTCAATGGAGTCAAAATTAAGTACCTTTAAAAAAGAGCTATTCATTGCTTTCCTCTTCCCTGACACCTCCCAATGTTTACTATTTGAAACAAGCCTCCCTTTTCTTACTGATTTTATTGGTCTATCTGGGAGAAGAGGTGGGGGTGTATGCTCAGATTAAAAATTTTCACTATGGTATGGTGTCTGCAAGAAGGGTGACAATGCAGTTTTCTATTTGTGTTCTGTTTTGCAAAGAAACAAAGCTGTTGCAATTTTGCTGCATGTTTCTCATAGTCTCCTCCTGAAAAAACTTGGGAGAAGTAGGTGCTTCAAGGACAGTAAGTGGAGAAATGCTTTGTGAAAGCAAGAGTTTGGTAGAAAGGATCTTTTGTTGCTAGTGGGGATTTCAGTGTGCTGTGTGATTTCTAACATTGTAAATCACCTGGGAAACTCCCCAGGAACTCAGTCTTGAGACTGTAATCCAGAGAAAACCACACTTCACTGGCCGTCTTACGTTACTGAGTATCTTTCTTTGTGTTCAGAATTCCCCAGAGGTCTGGGTTTTCAAAAAGAATGGTTATTGTATGCTCTGTGTTTGCATTGGGTACTGAGGGTGACTGTGAAGGTATATGTATTTCTAGTGGTTGCACTCATACCTGTGTAAGAGACTATTTTCATGCTGCTGACTCTTTTGCCTGGGTGCTCATGCGACCTAGGTCTCCAGGCAATACCATTTTGAGACTATCTGAACCCCGCAGGAACAATGAACACCCCAAGCTAACTTTCCTTTTCCACCTCTGGCTGTGCTGCTCTTAAGCACAACTCTGTTTTGTGTGGATACATGACACATGTCATTCTGAATTTCAACTGCCTGGGTGGGCAGTTCGGATGTCTGAGAATTAGTGATAACCCTCATTTGTGATTCCTGAAAATGTGCCTGTGTTTAATTAAACAGTTCATTCTCCACTTGTGTATATATGAGAAGCTAGCTTTACTTTTCTTACCCCTGTCTCCTGCCACATAAAGAGTCAGCAAGAACAGTGTCTCAGAATGTCTAAACAATTTGAGTCATGTTGGTATTAGAGGACAAAACAGATACCTGATGATTTACAAGTGGTGGTGTAGGTCATTAATATGTTCATTTAAAACCCAACTGTATGTTTGTGTCTCTTCTCTTTAAGCCTGAAGTTCAAGTACGTCAAGTGGCTGTGAAATTTGCTAGCACAGTATTCCCTCCAGATCATATCCCTTCCAGATACTTACTCCTGTTAGCTGCAGGAGACCCGTAAGTTGTTTTCCTTTTTAAGTTATCTTCGTATAGATATGCATACACACATGTATTTGCATCCGATACATATTTGGATGAAATATAAATGCATATATGTGTGTGTATGTACATAAAAACTCGCTCCCTGAAAATCAAACGTGATAATTTAGAAATTAACCTTTACATAGGGCATTCTTGACAGTTCTGTGGAGAACTGCTACTGTGCTTTATGGTAGTCTTTGGCTTGAATTCTTTTTCCTGTTTCAGAACTAAAGCACTTCGTGTTAATGATCAATTGCAATTACAAAGTCAAAATGCATTAACTGAAATCACCTTCACAGGGGCTAGAAATTATTTTTTCCTGGAAAATTCTGTCTGACTATTTTTAGTTTGTATTTGCAAAGAATTAGGAGCATGCACTTGTGAGAGTTGCCACTCTCTGCTAAGGAGTAGTTGACTCAGAATCACAGAATCACAGAATCACCTAGGTTGGAAGGGACCTTTTAAGATCATCTAGTCCAACCAATAAAAACAACAACAACAACAACA
>JAOTQQ010000019.1:70394763-70472515 GCA_026546715.1 Gallinago undulata | reverse complement strand
CCGGGTCCTACTCACCACACTGTTCTTGATACAGGCCAGGATGCTGTTGGCCTTTTTGGCCACCTGGGCACACTGCTCTATTACTACACTGCTACACACTATTACTCTAATAGTTTCATTTGCAGTTCTCTGATACTGCAATTTGTGGTGGGGCTTTTTATGCAACTTACTGTAATTGCTGTATTTTTGATGTGAGTAGCTATTGTTAACTAAGGAAAGCTAAACATATCAGTTGCAACAAACTGGTCTGTCATTGCAGCATCAGTGCTGTTTCAGGAGCTGATCTTCTGCTAAGCAGAGAGCAATAAACCTGGTAGGTGTCAGCTGAAGCTTAAATATAGGAAGTGATGGGAAAGAGGAGCAGATAGGAAAACAAGGATGTGGGAACCAGGAACTGGTTGGTGGTGAACACTTGCAGGATGTAAGAGGAGCAGAAGTGGGCAGATCCAGACTGTTTTGCAGAGGCCCCTCATAACTATCTTTTTTCTTCCCCTTCTCTAAAATAAAAAAATCATTAAAGCAAGCTTTTTTTCCCCTTCGTTTTAAAAAAACACTTCTTATTCAAAGATTTTGCTCTCTTCCCCAGCTTCCCAAGATATCTTACTGCACATTAAATGCCATTTGTTATGTGCAAATAATGTCTGTTTCTCATCTTTTCTTCTGAAAGGCGGGAAGAGGTACACGGAGAAGCACAACGGGTTCTGAGAACATTTCCTGGTAAAAATGAAAAGGAGAGTTCTGGGAAGCAGATGCCTTCCTTCCCTGAAATGGTCCATTACATTCAAGACAAGGTACAGTGCTTCTGTCCCAGCAAATGACAAATACATGCCTGATGCTCAGGTGTGTAGTAAGTGTGGTCTTTACTTCCCCATATCTGTCTCCCTAACTTCCCCTGAGGAATAAAGTTACCTAAAAACAGTGAAGATCACACACAGTATGGCATTACCAAGATTAGCACTCATCATTACCTTCTGCTGGCAATAATTGCAGGAGATCCAAGTGTTGAGGAGGCAGATCCTTTAATGAAGCAATTATTTTGCTTTGATGCTGTTTGTGCAGAAGATGTATGGAGTGAGGAATCCAGTGCTCAAGGGTGATAATCCAGCATGTTTCACAGGCACGCTTTGCTCACAAAAACATTCTTGAAGGGCTGGTGAAAAATAATCCTGTGCATAAAACAAAAAGATTTAAGGCTAGGAAAAGGAGATACAGGAATAAGTGAAGAGGTCTGTTTTGTTGACTTAAGGGCTTAATTATTCATCTTCATTGCAATATGTGGAAATAATGGCTATGTAAATAATCTATCATGAATCTAGTGGATTATGTGAAAAACAGTACCACTGAGTTTACCCTCACTGTTTGCACTCAGAAATCATCTGAAAAGTGTTAAAATGTAGTCTTTGCTACACACGTATGTGTATAATATAGGCTCATAAGGTATTAAGATTATGTGAAGGGTCGCTGACTGTACTTTTTTTTCCCTCTAATAGTCTACTTTTTAAAAAAAAAAAGTCACAAGTATGTATTGTTGGAGGACATCTGGTTTTGCAAGAGACCTGTGATAGAAGAGGTCTTATGCTTGAGAGATTTCTTGGGAAATCACAGAATCACAGAATGGCTGGGTTTGGAAGGGACCTTCAGAGATCATCTAGTCCACCCCCCTGCCAAAGCAGGATCACCCAGAGGAGGGTGGACACCCAGAGCACCTGGACAGGAATGCATCCAGGCGGGTTTTGAGTATCTCCAGAGAAGGAGACTCCACCACCTCTCTGGACAGCCTGTTCCAGGCCTCTGCCACCCTCAAAGTAAAGACATTTTTTCCTCATGTTGAGACGGAATTTCCTGTGTTCCAGTTTGTGCCTGTTGCCTCTTACCCTGTTGCCAGGCACCACTGAGAAGAGTCTAGCACCATCCTCCTTACATCCGCTCTTTAGGTATTTATAAGCATCGATGAGATCCCCTCTCAGTCTTGTCTTCTCCAAGCTAAACAGACCCGGTTGCATTAGAACAACAGCATGTGACAGAAATGTTGTATGCTCTGCTGGTGTACTCTGCTAGTATATAAAGTATTAAAGCTTTATGAAAAAATTTGCTTTTGTCCAATATGCTGGTTATTGAACTACGTATAAAGAAACCAGGTTTGAGTTTTAGATAACACTGTTAAGTCCCTCTACCCTTGTAGTTTTAGAAAATTTTTAAGTTTTCCTTGACTTCTGTTCTGTGGTTAAATAACTATGGATTAACCTGCTTAAATCACTACTGAGAAGAAACCAAGATTCTCTCACTCCCGGCTGAATTTAAAAACATTTTTCAAGTGATTTTCAGATCTTTCTTACATGTCCCGAAGACATACGAAAAAAATCCTGGAGGTACTTTTCTTTGGTTAGTTACCTCAAAGTGTGAATTTTCACATATCATGAATAATCTGTGAGTGTTGGAGATGTTGGAGAAGTTTGTATGCATTGCTTGGCACAGCAGGCTGAGATGCAAAGTGGATTTCCTGCGTGAGTTAGCATGATCCTTCCTTCTGCAAGAAAGTATATGTGAAAGAGGAGGACATGATCTGCTAGGTCAGGATGGGAACCAGTTCTTCCAGGGAGGAGTCTTCCACTTCACTAGTTCTGTTTTTCACTGATGGTTCTGGAATGTCACTGAAGTTCCAGTGCAGCAAAAGATCTGAGTGTGTTATGGGATCTGAGGATCTGTTAACTTCAGTGCAGCTGCCTTGTGCGTTTATTCAGAAGCCAGGCTGCCGTGCTGAACCCAGCTCTAGCACTGGTGTGCATGTCGCCTGGAGAATATGGACATGCTTTTCTGCTGCCTTTGCAGCAGGTGTTCTGGAAACCTTCTGTTTGGATGTCTTCCTGCTGGAATATTCCTGCTTGTCAAAGCCAACATTTCCATGGAAAGTAGTTGCTCACTTGCTGCAGTAGTAGACTTTTGCCTCGCAGGTAGCAGGGTCTGGGAGATTCTCTGGGTGTCCACCTCCCAGTGCTGGGGACACTTGGCTGCCTTGCAGCATCTCCACGCATCCTGGCAGCCAGTCAGCTGGGACACCTCAGAGTGTGCAAGTTTATGAGGTATTTTGTTTTTAAATTCTAAAGCACTTCTTTTTTTCCTGAGGGGAAGAAAGAATGTTGTCCTCCTCCAGCCTCCCTTGCCATTTCCTCTTATGAGTTCAGAGTTTCCACTTTCTGAGTTGATGGGAACATAAAGTTGAAAGACCTAAACTGTACCATTACCAAGTGCACCCTGCCCTTCTTGTTAGAGAACTGTTGCACATTTTCAGTTGCTAAGTGGAGGATAAACACAGTTGCATCAGCAATATTTCGTCAACCTTTCCAACATCTCTGCTGTTCACAGGTCTGAATGTTCCACTCTTAATTTACTCTGTTGTTTAGGCCTCTCACCGAATGAAAACTCCAGCTAAATATATGACTGGAACTGCAGCGTTGCCTTTCAATCCTGCCACATTTGGAGAGGTAATTGCCTGCATCTACCTCCTTGGATATGTGTACCAATACTTATTTAGAGGACAGTGTAAGAAGTTGACAGTTACCATAAGGCACCCTACATTCTAAAATTCCTCTTTTAAACAGATGTTGGGATTTATTCTCTGTCCTTTGTGTGTCGGTCTGTAAATGGCAGTCTGAACAGGATTTTCAAGGAGGGTGGGAGGACTGTTCCCAAGAGGGTTGCTCTGCTGCTTTCTTACCTGGTGTAAGAGCTTCTCAGAGGGAGAAACTGGCAATCCTGTGAAGAAGTCCCATTACACTCCTTGAAGGATGTTCTTTTCGCAGCAGATTCCCTGGCTTCAGTGATCTGCAGGCGCAAAGCTAGATGTGATCCGAGGTCTGTATTAGCCATGCGTTGTTGGGCTGCGTTTGTACGCAGCCAAGTTGGTGTAGGCTACAGGCTGAACTGCCTGCAAGTAAGTTGCATCAGCTGATGATAAACCAAAAGCCTGTGTGTGATTTAGTCTTTTGAGGGCGCTGCAGGCACTGTGGGGTTGTCTGCTTACATGGGTGTATTGTAGGGACTGGCCCTAAGATTTGTCCCGCTTTATATTTGTTCGTGTCTCCATTCTGACTTCTCTGTCTAGATTTGATTAAAGAAGAAACAGTCTTGGTTTGGTTACATTAAATGCATCATAGTCCCTGCTCTTTTATTTTGCCTCCTCCATGGTTTCCTAGGTGCTCGTGCACTCAGTATCCTGTGTTTTTCTCTGCTCAGATAGTCCTGTACCTGCGGATGTGTCTTGCTCACAGTGCAGGTGTGGTGCCAACCTCACAGAGCTTGGCAGATATGCAAGATCATGCTCCAGCCATCGGACGTTATGTAAGAAACCTCATGTCTGGCAACCACATAACTTTCTCTTCCTCCTCCTCTTCGAAAAGTGCAGAAACCAACCCTGTACATATATATATTGGCCTTCTTCAGCAGTTGCTGGCTGGTGTTGGAGGTAAGCAGCTGTGTGCAGCATCATCTTGAAGAAAAAAAGTACCTTTTCGTATTAAAAATGAGTTGCCAGGCTCAGTGCTTTGAATTTGGTTGTAGCAGTCACATATCTGCAACACTAACTATAAGCTCTTCACCTTAAACTTGTTCTCTTCTATGCTGCTGCGTAGGTAGGAGAAAGCAGAAGAGTGAAATTGCAGCATGGGTTGACATAACGTTTTAAAATTGTGAGGCCATTGTCTATAACAACTTCCTCACCAGTGAATGCTGTGTCTTCCTCACTGATAATAGTGCATCTGTGACACGTGTAGTTTTAAAGCACTTCAATGCCTTTAGAACAAATTGCTAACAGAATGTTTTCTTCTATTAGTTTCCCTGATATTTCTGAGAAGTACTATACCCTATTATTCTGTATTGTTTATTATCCCTAGTGAATGGCAAAGGAATGCTTTGAAATGCCAGCAACTCCTTAGCCTCTTTTTATCATAAATATTGCAGTTGTTTAATAACCTTCTTCTTTAATTCCCGATTCTTTAATTACTCTTTAGGTTTGCCAGTCATGTACTGTCTTCTAGAAGTGGTTTCAGTGTATCCAGAAAAACTAGCCACCAGATTTGTAGACAAAATGGATTGGATAAAGGTGTGTGAAAACCCTTTTTTAAATTTTTTTTTTGGGTGGAGAGGGCTTGGCAGTAGCAAAATCTGGCATCTTCACATGGTGGAATGGAGTATTATTTCCAAGTATGCACTTACTTTGAAATCTGGTGTTTCTACTCGTAGTTAGCACCTCATGAGGTGTTATATGTAGCAGGGTAGGGAAAATTGTTATCTGGTATTTCTACTTACAGTCTGCAGTTCATGAGATGTTATATGTAGCAGGATGGGGAAGAGTATTTTTTGGTTCTTTGGTGTTTCTGATTTTGTTCATTGTCCTGCATGTTCTGGGTAATGTATGTTATCGATCCTGTTGATATAGTCAGGTTTTTTACATGCTCAGAAGATCTGTTAAGCAGCAAAAGAGAGCTGAAAACAAAATTCTGCAAATTTTTGAAGGAATTGTTTAACAACGGGAGTGTTGCAGTGGGAAGATGTGAGTGGCTTCTCAGAAAGAGAGATGGATTAGATCCCTAAATGTTTTACAACACTTTCTGTGGGTGTTTGCTTATGTTTTTTATTAGCCTCGGACAAAAAAAAACAATAGGTAAGCTGGGTTCTCCTTGGGAATAAGCCAAAGAGAATTCTGCTTTCCCTAGATTCTTTTCTTGGGCAACTTTCTGCTTTTTCATGATTTGCTTCAGGCATCCAGGATTTATTAAGCTCTTGCAGGTTGCCTTTGCTTTCACTGGGGGTGTCTGTCAGAAAAAAATACTTGGTCAAGTTAAAGAAAAATTAGAATGTGTTCTAAAAATTTCTCATGCTGGTATCTGTGCTGCATTGCACTGTATACAATTTACGACATCTCATTTAAGTGCAGGCATGAACCTCTAAGGAGAGAACTTAAAAGCATTCTCCTTTTTCAATATTGCTCACATTTTCAAGAAAACTTTCTATTTTTTTGGCCTGGTGTCCATTTGCAAGATTAAGCTTCTAGGAGTGGTAACTGATACTACTTAGTTGCAGAAATACTGCTGTAAATCATCCTTTGTGTGATTTCGCTTTGCCAAGTGGAAGAAACAGGTCGAGGGGGTTGTGAGAAAGTCAGCGACGTGATTTGATGCAAGTTTTGAGTTGAAGTTAGAGTTATGTTTCATAACTCTAACTTCATATGTTTCATATGTTTCATGACCTGATCTGACAGATCTCCTTTCTTGTTTGTTTGCTTGGATCATTTTTGCCTTTCTGGTGGTGGCCCGAGACATTCAGACTTTGGGCATAATTTTTCAGGAGTGTGTTTCATTATACATTAATGGCATAGGTAAGATAATATCTTAACAAATGACCTGGGACTTCCCAAAATTCAACTTTTTAGCAATTTAGATAATACAGGATCTCTAATACAAAGTAGATACATTTGCACTGAAAGCTGTGATTTCCTGGACTCTTGTTTTGTATGTTACCATTGTATGTAACTGGTTTAACCTGTTGAGGTTTTTTTCCCCATTAATTAATAAAGAGAAAGTAGAAGCCTCTAGTAGCTCAGGAAAAATAGCATCTTTAGGGTGTTTTTTTATAGCTCAGTATAGATGCAAGATGTGGAAGTTCTTCTCTGAAGACAAAATTTGGCCAAGCATTCAGTCTGGGGTTTAACACAGAGACAGTGGATAACCCTCTTGTGGCTAGTTGTAATCTTCCTCCTAAACCCTGGGCATGTAATGAATGCTTTGCTGAATTTGGGGCTTTGTTTCTTACTAAGCGATAATACTGTCAGTTTAAAAAAAGAGTGGTTTCTGAGTTAAGTACTACATAGGTAGCTGCATGACAGTTCTGCTTGTGTATTGAAGCTATGTATAAAACAGACTGTATAAGAAGCTGCTTCCATATTTTATGTTTCTTTTTCAAAAACTCCTGCAGAGCCTGATGAACACAAACAAAGAAGAAATGCGTGAGCTCGCAGCCCTGTTTTATTCTGTAGTGCTGTCTACCATGTCTGGAGATGAGCTTAGGGCCTCCTTGGAGCAGCTGATCAAGATGACGAAAGACAACCATGTAACTACCTTCCTTTGTCTGCCACTTCTTGTTTTTTCTCATGTCATGCAACTGGTAGGAAATCTGAATCTCACAGTGTGTCCAGGATGTATTAGCCTTAATCTGAGTGTAAAATTAACTAGATAACGTCCAGTTGGACGGTGAGAAGGGATTTATGTTGTAGGTGAGTGCAACAGATCTTTAAATAAATTAATCCCTGAAGCAGTTGTTAAGGTCAGTAGGAGGGTTTTCTGGAGGCACTTCCCAAGCAAAGCCAGTATTTAACCATATTTAGCTGGCTAAATATTCCTCGAGCGGTAATGGATCACACTACCGACCTCGAACAGTTTACCTTTTCCTTATTTGTGAGTGACTAAGAACTAAGAAAAATGTTTAACTCATTAAATGTTTAACTTCCCTCCTGAGCCACAACAGCCTCCTGCCTCCCCGTTGCCTTGGGGTCCTGTCCTGCCAGCAGCCTTTGCTGAGTGAGGGCTGGCTTCTTCCCTCCCACCCCACACGAAGCTGTATTGCTGTGGTGGGTTTGCCTGCCTTCCCTCCTGTGGCAGCTCCTTCCCCGTCCCATTATCCTTACCTCTGCATCTTGCCACCGCGAGTATGAGGAAGGAGTCCCAAAAACACACCTGCACTGGTGAGCCTTGAATCCCAAAAGGGAGGCAAAGAAGCGGCATTTTTAAGTTACATTTTTCTAAGACGTTTTTGTATCTGTTTCTGAAGGACTAAATAGACCACCGTTTTACACTGCAAGTAACAGGCTCAGAGGCTGACAAGAAGTGCTGATCACTTTATGCCGCAATTAGCAAACACGATTTCTTTTGAATCTGTGAGCCAGAGCCACGTCATTGCTCAGTTTTACATAGGGCACAGCTTCTGCGGTCACAAAGGCAGCACAGATGGGTCCCACTGCTTTCTGCCCCAGTCACCTGTGAAGCCAAGGTTGACCTTTTGCAGAACCTGGCTGAAAACGAAGAGGGATGTGAACCATGAAACCTGGCACCACAGTTGCACTGATGCATGTTTTTGCAGGATTGTGCTAAAAAACAGATAGGTGAACTGATCTGAGTTTAAGCCCCTGCCCCCTTCTTTTTTCTTTTTTTCCATTTCTTTTAATTAAGGTAGCGTTTAAGACACACGGCCTTATTTCTACACAAGATCTTTTCATTAGAATTCATCTGTGGGAATGAGCACTGTCTTGGTGCCAAATCAGCATTTGAGAAATTAATGTTCTTGACATTTAATTGTAATAATTAGTTTTCTTAGTCTATGGTCTACTGAATGGTGTAGGGGCATTGCGCTCAGTGTTTGTGGGCTGTGTGTTCTTTTCTTAGCAATGCAAATCTAGCATAGATTGGCTGCTTTTTTTTTTGTTGCTTTTTACCAAAGAGTACATTTTGTCCCCTTAATCTGAGTATGTCCAGTTTTTAAGTTGAGACAGCATAGTATTATCTTATTTCACTTATATCTTAAGTCTGCATTTACAAAGATTAGTTGGATTTTTAATTTTTTTTTGCCTAGCTACCAAGGGGCAGTCTTGAGGAATGTGAGTGCTGGAGATAAATTCTTAATTTGTCCTCCTAAGCCTCTTTGAACTTTGGTTAATTTGTCTTAAAAGGACTTCATTCCCCAGAGCGCGCTAGCAATATCAAACTGTCTGTGGTTGCATTATGTGTTAGCACTGTGCATTCTTCAGGGTGCCTTCTCATCTGGCTTGTCCATGTGTGTTTTTGAATTGGTGCTTTGTGCAAAGTGTTACTTACTTGGAAAATGAGATTTTCTGCACTGTTGGTGTCGTCTGTAGAGCCCGGAGGTCCAACATGGATCCTTGTTGGCTTTGGGATTTACAGTAGGAAGGTACTTGGCCAAAGGGAAAATCAGAACAATGGAACTACATGACATAGAACAGCCAAACACTGCAGTCATGCCGGAACAAGAACAGCTCATAAAGTCGACGACAGAGACAATAGGTAACTTCCTGCCTAAGACTGTGCTGCATCTAACAGTGGTTTTTTCAACAGCTCCAGGCTGAGGACTTCCCTAAGATAATTCAGCCCATAGATACTGTAATCTTGAGTTCACTTTCTGTGCGATACAATTTCCAGCCTGTAAAAATGTCATCTGACTAGATGCATGGACGTAACCCTTTTCAACAAGAATTAGGTGGGCTCTTGGCTCATAGACCAACATAGCCCAACTGGGAGCGGTGCCACTGCCTAGACTCCTCTCAGTGCCTCCTTTCATTTTGATTTTGTTCTAGCATAATGCTTCCTACCAGCTGTAGAGGAGATAAACGCTTTGCTTCTTGCATGGATAAAATACGGGCCTGCGTGCCCCTGCTAAAAAACAATACAAAATCCAAGTTGTCCTGTTTTGTGTTTTCCTGTAGGTTCTTTTCTGGAGAGCACCTCTCCCTTCCTTGTGGTGGCTGCTTGTACAGCTCTTGGGGAGATCGGCAGGAACGGTCCCCTGCCAATCCCCAGCGAAGGAACAGGATTTACGAAGCTGCAACTTGTTGAAAGCTTATTGGCCCGAATCCCCTCCAGCAAGGAAACAAACAAGGCAAGATTTTGTAGTGTTGTTCCGACTCTTGTTCGGAAATGCTCTGGCCTAAGGTTTCCGCATTACCTGCCAAACTCAGCCTCGTTTTTTAAAGGAATTAGGCTTATCGTTGGCTTAGTGAGTGAGTGAGTTACAATTTAGGCTAAGGGTTTTCAGAATTAGGCTAAGGTTTTTTCCTGTGTTGTCTAGCAATTGATAGCTTGTGCTTTCTATAGTCGTAAGTAGGAGCTTAAGGGATGAAAACTATGAATGGTCATAACTTTAATTCAAGAAAAATGGGAGTATCTACTTTTACCTGGAAATAATCCTCAAAGGTAACGGGACGTTTGTTCAGATCAGTGTTTTGGAAGAGAGGTGCACTGACTGATTTAATAAGTCACTCGCATGTCTAACTTCTGCTACCTGAAGTGAAACTTCATCAAGGGTGAGAAATAATGGGTATACAGTCTATCCTCTGGATTTACGGGGAGGTTATGTGATGGTGTTGATTTTTTTTTTTTGTATTTTAGATGAAGGAACGAGCAATACAAACATTAGGTTACTTCCCAGTGGGAGATGAAGATTTTCCCCACCAGAAGCTACTCTTGCAAGGCTTAATGGATTCTGTGGAGGTGAGGCAATGTCAATGTATCATTCTTTATACTGCAATGAATCTTTCTATTTGAATGTTTTTTATATGCTCTAGAGCCAGGTTTACAAAGGGAGCTGTCTTTTTGTAATAGTGCTTTTTGTTTTTATAAAACTGTGTTGAAATAGCGAGCAGAGGTAGGTTTGGGGTTTGTAAAATGTTTTATGCCCCAGTTTAAAAACTTGCCAGTCGAGGTCTCTGTCCCAATATCTGAGACAAATATATGTTCCCCTGCATTGTCTGGATGTGTAAAATCTCAAGAGCTTATAGTAATCTAAGTAATCTAGGCCTGTATTTTGGCCTTCAAAAGTATCCTAAAAGTAGATAATATAAATACACCACCTTTTTCAACTGAAATACATCAGCTGATATAACTCACTTGAGTAAAACCTTTGTTTCTAGGAATATAATTATCTATTTTCAGTATAAATGCATGAGTGTAGTGCAATGCATTTTTTCACAGTAATTCAGGACTGCTATACATATTGCAATATTCCAGACAGCAAAATTAAATAGTCAAGGAGCTTTTTTAGTGTTCTTAATTTACGGCTTGTTTTACTTTTCTTCCTTGTTCATACTGGCATAGTATTCAGCATTGTAGAAGCAACTAACAGACAGGCAGTCTTTGCTGACTTCTCCAAACAAGAATAGTAAAGAACACTGTGTACACAAACATAAATGATGTTTTTGAGTGCTGTGTTTATCTCTGTAGCTGCTTAAGGACATTACGGCTTCCTTTGTAAAATGTATACTTGAAAAAAGAAACAAAACAATTTATCTTAGATTGCAGGAAGCTAAGGGCTTACTTCTCCAAATGCCTGAGCACTTTATGCTTCCAGAGAGTAAGGAGAGCAGTCTAGGAGGTACTCAGCAGGTATGAAAATCAGTTCTTACGATGCAAGATTCATCATAAATAATGACAAAAAGTGGCAGAGTTCTGCACATTCTGTTCCTGAGGGCTTAGAGAATAGTGGAAAGAGGACAGAGAAGCAAACCTTGTCTGAATTATTTTAATTTGAGAACAAATTTGTTCATCTCCTAAGATGATCAGCTTCTGGACGGAATTACAGGAGGACATTTTACTACTGCTTACTATAACAAAAGCCACAGTAATTTTTGTTAATGGCTGGTAGTCTTGTTCTAACTTTGTTTTAGTTCATCCTGTCTCTCCAATTCTTTGAGTTCACTAAGTTGAACTTTTGAAGAGACGAGCAAATACTTTGTAGGAGGCACGCTCTAAAAATAGGTATTGAAATTTCAGTGCTTAGCATTTGTTTTGGAGAGTTTGACATCAGCTCATTTTCCATCAATTTCAGTGGGTCTGAGGTGCCAGGTAATCTCGGAAGTTCACTGAAAGAGTGGTCTTACTGCATATTGGTACTGAGGATCGGGGTTGGGAGAGAGACTGTGGTTTTGTGGAGCAAGTGCCAAAAGTTTAGGTGTGTGTTTGATTAGTGCTGTCAGTGAGGCTCTGTGTGTTTTTCAGGCCAAACAAATAGAACTACAGTTCACCGTGGGTGAAGCTATTACCAGTGCAGCTGTAGGAACCAGTTCAGTGGCTGCACGTGATGCATGGACAGTCACAGAGGAGGAATACATCCCTCCTTCAGGTAGGCCTTTCTCATACAGGGGCTGGGTTGAGGAACATAAAACCTCACAGTTCTGGACTAACACCGGCCTCCATAACTTTATTTCTGGGCTGTTTGATTTGTAACAGTAGATGTAAGAGACATTTTGTATTTCTTAATGCACTGCTCGGTGTTCTGCAGTGCTGTTTATATACAGGTCATTTCACCTCTTCTGGTCCATCTGCTCAGAGGATACAGAAGAATTTATTTCATGTGCTGTTTAAATAGCTTTTTGATGAAATCTAATTCACTGCCACATGACACTGCATTTGGTTTATTTTTTTCATTTTGGTTTGCCCTGTTGGGTTAGTTTCAGATTTAACATACAAAAACCTTTTAAAATACCTTTTTGAAGCCTGCAGTGGAAAACAGAATTATAAAATTAAATTGCAAATCTTTTTCCAACAGCTTGGACTGATATGATTAAGTGATGTTTACATGCAGTAGATTCAGAAATTTTATGTAAGGACTAAGTTTCCTTACCATTTGAAATACAAGCATGACAAAATGCCAGCTTCAAAACAGGCAGCTGTAAATATCAGCCTTAGACCTGCAATGTTTTAATGTTATGAGAGTGGTCTTAGATCTAAAGTGTACTCAAAGCTGAGCATGTGCAGGGTGGGGTAGAAACTGAACCCTCCTGTTGCCCCAGAAATTTTGAGTCCTGACAGGAAAAAAAAGTAGTGCGCTGAATCTTGCGTAGTATGAGTGGTGCCTCTTTGTGGCCACAGGCTCTGAAACAGTCTCATGAAGGGTTAGGAAGATTCTATTCAGTGTGTGTATTAGGAGAAATACTTTCCCAGTGACTCCAGTGAAGGCTTTTCCTAAATAAGCAGAGATTAAGGTGTCACCTGAGTGCTCATGGACTGATTAGGTTTAAGGCTGCTGCAGCACATTATATTGAAATTAAGAATCAGTATGGCCCATTCTCAAAGCTCCTCCCATTCCCTCCATTCTTTCTTTCTTTCTTTCTTCCATATAGATTTGAAAGTGAATGACGTCGTTCCCTGGGTCCTAGACCTGATTTTGAACAAGCACATTATCAGCCCCAACCCACATGTTAGGCAGGCAGCTTGCATCTGGCTTCTGTCCATGGTGAAGAAGCTGAGCACACACAAAGCAATTAAGGTAAGAAATATGCCCTTTCCTAAGACTGGTTTCTTGTCCTCCTTTGCTTCTCACCTTCTTTCTGTCCCTTTCCTCCCCTTCACTTTCACTGCCTCTTTTTCCCCCAGTGCTGCTGCACTCCTTATCGAGGTCTTTTTCACACGCAGCTTCTCTTTTGTTACTAGGGGAACTTACTAACTGGCAAATGAATGGGGCTGTTTGGCACCTTTTCAACATCTTACTTGCACTCAAGTCAAAGTGAGCTTAGTGTAAATAGCTGTTATAAGGCGAAGTAGCAATAAATCTTCCCTTGGGAAGAAGAGGTTGGTGTCTGTATAGTTTTAGGATTTATTTTTTGAAAAGGAGGTCTAGGAGGGGAAGAAGGGAGAAAACTAGATGGAATTCCTGGTCTTACTTGTTTCACAGAGTTTATCTCAGCTTTTGTATCCAGGAGCAGTTATGATGTTATTTCTAGACTGTATTTTTGGTGCGCTTTGATGAAAACCTTGTATGTAGGGTGCTTGGCTGTAATGAGAGAATTTGGCAGCTCCTCTACAAGAACCTAATAAAGCATTCCCAAGCAAGCAATCCTTTCTCTGAATAGCACTGCTATAGTCTGTGATGGGACCATGTAAGCATTTTGTGCCCTTCAGGTAACGATAAGGAGCTGTGGGACAGCAGGTGCTTTGCAAATTAGAGCTGTTACATGTAAAACCTTGCCGCATATTACATTCGTCTAAACTGTGCATGTCAGTCAGGCAGCTGCTTACCTGGAGGGCAGTTCTTGTTGTAAGTGTAGCTCAAGTAGACAATTCCATTGATACAGTAGCCTCTGCTTCTCTGTTAGGAGCTTGGTTTGAGACCAGACAAAGGATCCAAAACCTGAGATTGTAAAAAAAAAAAAATGTCATTTTTTCTCATCTTACAGTCTCATCTCAAGGATATTCAAAGTGCATTTGTTTCCATTCTGTCGGATAGTGATGGTAAGTACTATCACATCATAAGAGTGTGTCTTTTGGTGGGCTTTTAACAGAATGGAGGGAATTTTTGAACAGGAAGAAAGTCACCTACACCCTCTCTTTGAGCGAGCATTAAAAGGGAACTGTAGAAGCATCCCATCTCTGATGAAATAGGAATGATTTCTTTTCTAGGTGCTGCAGGTAGAGCTTTTTTCTGTGCTTTGCTTAACCAAGCAGAAATATTTTTCTGCTTTTGCCCCTTCAGACTGTAGTAACAGAAACTGCTCAGTGGTGCTACTTGGACTCTGCTTTGGGCAGCAGGATGTGTATCACAGAGTTCTGCAGGGACAGAAACTCTAAGCCCTCTTTAAGCTAGCAAATCTTGGCTTATAGGTCTGTCCTTGGCAGCTAGTGGAAAGGGTGGCATCTGACAGCCTATCCAAAGCTTGCTGAAGTTGAAGAGAGTATTACCATTAATTTTGATGGATTTCAGGGGCCAAGTCAGAATACTTGCGGTTCTTGGAACTCTCTCTGCTATGTCAAAACCTGCAGTGACAATACTAACATGGAGATGTCACCTAATTTGGTGGAGGGTGTGCCTCCAGGGCAAATTGGTGATTCAGAATGCTTGTGTCTTGCCAGGCTAGATCTGCTCTGAAATGGAGAGCTGTGAGCTGCAGCACAGGGCTCCATTTGCTAGATGACAATCTTGGCTGAATCTTGGTTTTGAAATTTGTGTGTTACTTAATTACATGCTTATTTTTAATTTTACTTTGTAAAATCTCTTGCAGAGCTTAGTCAAGATGTTGCTTCAAAAGGTCTTGGGCTGATATATGAACTGGGCAGTGAACAGGATCAGCAAGAGCTAGTCACCACACTTGTTGATACCCTTATGACTGGGAAAAGGTAAAGTGAGCTCCAAACACAGTGAGAGAGCACCCTGACCTACATGTCTGGTGGGAACAAAAACGTGCCTCTCTTGTGTGTGGAAAGAGATGTCTCATGGCCAGAGGCAAGCCAATATCCATATGTTGCCAGTGGTCAAACTGGGACATTTCTTCAGCTCAAGAGTTTGTTGTGACTGAAATTGTTCTGGTTTTGTTCCATTCAACAATGCTTCGAAATAATGATTCAGGCCTGATAGAAGCAGTTCAAGTCAATTTGAGTTTGGGTAGATTTCCTGCTTGCTGCATTCTGTAATTGCAAAGCACAATGACCTCTTGCAGCAGCTCTGCACAGTGTGAATGTTGCAGAAGTGGGGGCTTGCTTGTGCCTGAAATATACCTTTTGCCGAGGAAGTGTTGTTAATGGTCACTTGTCTGCTTTAGTGCAAAAAATGCTGGTCTTACAGGACTACTGGCTAGTAGTCACGGCAGGTCAGTGCTGGAAATGCTCTTCAACAGCCTACTGCTGTCTAACCTACTGTGGGTTTGACCACTGTGAATGACAAAAACCTGGGATCCAGGGAATGTGGGGATAGAGTGGTGGTAAACAGGAAGAGATTAGATGAATGGAAATAAGATTTTTGCATTTTGAGGTAGAGATTTACTGTCTGTTACGTGGCCTGTGTCTGGGCAGAAGTAAAAAACCATCATTTGATGTTCTGACTTTTTACCTCTGACTGCACAGCAAACTCCCCACTTTCTCCAGTGTCTCCTTAACATTACACGTGATCCAGGTTAATGAGATTCCTTGCAGTGGATGTGGCTTTGCACACCTGTATGTTTTTGGTTTTTTTTTGTGGGGTTGGAATGGAAAGAATGGGAAGTTACTGAGTTAATAAAGCAAAACAAATTACCGTGTTTTGTAGCATGCAGTCCATTCAAGGGTAGTTTAGTAAAGCTAATACTGGACCTCTTCTCTACCAGAGCCAAACATGAGATGACTGGAGAAACGGTGGTGTTTCAGGGTGGCCTCAGCAAAACCCCGGATGGGTAAGTTTGCTGACAGTCTCAACAACAGACACACAGTCAGTTCTGAAACAGTATTCCCTCGCCTGTGAATCTTCTTTCTGAGCTTTTTGTTCCTTCTTGTTCTCTAGGTTACTGTAACTATTTCCGTGTAGTACAGATAGGGTGTTCACTTCTGTCTGTCTGCTTTAGGCTGGGATTTGACCATAGCTTTAGCTATTATGGCATTTGTGCAGCTAAAAATAGTGACACGGATTTCCTTCTGCTTTCCAAAGTCAAGGTCTTTCTACCTACAAGGAGCTTTGTTCACTGGCTAGTGATCTCAATCAACCAGACCTGGTGTACAAATTCATGAATCTGGCCAACCATCACGCCATGTGGAATTCTCGGAAGGTAATTTGCTGCTTTCATACCACTTCCATTCCTGCTGTGCTCTCTGGAAACAGTAATTGCATTCCTGTAGCTCTGGAGGAATTGTAACTCTGTGTGTGCAGAGCCTTCCTTCCAGCCAGATGGAGTTTCCCAACAGAAGAGAGCTGTGATTTTTTTTTTTAAATGGATATGGATATTTGCATGTGGATGTCATTTGTTGAGCTTTGGTGTCAGGTTCAGTGCAAATTTACTAGCCTGAGAAACAAATTTAGGATTACTTAAAATTCTTAAAACATAGTATTGGTATCACAGCATTCGTACCATCCTGCGTTGCCCTCTGAATCAGCTGTGATCCTATCCTTTTACTTTTAAATGTGCTTAGAGGCCAGGTCTTGCTGTGTTCAAACAGTGAGATAGTATTTTCAAAACTGGATGAATTTTCAGATGCCAGAGAAAGTGACCTTTGTTATCTAAAAAGACCAAAAAGTGTTCAGCAACAACTTGCTAAGAAGTCAGTTGACAATACACCAGTTTAATCGCCGTTGCCAAAAGCATCCATTTTTTCATTCAAGTATTGATATTTTAAAGCTGCTATTAGCAAAGCCAAAATTGCATCCACTTCCTGCCAAAAATAGCGGAATCATAAATTTGAAGATCTAAGTATACTTTTCAGAACTTTAACTTGGGGACTTCAGCATTCACTGGCTTTAGGTAAACATAAAAGAACTTTTGTCCCTGGGAAAGGGCAGAGCACCTTTCATGTGCTTTCATGCCCAGACCCAGGTAGCTGCATCTACCGTGTTGCACACTTTGTGCGCCTTGCTACCTGAGGTTCCTTATACTTTCTGCAGGCTCTTGCTCCTCACAGCAGGGATCCTAGCTGAGAGTATTATTACTCTTCCTTTTTTGACTAACCCAGACAGCACATCCTGTCCTGTGGAATTGCTAACATGGGGTTTTGAATGGCAGCTTTTGACACTGCAGGTCAGTAAACATGAAGTCAGTAGAGGCAGACACTGCGCTGTCTTTATTGAGCAATTCCTTTTTTGGGCTGTCCTCCCAAATCCCCTGGGACTTCATGGGTGAGAATCAGTTCCACTGTTTTAGAATAAACAGTGGAATTTATGGTGTTGGAGAAAGAAAAGAGTATGGAAAAAATATTCGACTTAAAGTCAATAGGGTGGGATGAAAAATTATAATCCCCAGAAATTTCCATTCACAGAGCTAAGGTAGAGTTGTTTTATTTTTAGTTTTTCAGTTCCTAAGTTATTCTAGTTCTTCTAAATGTATCAGAACTGTAGGGAAGCAGTGCCCTACCCTCACCAGTTTTTCTGAGAAAGAGTCTCTTTTGGAAGAACATATTCAAATCTTCATAGTTTAATTTGCCACCATCACTTCTACAAATGAGATCAATTGGTGTCTTGAAATGAAGGTTGGAAAGAAGGAAGTTTTGAAGTCATATGTTGTCTACTGAGTGTGATTGTATACTTGAGATCACTGTGGTACTATAGTGCTGATGGGGAGCTAAAATCCTTTTGATTTGGTCCAAATCTAAACTGTGGCAGACAACTTTGCCACTGACTGTGGTGTGCCCATAACTGTCACTGAGCAGATTGTTCCAACAAATACTCTTTTTTTTCTGTCATTTCAGGGAGCAGCTTTTGGTTTCAATGTGATAGCTGCTAAGGCTGGAGAACAGCTGGCTCCATTTTTGCCCCAGCTTCTTCCACGGCTCTACCGTTACCAGTTTGACCCCAACCTGGGCATTCGACAGGCAATGACCAGCATTTGGAATGCTTTGGTCACCGACAAGTCAATGGTGAGTCAGCAGCAAAGTGCAGAGTGGTGGGTTTGCTGCTAGCCAGCAGCATCTCAGAGATCCTTATGGGGCAGTTGCTTCTTGTGAAAGGAGAGGCTGTGCAAAGAGGAGTGAGGTAATGTCCTATAGAGGTAGAGGTGCTTGAGTCCGTAGATGAGGATGCGCAGTTTCCCACTGCCACTTACATGTGAAAGAATGTCACAGACTTTGTTTGTGCACCCAATGTTTAAGTATATGATTTACTTTACTTAAAGTGAGGTTTTTCCATGCTTTGATACTGCTTATGAGAAGCTCTTCAGGAATCCCTAATGGCCTAAACCTTCCTAGAGCAAGAGCACATAAATATGGTTCCGCAGTTTTTAAGTGGGAGGAGACCTGTGGGAAGAGGCTGTTCCATCATTTTGAGGGTAACTCATGAATCATAGAATCATAGAATTGTCTAGGTTGGAAAGGACCTTAAAGATCATCTAGTCCAACCATCGGCTTAACTCTGAAAAAAAAATAAATAAGAAATAGGAAATAAAAATTACTAAACCATTTTCATGAGGACCATGTCTACCCGTCTGTTGAACACCTCCAGGGATGGTGCCTCAACTACTTCCTTGGACAGCCTATTCCAATGCTTGATAACCCTTTTGGTGAAGAAATGTTTCCTAATATCCAATCTAAACCTCCCATGGCACAATTTGACGCCATTTCCCTTCGTCCTATCTCCTGTGAGTTGGGAGACGAGACCAACCCCCGCCTCTCTGCATCCCCCCTTCAGGTAGTTATAGGGCGTGATAAGGTCTCCCCTCAGCCGTCTCTTCTCCAGACTAAACAACCCCAGCTCCCTCAGCCTCTCCTCATAAGACTTGCTCCTCTCAGACAAATTTCAAAAATAAGTGATTTTCATGAGATGCCCTTGCTCTGGCTTGGAAAGGCCTGGAAGCGGGTTTGCAAATCTTTTCTCCTAGCAAGGCTGATCTTAGTATGAAATCATTCTCCCTGGTTCCTCATAAAAGTGTAGCTGTAAATACATTTTTGGTGCTGCATCTTAAACAGTTCAGTAATACTGAACTGAGAATCTTTTCTCCTCTCTTTGTCACAGTGTTAAGCCCTGAAGCAGTGCAGAGAAAGGCATGTCTAAGTAAAGGAATTCAGAGGAAGTTTGCATGGGGTCTGCACAGGCAAGCATTAGTTCATCTGCTGTGGCTGAAAGCACGTTTTATTGTCCAAAAGGACATTATTGGGCTTTTTTCCTCCTGCAGAGTATAGGACAAGTTTGCATGGTCTGTGTTTGTTTCATGATTTTTCCTTTTTTTCATAATAGGTTGATAAGTACATGAAGGAAATTCTTGAGGATTTGATCAGTAACCTAACAAGCAGTCTGTGGAGGATCAGGGAATCAAGGTACTGCTGGGAAAAGTAACAGATTTTTCTTTTGTATCTTCTTTCCTCTTCTTCACTACAAATTTGTTTATCTTGAAGAAGCTGAGGGGGGAAAGAGGACTCGGTAAAGACTCGAAAGAGCCCAGTCTTGTAGTCTGCAGTTGAAGTGTGATACAGTCTTGAAGCAGTTCCTTCACTGAGCCTTAAATTTTTTATTGCATGTAGCTTGAGCATAATACTGAACAACATTCAGTGTTAGAAAATCTGGCTGTGTATGTACTTAGCAGCAGGATGCCAGCTGATATAGCATTTTTAATAAACTGCTTTTGATTTGCAGTAGTTTGTAATTACACTGTATTGAAAACGTCCATTTTAATTTCAATTCCAGACTTTAGGGCATTTCGTTTTGTTCTTATCCTGTACTTACAGAAAATAAATCTGAAACAATTTTGTACCTGGAATGCTTGCAATAGCAATTTTCACCACAGCAGCCTTTCTGTCATGCTTTCACCTGTTTCAGATTGCTTCTGACTGAGCTGAACAGTTTGAACAATTTTTTTTCCTTCTCTAAAGGAGATATGACAGAGTAGATTTAGGGTTTGGGGAAAATAAGGAATGTGAAACAGTTCTCAGGTGTTTTTTTAACCATTTACTTATATTTATAAATGTGCCTGTATATGCACCTATATCAAATAAGTAGACCGTGTGAAGGAAATAAAATTCCCTGTTTGCAGCTGTCTGGCACTGAATGACTTGCTAAGAGGAAGGCCTTTGGATGACATTATAGACAAGCTTCCAGAGATCTGGGAAATCCTGTTTAGAGTGCAAGATGACATTAAGGTAACGAAACATAATTGAACAGAAATCTTCAACAGAAGATTGATCCACTAACCAGGATCTGAGATGTTTAAAGACAGATTCTCTGCCTTGGAAATTCTTTGTGTATGTTTCTCATGGTTTTAAGTGTTGGATTTCATTCCTACTGTGCTTATTCTTGATGGTTCAGCATTTTTCCTGGATATAAAAGAATTCCTAAGTAATGCCTTAACTCTTGAGTAGAGAAACATTTATTTTGGACTGCTTCTATGCTTATATGACTTGCACAGATGAAGTCAGTCCTCGGGTCCTTCCAAGGTTGAGCTTTTGTGGCTTTATCCAGACTTCTCAGCTGAGGCTTAAGAAAGGCTGAGCTGTTGTCCAAAGTGTACTGTGTACTAGTAGATTTAGTGTGTTCATAAATGTTCCTGGCCACTGAAACCAACTAAACAGTTTTGCCTCAGTGCTAGTGAGCTATATTAGCCTCCAAAATAGAGCAACGGCCTGCAAACTGCCTTTTGGGAAGGGTCTAATTCCTGAATTTTACCTGGAAATGGTTTGGGAAAGTCTACTTGGGCCAGGCCAGACTTTTTTCCAAGAATGTCCTAAGACATTACCAGTCCAGGTGATTGTGTTTCAGTACCCAGGAATATTGCTAGATACTACTTAATTCATCAATACAAGTAAAGTTAAAAACTCTTAGCATCAGAGCTGCACTAATTTTACTGTTCGCTTTTAGTCCACCTTTCTCTAGTCCTAGATATTCACTTGAGTAAAGCACCTCTAAGTAGCAGGTATCTTATTGACGAGGGAATAAGGAATATCCAAAGCGCTATATGTACTTATTTTTGCAGTAGATGGTTCTGTTGGCTTGTTTGGGTTTGGGTTTTATTGGGTTTTCCACATTTTGTGGAGATTTTTTGTTTTTGAAAAGGGCAAATAGTATCAGTAAAAGAGTATCCCAGAGACAAATGTGAACAGAAGCACCGGGCAGAACAGAGAACAGAGAACCTGGCAGTGACAGGCAGGATTGTTAATATATTTCTCAATGAGTAGACCAGATACTTAGATAGACCAAAGCCAGACTTTTTTGGAAAGTTATTATATTAAGTATTAGCCATGAGTATGGCCTTGTCAGCACTAGATTTATACTTGCCAATTAATATGAAACATTCCATAGAAGATTTAAAAATAGTGACAATGGATTGTTGACTTCTTTTTTAGGAGACTGTGCGAAAAGCAGCAGAACTAGCCCTAAAAACTTTAAGCAAGGTAAGACTCTAATTTCATCATTTACACATGCAGAGACATGTATGGTTTTGATGTCAGATAATCATTCACTATCCTATCTGCAGGACTGATCTGTTTACCATAGAGTCTTGTCTTGAAAAGATCTCTAGGATAAGGTGCAGAATATTCCCCGAGAAAGCAATCATTATAATCTTGACCACATACTCTTCTGTACTTTTGTTGGTGCTGGTGAAGCTCTGCAGCTTACGGATAATGCTATGTTAACTTCTATACAACCAGGGGGGGAATATAATGAACTGGTTTTTTCCTCTCATGTGCTTTTTTCCATACTTTGGGTGGGATTTAAAGATGCTTCCTCTGACCTCAACTATTGACCAAGCTGAACTGATCTAGTTGACCAAGCCCAGTGAAACCTCACTGGTGTAAAACAGAGTAACCCAGCCTGGACTTCACTCACTGATGCTGTTACTATACAAGATATTTTGAAAGTAGCAACACATCACTAAATATTTTGTTCGTTGCTTCTCTAAAAAAGTCATATTGGTGGAAATGGAAATGTACCTTAAGAGCTGTGTTTGAAATCACAAGCTTCACAATGCGTGCAGCATGACATTTCAATGGCACATGTGCTGACCCGATCCCAAAACATTATTGTAATTTCAGAATCTGTTCTGATTTGGGATTGCTGCTCTGCCTTGTGGAATGGTTGAATCCATGTGGCTGAGATAGGCTGTCCCTCAACTGAGAGGTCATTTGGTCCATCTCTTTATCCAAATGCAGATCAAGGCCTGCTAGGCTCTGAATTTGCCTTTTCTGGAAGCTGACTGTATCTGAAACTCCTTTTAGGGATGTGGTTTAGGGCTTAAGTGCCTCCTGGAGAGGAAGATGACCGTGTAACAGAGCCTGGGTTTGGCTGTGAGCAGATACTGTAATTGCTGTTGGCTTCTGTCTGACAGAGAAGGTGCTTTACTCTAATCTGAGCAGGAGGTTTCTATGTGCTTGCAACACTGGTTGTCACCTGTCCCCAGGTCTGTGTGAAAATGTGTGATCCCTCCAAAGGAGCAGCAGGTCAGAAGACAATAGCTGTGTTGCTCCCTTGCCTCCTGGACAAAGGGATAGTAAGCACCGTTGCTGAAGTCCGATCTCTCAGGTTAGTTTTGCATCATATAAGTTCCCCAGTGACCCTCACCCAAATTGCAGAATCTTCTTTGTGTTTGAAGTGACAGGTTTCTTCCCCAAAACGGCTTTCCTGCTGAGTCCTTCTCTCACTGAGTTCAGATGGCAGCCCCGGGTACCCTATCTTTTGGGAGTGCCTGGCCTCTCTGCAAATGCCCAGATTGTGTTCCCAGCAGGAAGTTCTTTTCTCCCTGTACAACTGGCAAACAGATCTGCAGGCAGTTTGCTGTGCTTGGGGCTGTCCTTCAGGACTGAAATATCTCTTCTGCTTCTAAATAAAAAAGCCCACAGTAGTTCTTGAAGGAGGCAGGTCTTATTTCACGACTGGTTGTGAGTAATGACAGTTCACATCCCAGAAATGACTGCATTTGGTCACACTGTTCAAATACAATTTATGTCATGCAATGGTTCAATGTCCCTTGAAGTGTAGGGACTTCATATGCTTGTCACTTTGTAGCCTCGTTTATTCCTTCATTTGCTTGAAGGTCAGAAAAAGTGGAAAATTCAGACCTGGGTCTTTGCAAAAATATATTTTTTGTATTGAGCATGATTATCCAGGAAGGTTATAAAGCTCCTAATGAATTATAGTTAATGTTTATTGAACTTTTTCATCTGCTTTGAAGATATGAAAGCCCTTTATCAAAATGCAGCCGGAGAGACGTGGTCAGTCTGAAACTGACAAGTGAGATTTGAACAGATCATTGTAATTTGTTTTTTTTTCTTGGGTAGTGACAATGGATGTCTCTGGGGTGACTTTGCCCACAGCTTCTTTAAAACATGAAGATGTGTTATTTTTTCCTGCATCTGTCTGTAGTACTGCCTCATTCCCCATTCCCTTTGTGTTATCCTGGCCAAAGTAAGCAATCTCCATGCAAAGCATGACATTAGTTAGAAGGTCAGGGCTAGAGCATAATTTTGCTTAAGCAGGAAAATAGACAAAATTTTTGTTTGCAGGTACATTTATATTGGTATTTCTGAGACTTGGATTGGCCTTTTTGTTCATACTGTGTTAGAGCAGACCAGAGATGTTTTTCAGCTAAGTCTGTGTGTTTCTCCATTGACCTTTGCTTTAATCTTTTTCCAGCATTAACACTCTTGTGAAGATCAGTAAAAGTGCCGGGTCTATGTTGAAACCTCACGCACCAAAACTTATCCCTGCCCTGCTGGAATCCTTGAGTGTGCTGGAACCTCAAGTCCTCAATTATTTGAGTCTTTGTGCAACAGATCAGGAGAAGGTAAGTACAGTTATATTGGGGAAAGTATCAATAGAACAGAGATAACAAAGTGTCATGGTTTTGACTGAATTGACCAACCAGAACAACAGATGGCCCATCCCTCCCCCCCACTAAGGAAAAGAGAAGAGAGGAAGAGGGAAAGGAAAAAAAACTTAAGAATTTAAAAGAAACTAAACTACTTTAATGAAGATATAAATAAATAATGAAATAATAATAAGGAAAAGGAAAAAATGAAAAAAAATGTATACAGTATATACAAAACCGTCTCAAGCTTCCAGGATGACAGTCACATCACCAGCAGGCACAGGGGAAAGTCCCAGGCTGGACTTGGTGATGGCAGAGCTGGATTCCAGATCTGGCGTCAGGAACGCTCGGATCGGGATCACAGGCAGACGAACAGACAGGGTCCTCCTTGGATGTCGGCCATTGAAGGAAGAAGAATTCACCCTTTTATCCCTCAGCTTTTATACTGAGCATGATGCAGTTAGGATGGAATGTTGGTCAGTTTGGGGTCACCTGTTCTGTCCGCTCCTCCCCACAGGTGTGACCCCTCTACGTTTTTCTGCTTCCGACCCTCCTATGGGGCAAATAACAAATTTGCCTGACCTTGGTTGTTATAGCAATAAGTATAAGCAAGGGCCTCTCTGCACACCATTTCTTGGTATAATCAGGTCTTCTCACTGTGAGAGTGAGCAGTTTTCTGAACAATATGCTGTTAATTTCAGAGTTTAGTTAGTTAGAAGAGGCCCAGCTAAAAAGGTAAAATTACTGAACAGAAAATTAGTTCTGTTATACCTCTGACCAGGACACAAAGATTTAAGCTTCATTTCGTGAGCAGAAAAAATAGCGTATTTGGTTCAGAGGTGTATTTGTATTCAAAGATACAAAGAGAAATAGCTAATAAGTTGCTAAAAGAATGTTGGTCATTGGAATGTGGCTGGACAAACGTGGGGTTTTTTTGAAGGGTTGGGATTTTTTTATTCACTATCCACACATATTTCAGAAAGTGAAGAACAACCTTAGTAAGAACTGTTGTTAAATGTCACTTCAGCTCCATGTACAACTGTGAAACAGGTGAAGAGAGAGTCTGTAATAATTATCTGGAATGCACCTGTACTGTCTAACTTTGCTGCGGATTTTGCCAGGGGATTAACTGCAGGACTTCTTATAGATTAGAAGGTGTGCCATAGCACTGTGTGCAGGAGGTGGGTGTTGTCAGCAGTGTGTCCTTTAATCTTCCCTCAAAGAGCTGTATTACTCAGTAGCAGTCTTGTGGGAAAGTGACTGAAACCCACTGTTCAGAAGCAAATTTAGCTAATTTCATTGTGGGGAGGAAAAGGGGTCAATCTCTGCCCTTTGCAAATGATAAAGGAGTGAACAATAGGTCAGAGTGGGATTTATTCTCTTTTTTCCCCTTTTTTCTTTGCTTCTTTTTTTTTTATCCTTTGTCTTTTTTTCCATTTCTATGATGTCAGGAGTACATGGTTTACCTCCTGTACTCCCGCTAGAACATCCATCCGCCTCTGAAAGGGAAATATTCATAGTCTGCAGACATAATTACTTTCTGAATGGATTTCAATTTGAGTGTGTGAGGTAGTGAGTTATAGCTAATGTTGTCCTTTCCACTGTTTTCGTGTTAGGTTTACACTAAGTTTTGGTTTTTCCTTTTTTTATTTCAGACTGCAATGGATAGTGCCAGACTTAGTGCTGTCAAGTCATCTCCCATGATGGAAACCATTAACATGGTAAGTATTTGATTCAGGAGGGTTCTGGTGTAAGATTGTGGGAGAAAAATAGCAATCAAAGTGGGAACTTTACAGAATACCTCCTTGGGATTCATTTTATTATCACATCTCCATGCGGATGTCTGTCCGCCTTCTTTTTCATGTACTGACTTCTCTCATCCTATCGCCACAGCTTGCTCCTCAGACCAGGTGTAAGTAACCTTGGCTCCACTTGGAGTCAGACAGATCATTTCTCCAGCTGGAGACCTGCCTGTTTTGAGGAAGAGGGCATCTTTCAAGTGCTTTTCTTTGGATGGGGGCTCAGCTGGTTCTGCATTATGCTAGCTGCCATTTCTCTTCATCTCTGTCCCTCTGGAGATGGTGGAGATATTTAGAGAAAATGCTGGTATCACTGAAAGCCCCTATCAGCAGCTGGTGTTTGGCACCATAGGTTCCTGCTGCTGGAGGATGCTGTGCTGTCTGGTCTGTCTTGGCAGAGCTCCCTGCCCTCTCTAAGAATTTGTCCCTTCCCAAAGAAAAGACCTTCTGCTCAGGCACTGCACGTAGCCAGGGGCATGCGAAGGGGCAGGTGGTGTCAGGACTGAGCAAGTTTTAGGAGAAGCGTAGCCACCAGAGCTATTATTATAGCTATTCTGTAGTTCCCTGATCTTATGAAAGAGTAAAAGCAGCGAGCCCTCCTGCACATAGCAGCTTGTGGAGCTGTGGTTTGGTGTCAGGTGGAGGACTCTATATTTATAGAGCCTGAAGCGGCTGGGGATGAAAGGCTCCATGTAAAAGTGTGATCCCTGCCACCCCACAGGCTGCAGCAGCTGCTGCTGTCCCTCTTCCAGGCCATGCTTGTCCCCTGCCAGTGCAGGGGGAACAGTTGTGCTGCTCTGATCCATGCTTGGGATTTCCTTGGGGAGGGAAGGGATAGTTTGGCTTCCCTGGAGTAGCATGAAGATGTCCTGGCTTGTGGGCAGCCTTCTCTCTATTCCTGTATATTCTAGGGCTGGCTAGGAGATTGTATGATAGGATGGATTGTTGCCTTCACCATACCAGTGCAGGAGCGGGGAGTGACTGCAGATCTGACTTCCCAAGCTCAGAGAGGGTCACCTTCAGTTAGTATGTGATCCTTGCATTTGCTAGAGGATGGATCTCCCCTCTGCTACACAGAGTGCTGGGAACACGGGGCTGCCTGCTTTGCCCAGTGGCTTTTTATGCATAGGAGATTAGAAATTATACCAGTAACATCCCCCTTGTGCCTTTTATGTCATTCATTCCACCTGTTTGTCTTGACCTGTTTAAAGACTGTCTTGACTAGTTTAATTTCATTGCCTAGTTTGCGTATTATTGCTTCAGGCTTCAGACAGTTAGGGGAATATTGGGTTTTATCCTAAGATATGTATGCCTTTGCTCCCATTCCCTCCCCAGAAGGAGTTCTTTCTAGTGTATTACTTTCAGCTTTCTGAACAGTTGGGGTGTGGGAGTACAGAGTACAGAAAATGATGACTTGAACAGGGTAAGCTCAGCACAGAAGTGGGACAAGAGAATCTGTACGTGGTGGAAGCCACTCCGTGGTGCCTCTTTGCCACCATGTGGCAAACTCTCACGGTTCAGCTGAAGACCAGCCTGCAGAACTGAGGCAGGCCAAAGCATGAAGTAGAGCAGCTTAAGTCTGGCACCATTACCTTTTTCTTTTTTTTTTTTTTTGTTTTTCTAACCTCTACAACCACTTATTTATCTTTCTCTAGAGCTTGCAGTACCTGGATGTGTCTGTCCTGGGTGAGCTGGTTCCTCGGCTGTGTGAACTGATCAAAAGTGGAGTAGGCCTTGGCACAAAGGTATGTCTGTGATTTTTAACAGTTCATTCTGAAATGGAGAAGGGCACACAGAGCAACGTGAATACTGTTATTCAGGCTGTCTCTTTTAAAGTGACAGCTCAGGCTCATTCATACAGGTGTCATTTCACCTCTGAGTTGCAATCCACCTGCATTAGTTGTGGTTTTCTGAGTGTGTAATGCCTTGTCCTCCCCTGGGTTATGTGGCTGTTGGCCCTGTGACACCTGAGTGCAGAAGGGTGTCCTTGGTAGCTGTAAAGCTCCCAGGACCATTTATCCTCATTAGGGGTCCTGGTGACTTTTTCACTTCCTAATTCAAGTCTTGCCATTCGTTTGTTACAAACTGTTTCTCTCTTTCTGCCCTTCACTCCCAGCTTAACAGGGCAGAGGCTCAGTGAGCCTAGATCATGTTATACAAGTGCAAATAACAAGTATTAACAGTATTAATATTAACAGGAGCTAATATTGTTTCGTCTAACCTTCTCCCTTGCAATCTTCCAGGGAGGCTGTGCCAGTGTAATTGTGTCGTTAACCACACAGTGTCCTCAGGACTTAACACCTTATTCAGGTGAGGTTTGTTTCTGGTGTCAAGCTTTAAAGGTGCTTTTTGTTGCTGTTCTGTAGGTAGTATTTACTCCCTATTGGCCCTTGATTTTATCACAGGAATGATCTTTACGTGTGAACTTTCCTCAGAATGACAGAATCACAGAATGATATGGGGTTGGAAGGGACCTCTGGAGATCATCTAGTCCACCCCCCCTGCCAAAGCAGGTCCACCCAGAGTGGGTTGCACAGGAACGTGTCCAGGAGGGTTTGGAATGTGTCCAGAGACAGAGACTCCACCACCTCTCTGGGCAGCCTGTTCCAAGGCTCTGCTGCCCTCAAAGTAAAGAAGTTCCTCTTCATGTTTGGATGGAACTTCTTATATTCAAGTTTGTGCCCACTTCCTCTTGTCCTGTCACTGGGCACCACTGAAAAAAGACTGGTCCCATGTTTCTGACACCCTCACTTATAAGCATTGGTCAGATCCCCCCTCAAACACCCAAGTCCCTCAGCCTTCCCTCACAAGAGAGATGCTCCAGGCCCCTAATCATCTTTATAGCACTATGGCCTTTATATATGGCCTTTGTAGCCTGTGTAGCCTCAGAGAGCTGTTTGAAGTTGCCTAGTGGGTATGAGATGGCATGCTGGGAGTAGGTCCCGGGGATGTTTAATACCTCACCAAGTTGGAAGAGGCAGAGGAAGGAGTTGAGGGAATTCACTACTGCCCAAGAGAAATGGGCAGAAATATGTCTAGGCCTTCTGGGAGCAGATGAGCAATGCCTGTGTTAGTGCAATGCTGTCAATAAGCACTTGCTCTTTCAACTTGAGTGATGGGAGGACTATAAACAGGGACTTCACTTCTTTGGGTCTTCCATCTTTTCTTTGCAATTTGTTGTGATTTGATAGTAGAAAAAACGTCACCTTTCTGTTGCAAAATGAAAATTAAGCTGAAAGCATGATCAGCTGGGGTGTTCATGTACAGGAACATTATGGATGGGGCTTTGAGCAACCTGGTCTAGTGGGAGGTGTCTCTGCTGAGGGCAGGGGGGTTGGAACTGGATGATCTTTAAGGTCCTTTTCAGCCCAAACTGTTCTATGAATTTTATGATTATCAGTTAAGGTGTGCAGGCTGAGGCTGGCAAAACCCTGGCTTCTGCTGAGCCTTGCTGTGGTCAAAGATAAGGACCAGACAGATCTATAACCCCACAAACATGCGATGAGGAAGAATGCATACATTCAGACAATCTAATGGAGTGCAAACTTTTGTCATTCTTGCCACAGCAATAAAAACTTAATACTTCTCTTCCAACAGGCAAACTTATGAGTGCTTTACTTAGTGGCCTGACTGATCGCAACAGTGTGGTACAGAAGTCTTTTGCCTTTGCTATGGGGCATCTAGTCCGGGTGAGTTGGGGTTTGAGAAGGTTTTAGGTTTTATTTCGCTTTTTTGTTGTGGTTTTTTTTTTTGTTTTGAAGTGTTTGAGTGATTTGAGCCTCTTCCCTGTTACAGACCTCCCGGGACAGTAGCACTGAGAAGCTGCTGCACAAACTCAGCAGCTGGTACATGGAGAAGGAAGGTATGTTGCTTTTGGGGTGTTCAGTTACAAAATATAGTGCAGAAAACATTCCTGGTGATAGCAAAAGCTGATAAAGAGGCATTTCTATATTGTGCTGCTTGGTTTCACTGGCTAAATAATTCCCATGCATCACTGCACAATACTGTGCATTCCTCTGCCTCCCAAGAGGCAGACCAAGCTGTTAAATGAAAATCCTGCTTCCCAGTCATAACGTGTGATTGTTTTGCTCTTTCAGAGCCAGTTTATAGAACAGGCTGTGCTTTAACTGTGCATGCGATGGGACGCTACAGCCCAGACGTAGTGAAGAACCATGCCAAACACGTGCTGCCATTGGCTTTTCTTGGCATGCATGAGGTTCCTGATGAAGAGAAAGGAGAGAAAGAGAATTCTACTCTCTGGACTGAAGTTTGGCAGGAAAATGTACCTGGTAAGTTGCATTAAGATTAGTGAAAGCTCTCTGGGAAGCATGGGACAAGAAATATCATGCTTTCTGGAAATCCATTTTGGAAATACAGAGTTCTTGTGGTAAGAGATTTGGGAAGCTTGTTTCTGTTTTCTTCCTTGCTGAAGATGTCCTGTATGAGTTTCAGCAGGTTTTTAGTTTCTCTGTGGCTATTTAAAATAATTGCAGAGGTCTTGATCATTGAGAGTACATAGACACAGTCATGAGAAGTAGTTTAAAGATTGCGAGGCTCTGAGTGCCACTCTAATATGGCCGTGATCGTGTCCATAGATGAACATCTTTGGATATTTTGATGTCAGCCTTTAAAGGCTGTTGCACACTCTGAAGTTAGAAGGGACTTTGGCCTGTCTCTCAGGTTGGAGATCTCTGTGGTGATGCCTGTGGCCTTAAGTTCAATGAATGAATATACGCTATAGAAGGGCTATTTTGCCCTTATTTCTGTCTGCAGATGTAGGTGTAGATGCATGGTGAAATGGTTTTGCTGGCTCCTTCTCTGACCCAATTTCAGATCTGGTCTCTCAGTCACCAGATCACTTTTCTGGAGTTTGTGAAAGAAGCTGTAAGAAGGTTTGCCAGTGACCTGTTCTGGAAAAAAAAAAAAAAAAAAAAAGGTTAAATTCCTTAGAAACAATGTCTAGTTTCTGACATACGGAAGGACTGATATGAGCTCTTTGTCAAACATTTTCTTTGGAAGCACCTAGAAAGTAAAACCCGTCTTTAATCTAGGCCTTGATCATACATTTCACAGAAAAAAAAAAAAAAAGATGAATCTGTAACTGCTCTTTTTTTTAAAAAAGATCAGATTTTGTTGTTGTTGTTTTATGGCAAAGTTATCATTTTCCTCTTGTTTGACACACAGGTACTCAGGGTGGCATCAGACTGTATATGCAGGAGTTGATAACCATTACGCAGAAGGCTCTGCAGTCCCAGTCCTGGAAGATGAAAGCTCAGGGAGCAGCTGCCATGGCATCAATTGCCAAACAGACAAGCTCCCTTGTCCCGCCGCATCTGGGAATAGTGCTCTCCGCGCTCCTGCAAGGTCTGCCTGGGAGAACCTGGACCGGGAAGGTAAAAAAGGAACTGACACCTCCTGGGTCGCTGTGAGCACCAGCACAGGCAGCCCTCCAGCCACAAAATGCAATGTTCTGTGCTGCAAAGCAGGACGTGATGTGTAGGAACTCTGGCTTAGGGAGTCTGCCTTTTGTCCTTGTCCTGGTTTTGGCCGGATTGACCAACCAGAACGACAGATGGCCTCTCCCTCCGCCCCTAAGGAAAAGAGAGGAGAGAAAGAGATAAAAGAGATTTATGACTTTAGAAAAAAACTAAACTACTTTAATGAAAATATAAATAAATAAGGAAGTAATAATAATGAAATAAAAAAAGAGTATACAGTATATACAAAACCATATCAAGCTCCCAAGATGACAACCACATCACTAGCAGGCTCAGGGGAAAGTCCCAGGCTGGACTTGGTGATGGACAGGAGCTGGATTCTGGATCTGGCATCAGGAATGCTCGGATCAGGATCAAAGGCAGATGAACAGGACAGGGTCCTCCTCAGACTTTGGCCATTCCAGGAAGAGACTTGACCCTTTGATCCCTCAGCTTTTATACTGAGCATGGGACAGATGGAATGGAATATACCAGTTGGTCAGTTTGGGGTCATCTGTCCTGTCCGCTCCTCCCAACTGCTGGGACCCCTCTACGTTTTTCTGCTTCCGACCCTCCAATGGGGCAAATAACAAATTTGCCTGACCTTGGTTGTTACAGCAATAAGTACAAGCAAGGGCCTCTCTGCACACCATTTCTTGGTATAATCAGGTCTTCTCACTGTGAGGGTGAGCAGTTTTCTAAACAATATGCTGTTAATTTCAGAGTTTAGTTAGTGAGAAGAGGCCCAGCTAAAAAGGTAAAATTACTGAACAGAAAATCAGTTCTGTTCTACCACTAACCAGGACAGCCCTTTACAAAAAATGACATGGAAGATAAGTAGGTGGAGCTCAGGTTGCTTTAGGAATTTGGTTCCCACTTAGACTTCTTTCACTGCACCCTATTCCAGCCTCAAGGGGCATTAACCTGTGCTCTGAGGCTCTGCCAGTTCTGGTGCCAGTTCAGTGCAGATGGAAAGCCTCCACAGCAGGAGTGGCAGGGGGTTTGGAACTTGATGACCTTTAAGGTCCCCTCCAATTCTAACCATTCTATGATTGTTTCCCTGGGCTGCTATCGCAGGCATGTTTCCCCACTACCCCTCACAGCAGAGTACAGAGGTTTCCCCTGCGCAGCAGGACCATGCCCTTTGGCTGTGGAGCACTTCTCAGTGGTGTCTGTTTTACTCATTGCAGGAGGAGCTGCTGAAGGCCATTGCCAGTGTTGTCTCTGCATGCAAGTAAGTGTCTTGAAAGAGCTGGTACTCTCAGGGTCTAGGATCTCAAACAGGAGGTTGTTGCACAGTGTGGTTGCCTGTCTGGTGCTAAGGAGAGACTAGAAAGTTGTGAGTGTTCACAACTTTCTAGTCTCTCCTTAGCACCAGACAGGCAACCACCATCCTGATTGCCCATGTGAGAAGTCTGTCTCCACTCCTCAGTGTGTGGGTCACTGGTGAGAGCTGGGAGGGGCACGTGATGCTTCAGAGGGAGCTGCAGAGGTAAATAGTTGATTTAGCGCAAGGAAGAGGTTGCTGAGAGGCCAGAATTGCTAAAAAGAAAGATAAGACTAAGGGGAAAGATAAGCACCTGAAAAAGGAAAAAGAGAGGGAGGGGTAGATAAAGAATGGGGGGGGAAGAAAGTGCATGGGAAGCATATAAGAAAAGACTGGAAAGAAAAGTAGTGAGAACAGACAGGGTTGGAGTGAAGAAGAGCACCGTTCTAACTTCAGTTACAGCTCTTGTTAGGCAACCCTGTACCTGGACACAGGAATTACTTCCTATCTGTGGGAAAAGTGGTCTTTGAGAAGGGATTAACGTCTGATAGACTGGGTCTGATAGATTTTGTGTGCCTTGTGTTTCAGTGCAGAGCTGCTGAAGTCAGTGCCTGGCCAGCCCACTGTCAGTGATATTATCCAGGCTGTCCTGAAGGAGTGTCGGAAGGAGAACCTAAAATATAAGATGGTGGCCCTGCGCTGTGCGGCTGGCGTGCTGCAGGCAACAAAGGAGGATCGGTTCCAGGAGCTGGCAGATATCGTCTTTCCCATGATAAAGAAGGTGACAGTTCAGCTTCTTGAGTTTTCCCCTCTTTCAAAGCAAAACACCCAAGTGGTGACAATCCGTCTGATGCTGTTAAGCACACACTAGACTTCTGCCCAGGCTGCTGGTGTGAGGAGAGCCCCACACTCAGCCAGGTCCTTGGTGGGGCTGAACACCGGACCGCTGGTGAGCCCTGGGGGGTTGTACCTGTGCTGCCCAAAAACTAAATTGAACCCAGCTGTTCTCTCGGCAGTCCTTCCTGTGGTGTCCAGCACTGCCCCCGTACAGCATTGAAAGTTAATTCCTGGCAGCAAGGCGCTCCTGGGAAGCTGCCTAGAGTGCTTCTGTTTAGTGTCTGCAGCGCTCCGCAGCTCGGCGAGTGGGACCTGTGTAGCACAGGGAGATGTTTGGATGTGAGGCCACGGAGCCTGCTCTGCACGGCTGCAGGCTGCCAGTAGCACCGGGGCTACCGGTGGCCAAGGGGGCCTGTGCTCCGTCTGTAGGGAGGCACTGACTGGTGCGCACGGGCTGCAAGGGAAGACTGAATTGCCCTGAAGTGTGTGGCGAGCCTTGCCCTCAACCTTCTGTCCATCACACCTTCCCCCCATGGCCTCCGCAGAACTCTCTGGAGAGCATGGGCACGAGTTTACCAAAGCGTGACGAAGAGGACGAGGACATGAGGGAGAAGGAGGTGCAGATGGAGTCCCTGATCTGCGCCTTTGAGACCCTGGGCAAAGCCTGGCCGAGGAGCCCGGAGACGCAGCGTAAGTCAGATAACGGTGCTCAGAGCCAACTTTCTCGGCTCAAACTGTTCCCTCTTAAAATGAAAAGGGGAGGAGGGAGGGACGGACATGGAGATCTTGCACAGAGTGGGGAGGCTTTTGAGGAGGTGCAGGATCTCTCTGCCTGCAGTATCTTCAAGTGAGAAAGCTGCCCCAATGGCTTTACTGCAGAGCAGCCTGTCCTTGGGGAAGTTCGTTTGCTGTCGTCTTAAATTCACTTCACAACCTGTTCAGTGGAGGTACGCAGGACGTCTGCAGTGCCTTGCATCATCAAAAACAGCCTCGTTCTGCTGCTTACATTGACATTTGCATCAAAGCTGGTATAAGGTGGAGGAACAGGGTATATCTGAAAAAAAACAACTTTTTTTGCTTTTATTATCATGCCAGAACATGTAATGCAGCTGTTTATCTTCTGCTGTTTGTTAATGAGAGTGTTGGTGTGGTGAAGATTTTCAGGGTCACTTGTTGACTTGGTTGTATGCAGTGACCAGCTTGATGTCACTTGGAGAGGAGCAGGAGGAACAGAGCAGGAAGTGTTCCCTTTTCCCTTTCCCCCTGGTAACATCCCTCTTTTCCTGTAGGTTGCTATCGCCAAGAGTTTTGTAAGTTAATGTGTGACCGTCTGAAACTCAGCACGTGGAAAGTGCAGCTTGGAGTGCTACAAGCCATGAATGCCTACTTTCAAGGGTAATTCTCCTTTTTGCAATCCGCTTTGATGATGTTTCGTTTCTCTGTTGCTTCAACCTGTTTGATGAAGTTGAGGATGACACTGGCTTCTTGGAGGCAGTCGAGCAGACCATGTCCCAGGGATGCAGGGTGCCTGATGGTGTTTTTGCATTTGACAGGCTAATGCTGTTTGATGAGGAACACTCAGACCCTGTGGCTTTGACAGAAATACTGTTGGAAACCTGTTCATCTATCACCCATTCTTTAGGTAAATGGCCTTTTCCTGGTTTGTGGATGATGAATTGCACGTTGATACATTCCTCCTGTGGGGGCTGGCTGGTAGAGGAAGTGCAGAATAACCTAAGCTGTCGGAGATAATATTTTGCCCACCCTTGCACTGCACTGTGGCAATTCCAATTTTGCAGTAGCTGTTGAAGATGGTACTGTGCAGGGTGCTGTGCACAGAGAAGTAAATTCCTCTGGTGCAAGAGAGCTTTGAAAGGGGAGGAGGAGGAGGTAGATGCAGACTCCTGTGGGTGCAATCTGTCAGGAGTGCAAATTGGAAATGTAGCGATTTTTTCCATACAGCAGATGGAGAATCCATCTAATCTAATGGAGAATCCAGCCTAATCAAGCTATTCCAAATTTAATGGAACACAAGTTTTTCTCCTCCACTTCTTGGATACATACACTTTGGAGTGACCCCACATTTTCTCAGCCAGCCAATGCATGAAGCTCCAAGGCTTTCGGGCAGTTTGTGCTCTCCTTGAGCAGAGTGCCCGTCGGGCTATAAATGCTGCCTATGTGATGTTGACAGTCATGGGGCTGCTTATTACTTCAGTACTGGTGTTCCCACTTGTCCTGTGACAGTAATGGTACCCTAAGTCTCCTCACACCTCATGTGGCTCCTTTCTGGTATGCCTTGAGGCAGCACCTACTTTAGAGCTAGCTACAAATCCAGAGACCCCTTTGGGGAAAGTTTCTTTTAACTATCAATCCTCCTGGAATGAGACTTTAACATGATTTGAGCTTAGGAGACCAAATAACTTTCTGTGACAAGCTTGTGCTTGACGGCACAGGGTTTATGTACCTTCACTTAGTGCTGCTTGTTAAAATTTGGATGGTCTATAGCCACTGCAGCTCACCACAAGAGCAGTCTGTCATGCACAGGCGTTGTGGTCACATCACAGCTACACCAGTGCTGTGTCCCCTTCAACATGCATCAGCAAGGTAGTGCTGTAGTAACAGCAGAAGCAGTGCACAAGGCTTGGTCACCTTCTCAGCCTCCAGGTCAGTCACTTCCTGCCATTCAGTGTGTCTCATTGGGGAGCACTGCAGACTGGCAGCACAGACGGGCTCAGTGACCACCACAAAAGTGGTTTGGAGACCACGGTGGTGACTGCCGTCCATACAGTTAGTGTGCCTTTGGTTCTCAATGTGGTGTGGGTTTTTTTTTTTTGTTTGTTTTTCAATCCCTTAGAAAACAAAAGCTACACCTCCATAAGAACAGAAGCTTTGTCCGTGGTACAACTGCTGCTCACCAAACTGCAAGGTGAGACTCTTTGCTTGCCACCTGGGAGAGTGGCTGTTGGGTAGAGAAGGCACCTGGCTGCATGTCCTGGAACCCTGGAAGTGTCATGACCTTCTGCTTGCAGCAGGGGGTGATTTCGGGGCGGTGGGGACTCAGGGGTCTGTGCTTGGTGACTTGGGGACACTTGGAGAGGGCTTGAAGTAACTGTGGATAAAGTCAAGGTCTGAAGTACTGATGGATACTCCTTGGGTGAGGAAGATGTCCCGGGGAGAGCACGCAGGACAAAGTGTGTGGTCAGATGCTGCCTGACGTGCAGGCTCCATAGGGAAGAGCTCCTCTTTGTGCAGAAAAGTAGATTTACCCTTTTAATACGAAGTTTAGTTCCTCATTTAGGATTTAAGCCTTACAGAATTTACTTCAGAGAATTTACTTCAGAGAATGAATCAAGGTCTTATGTGTCTGCAGTTCTGTAGCACGTTTCCTTTGGATTTCTGTTACGTGCTTCGTGTTTCCTTTATTCTAGTAAAAATCTTCTCAAATTACTCAGAGCAGTTGCGAAGTGGAAAACATTTGGTTTCTTCAGGCCAAATTTCACATGTTCCAGGCTCAGACAGTCGAGCCTTCTCTAAAGGGGCGGGAGGCAGCACATTCATCCCAGTGTCCTCCTCAGTACCTTCTGCTGGAAGAGCAGTAGGGTCTGCGTGTGAGGCGTTGAAGCGGTTGTTCTTTCAGCCTGTCGGGGGATGGAGATGGCCTCTTGCTTTTTTTTTTCTGGCAACCCGGTATTCATGCCCTCTGTCTGTCTCTCTGTCTGTCTGTCTGTCTACCTACACAGAGGCTCAGCAGTGGGGAAGCCTGACAGTGGAAAGCAGAGAGCACCTCATTCGTTCGTTGGCTACGATGGCGACAGACAGCAGACCCGAGCTGCAAGAGAAGGCATTTATATTGAAGAAAACACTTGAAAATCTTGACTAAGTTGTAAAACATAAAACTACAAAGTGCCATGTAAAACAAAAACAAAAAAGTGCAGTGGTCTGAAAACCAAGTGGGAAAATGAAGATTACTCTGTAGCATGCATCATTCCTGGCCAAAATAAAAATGCCTTAAATTTTTTTCCCCTTTAATGTTATTTTTACTCTTTAAAGCTGATGGTTAGTTGTTTTATCAGTAAATACCTCTAACAGTCATCTGCCCTAGAATGTTAATAAGTGTGCAACATAAAAAATGCTGAGGGCAAGTTGCTTTTTAAAATTTTTTTCCTTTAAATCAGCAAAAGAATGTTACTCAGATCCCCCTTTGTCCTTCAAAGAAATCGTTGAAAACCGCCAGCACAGGAAGTGAAAAGCTGTTTGATTTTCACTTGTGCCGTGGGTGGAGATCTTGTTACCTGGTGTGTAAACAGTAAATCCTCAGGACTCTGCAGCAGAGCTCGTGATTGTGACCCGTGCAGAGCGAAACGCTCCCCCTGATGAAGCCCGTGTTAACCTCCTGTAGCTTCCCGGGGGCAGGGTTTCCTCTGACACCCACCTCTGCTCCTCCTGCTTGCTCCTCCCCTGCAGCCTCTTCTCTGTGAGCTTTGGAAGGCAGAGTACTGTTAAATTTTGCTCCTTCCTCCCTCCTCCTCCTCCTCCTCCTCTGACCTCAGCATGGATTGACCGAGACTATGCCTCCCCCAGATAGCAACCTCAGCCTCCCAAACTTTAAACGAGAACTTGTTCTCCTCAAAGGATGCACAAGAGAGCACTTTACTGAGCTGTGTGGGACAAGGTTAGTGCCCAGGTGGAACACTGCTCTTCTCAAAATTGTTTTGCATGGACACTCCTCAGCTGCAGGAAAAAAAAAAAAAAAGAAAAAAACTACAGAAAGAAAAACGAAAAAAAAGAAAAACAATCTTTTCTAGATATGTTTTTGAAGAGTGTTCGAAGTTTGCAATGATGACACATTTTTTTAATAGTGGTAATGTTTTATTCCCTTCCTGTTCGTAACCCTGTTCTTGCTTTGGAAACCTGTAATGATTTAGAATTGTCAATATTTGTAAGAGACTGAAATCATCTGTCATTTCTCAGCAGCCCAAGTCATGCTGGTTTCTAGCAAATACTGTTTCATTTGCACTTGAGAAGAAAGATTATATCTGCATTTATGTGGAGTAAAATTGCTGTATGATGATGTGGCCATGCTGCCTGTCTCCTGTTCTTGCCCTCCTCAGACAAAAGGCGAACCTGACCACTATAGCAACAGACTTTTAATAGTGTAAAAAGTTAGCACTGCACCCTAACCTGACCAGTACGTGTACAGCTTTTTGGGGATAAACGCTTTGCTGATGGTGAAATAAAATCGTTAAGCATGGGCAATATCATGTCCGTGGCTTTTCAGCATAGGAAGGCTCGTTTCTTTTCTAACAGCCGGCAGCTCCGTTCAGAGGTGCCCGTCTGGGGGAGGAGGAGGATGGCTGGGGTGACGTCCTCGCCGAGCCCGGCTGTTCGCAGTCGGGTCAGCAGTACCTACCTGTCCCCCAGGTGCCATTTCCCACGCAGTGTTTTTCTGGTACTGTGACGCCCTCCTTGTCCGAGGCCCTCTCTCCCCTGGGGAGGCAGGAACACACCTCCTGTGTGCACATACACACACACACACCCCCGGTAAGAAAAACAACCCGTCAGCGAGAAGCGGGCAGAGCTGTCCCACTGCGGCTGTCGTGTAGCAGAAACCTCAGCGAGCACTACTGCACCGTACACTCCGACTGGTCAGTGGGCAACAAACCCCTTGGTGCTGGGAGCTGGTGCTATAACGTCCTGATTTACACCTTGTTGCAGGGAGCTGCTCTTTGTTTACCTGTAGTTTGACCTATCGAGCACAGTGTGCGTTTTAAAGTTTTACCAGGCAAATCACTTTGCAGTATCTTTAAAAACTTGCTTACCATAACATGTAGTGTCATGAGTGCTCTTTTTTTTTAAATTTTATTTTATTTTTCTTTTTTTTGTTGTTGTTGTATTAGGTATTACCAGTGACGCTTTGCTGTAGCAGCTCATTATCTGACAGTTTTGGTTTGTTTTTTTTTTTTTTATTTTCATACTGGTGAGCGACAGTAACAGAAAAGCAAGAGCCTCCATGTCTCTGGCAATTTGTTCTCACTGTGGACTGGAGTATTCAGAGGCAATGCCTGATGTGGTCGGAGTGACCACAGGTAGAATTAACTGTAACTGTTGTCAATAGGAACCTGAATTTCTCTATTGGGGATTTACACTAGAGGGAAGAGCGTTACTCTAGGAACTCTACAAACAGCTGGGCGAACAACTCTGGCCCAGAGTGTTAGGAAGGTTAGAGATGGTACAACACTTTCTGAATCACAAAGCAATATGTCTTTCTCGTGATTACAGAACAGATTCAGAGCTCCTCTCTAAAGCACGTGCCTATACACAAAACCTACCTGTACAAAAGCTAATTCAGTCAGAGGTATGATTTCTACCCCCCCTCGCATTTGTAAACTTAATGGGATTAAAAAAAAAAAAATAATAGAATAAAATAAATAGATGTGGCCTTCCTAGAGTTTTTCCTCTAAAAGTGATTGCACTATGTAAAACACACTGTACTTTGCCCAGCGCGGGCATTTCTTGTGCTGCTGCAATGCTTTGTATACCTGGGGTGCCGCGCGCAGACCTGGCGCCAGCACTCGCATCCTGACCTACGAGCTGTTGCTTACATGGATGTATATTGAGAAAAGTTTTTCTAATGTTGCAAAGATCTCCATCAAATTCACTGCAATCTGTACTGTCCGAGTATGTGAATGGTCTGACTGAAAGAAAACCCTCCTGCTTACCAAAAAGGTAAAAAAAAATAAATAAAAGCTGCATGACCTGTTACTTCCCAGTGAGTGGCAGTGGTTTTTTTCTCCCTCCCCCCTCCCACTGTGAGTATTTTACAGGATCCTTATGTTCCAAATTCAGAGTGCATGTTCGTGTCCTGCCCTGTCCCTGCTGTCAGCTGAGGGTGGCCGTGTCACAAATGACAGCACCCACATGGCAGGAATAGTGCCAATTTGTTTTTTAAGACAACAAACAGCTTGGTCTCTTGCAACCAGGCAGGGTTATGGAATAGATATTATAAATGTACATTTATATATAGAATCATAGAATGGTCCAGGCTGGAAAAGACTCCAAAGGTCATCTAGTCTGGCCCCCCTGCAGTCACAGGGACACCCCCAACTAGACCAGGTTGCCCAGGGCCTCGTCGAGCCTCACCTTGAATGTCTCCAGGGAAGGGGCCCCAACCACCTCCCTGGGCAACCTGTTCCAGTGCTCCACCACCCCCATTGGATATTAGGAATAAGTTCTTTCCAATCTAAATCTGCTTTTCTCCAGTTTAAAGCCATTGCCCCTCGTCCTGTCACTGCAGGCCTTTATACACATATATGATTATACTCCATGTATATATTATATATATGAGAAGATAAGGAAGATGAGGCCATGAGATGGAAAATTTATAAATTGATATAACATTCAAGAACTTTAACATTTCCATATTAATCCAGACATGGACAACCTTCCTCCAGCACAGCCTCAATCAAATTTACTTTTCAAAATGGTGTTCTGAAAAGAAAAAAAAACACAATAAATTGGCTAAAGAGAGGAGAAGTGAGCAAACACAAACTCTACGGGTGTTGGCTACCAACTGGCTGAAGCACCAAGACAACCACGGTCAGACCATACAGTACCACGGGTGGTGGTGGGCCAGCTTCACTCTCCTGGGGTGAGCAGAGACCTCCTGTGAGCAGAGCTGGGTTCCTGCTGCCTGAGCACTAGCCACAGGGACTGGTGGAGGATAATGTTACTTGGGGTTATTGGGGAGGGAAGACAGGGGAGAAAGTGGGGAAAAAAAAACCAAAAAGACACATTAGGATGTGTGAAGTTTATTATGACCATGTCTAAAAATATTTAGATTTACCTCTACTGCTCTCACTATTTAATTTGAACAGTAGGAAGTTCAAAACTGAGAAAGGGTTTAACTCTAAGTAGGCAGTATTCAGCAAAAAATAGCACCATGGGCAAGCACAAACACATTCAGTTTGCATGGTTTAAAGATATTTATTGGTAAAAAAGTTACTGCAGCAAATTATAAAGTCTTTACAAACAACTTGGGAGTTCAAATTGTTGATGACTGCCTTGTGCTCCTTAAAAAATAATTACAGTATCTTAAAAATGGGCAACTTGCTTTTCTCTGGTATTGGACAGCAGGAGAGGAAGACAGAGTTTACGCTTTGCAACAGGTTTCCCGAGTGTCAGAAACACGGCAAGTCACGGCACATTTTCCTCATTCAAAGGCTCCACTTCCTCCAGTTGAGCTTACGCTGCTACTGGCCATGGAGGTTTGTGTGCAAGCGCTTACAGAGGGACGGGGGAAAGTTTCTTGTGGGACACCAACAGGAATGAAAGCTGCCAGGTTAGCTAACGGTACAAAGCAACAGTCTCCTGAGAACTTCAGCTCTTAATGAGGCGCAGATATGAACTGACAGCTAAACCATAAAGGAATCGTTCAAGATGAAAAGTACTTAAAACAAACAAACAAACAAAAAACCACTTCAGATTAGACAGTTTCTTCCCAGTCCACCTGTCACCTGGGGCCAGGGAACACTTCAGAAGCTGCTTCTGCTCATGAAGAGTTGCTGAAGAGGTTTCCCAGTTCTGCACGTCCTTTTTTGTCACGCTTAGGTGCTTTCTGGGATGTATTATTTCTGCTTTGAAACTGATCGTATCTTGCAACAGTGGATACACCATCCACAAACTTGGTCTTGTAGAGAACATTTGCATTGTTAAACATTCCATCTTTCAAGGACACCACAATAAACTAAAACAAACCAGAAAGCTTAATGTAAATGCTGCCATCCAAATAAAGACTTTAAGCATTGGAAAAGGCTTCTAAAAAGAAGACTCCTTTTACTTTATTTGGCTAATATCTGGGTAGTAATTCTTAAAAAAAATACGCTGAATGTAACCAAAGCCCATCAGAATGTTAACATGCACCCCCAGCCAGGCGTTTCCTGCAGTTAATGATGCGTGGCCCTGTCCATATCCCAGTGCTTGGTCTGGGACACAGCCCACCACAGGACACCCCTTAGTGGTGCCTCAACCCCTGGAAAAAATGTCGCCACAAATTTTGTAAGGATGCAGGATCTTTCACAGTCTAAAGATGCTGCTCAAGTTATTTTTACAACACTGGTAATGAATGTTAATAACTTGGAAAGGTCCCATCCTGTGACTAAATAGAGACAGGTACTGGCTTTCACTCAGAGCACTAAGTTCCTTCAATTCTAGACTTTTTTTTGCAGAAACAGGCCACAGTGATACAGAAGCTTTCCACTAGTGCCTGGCTTATTTCTAGAGTCAGAAATAAAATATTTTTAAAGCTCAGGTTAAAGAACTCTAGAAAAAAAAAATCAAGATGTGGGTCATGCCTGAAGTTGATCATATCACAGATATTCTTCCTTATTACTCCCTGTTTTTTAGGCACTACAGCAACAATTTATATTAAAATGTAACGACCCGAAGTTTCACAGTTGCCGCATCATCAGCATAACTTTCATTTAAAACAACTTAAAAACACACATCTCTGGAACAAAATACTTGAACAGCTGAGACTCCTCAGTTGCAGGCTGTCTCTGGAAATAATGAAGTGCATAAACAGATCATAGTATTTTTAAGATCGTACCTGGGAGTGTGTGAAATGAGTATGAAGCATCTGCCCAATATTCTGGGTATGAGAGAGATCAAGCGCTGCATCCACTTCATCCAAGATGTAAATTGGGGCAGGTTTGAAGAGAAGCATGGCTAAGATCAAGGACAAGGCCACCAAGGATCTAATATAGAGAACAAGAAAGTTTTACCCTCTTGTCTGAGATGCTTTGGCTAACAAAAACAATTGCCTGGTAGTAACAAAACGCTCTTTCAGAAGCAGATTCAAGCTATAAGTTCTGAAGAGACAGAATGACAGCTTCTGCCTCAACTCCTGATTTCAAAATGTGAAGCCTTCTGCCAGAAATGGCAAATGTTACTTTTTCTTTTATTGCAAGATCAAGTCAGTTGACTGATGGTATTTAAAATTATCCTGTTGCTTTACCTATTTTTCAATTCCGTGTTTTGCAGTGCCACTTTTCAATGTACTGTTCTTGAAGCATTCTGTCTTTCAGGAATGTCTGTATCTGTGTCTCGCCTCCTCCTAAATTCTGTTTCTACTTATCAATTTGTTTGACTTTTTTCCTTCAAAGTTGCAAATAAGCACATACCCTACACAGTAGCTGTAATCACTGTAGAAGAAAACTGTCACCACAACACTACTTTGAGACCAGAGAAGAACTTGCCTATACAGAATTTTTGCAATTACAACTCAAAGGCTGAAGCATTTCATTCAACAGTACCTCAGTACTACCTAGAATTAAATGAGGATTTCTCATCACTCAATTTTTTTATCATTTCTCCATTAAGTAAACTTTTGTTTGTTATCATATGCAAAGTACTGTATTGTTCTAAGTTGGATTCATCTTTGAGCTGCACTGAATTATTAATGCTTTCAACACTAAGTCAGGGTGGAAGGAGACAGAGTCCCTGACTTGACCAGGAAAAAGACTCATTTTTTGTTTTTCTGAACTGTAATTAGCTATATGTGTCAATTATACATACGACTGCATTGGAAAACAAACAAAAAATCCACAAAGTTCACCAACCTTTGTCCTCCACTAAGTTCTGTTAAGTTTTCCTTCCAGGTGTTTCCTAAGGCAACTTTGAACTCCAGGCCCTCCAAGACATCCTGGTTTTTAGAGGCCACTAGCATAGCGTTGGCTCCGGGCAGAAGCGTTGAGAAAATTGAACCAAAGTCTTCATTCACCTAGAAGTCAGGCCATAAAAGATCTATGTATATGCTTTGAATCAAGAACACTAACAGCCAAAAACTGAGTGCTAAGCTGCACTATGGTCTAGATGTCTTGCCAAATTTAACTCAATGACTTCTTTTCCTATGTCTTGAAGATTAGCACATACAGGACAGTGAGAAAATATTAGCACATGGAATTTTTGCACTGAAAACAGAAGCAACACCGAGAGACATATATATATAGGACACCGTATACCAAGCATTTTAGAAGGATCAACTGCAAGAAATATTAGAAGGCTTCTTTATGCTGTCAGCCAGGGAAATGGTTATGCCCTACCTCAGATTTATTAACTGGTAAATTGTGATTTCTCCCAATTAAAGAACTATTAAAAGTATAAGCACCTTGTAAGACGCATACACCTATAACCTCTCACTCCTTCTCTTCCTGGAATTACTTCGGCAGTGTCCAGGTTTTGGATGGGACATGACTTTGTAAATGTAGATTAAGTTTTCTTTTTTAAGGAAATGTGTCTGAGAACGCACCAATTCCACCACCCATGGTGCTTTTAAATATAATTCACTAATCTTTGCCAGACAAGATTTTGTAATGAAAAGCTATCATTTTATCAGTAAAGTCTTGAATATGGGCAGTACTAATTAAAACCATTTGTGAGCTATTTAATTTTTGATATAATCAGTCTTCTCAAAGGCCAAAAAGTAGAACTTTCAGTACAGCAGAAAAGAATGTGTCAAAACCTTTCCACGTAGAAAGAAGACAAAAATGTATCCTTTTGTTATGTCATGATATGAGAGAACTAGTAAGAAAGCAAAGTGTATTGATAACAGAAACAAAACAGCTGTTTCTCTGTTCCAGCATTACCTATCCTGTCAGTGACAGGAGCAGTAGCACAGGTTCTCTCATATCAGAACCAGAGGATTTTAACTCCGGTCAAATATTGGCTTAAGCAAACAAAAAGAAAAGTAGCTGTATCACTTTTGTCCAGCTTCCATGTGACAGACAATGATTTCAGCATGCCAGTAGCTTAACCTTCCTCAAATTTTTGCAGACTCTAAAAGGGAATGGTAAAATAGTTTTGCAGGTTTAACTGTATCTTTGCAATTCTTAGAGAAGTCATGCCTTATTCTCAAAAGTGAGATGAAACAGCAAAAACAAAGTAGTTGTTTTGTAATTTAAATGTAAGGGAGATTAGTTCTGGAAAAAGATGTCTTCTTTTCTTCCCATGGCAATATGCAAAACAGCAAACTATGATAAATCTGACCCCCTGCTAAGATGTGACGATTATATTTCAAGTGTCATACCTTTTTCCAAGCAATATGTAAAGCTTGAGTTTTCTTGCGGTCAAGCTCTTCAATAGTTGCAAGAATTTTTGCCTTGTCATTCTCTACAATTCTTTTTTTCTTCATTAAGTCATTGTACTGGTGCAATAAGAAAAGATTAATTTCAATTAACTTTGTGCTCAAATGCATTTTGTGCCAATCTTACAGTTTCACTGTTTATTGTTTTAGTAACCATGAAATAGCCTATTAACCACAGGATTCAGATCCAAAGCATTCATTTTGCTGTATGCAGGATTTAAGTTTTAGGATATTAGTTACAAATTAAAGCATTAGAAGTTTCAACGATCAGCAAAGGGGAAGACCAATAGTACTCCGACAGTAGCACTTGAAGTTGACCACGTTTCAGTTTCATTTGCTATTCCATAGAAGAAAGGATGTTTCTGGGGGCTGACAGGAAGAACAAGTCACTTCCAGTTGTGAAACAGTACTAGAAAAGTCTAAGTGTCAGTCTGTGAACAGTTTTGAGACAATCCTGGAATCCTGAAATAGCCTCAAGATACAGATGAATTCAAGACAACACCTTCAAGTTACCACGCTTGAAGATGAGTAGTTTTTTCATCTGTAACCTTTGATAAAGGATGTAATTTTCAGATACTGTAATGGACACCACAAAGCTTGCCAAATGCTGTTGCTGCCAACTTAGGATGGACTTGGGGTAGGCAGAAATGGAATTATTCTTTTTACCACTCAAAGGCAAGTTTAGGAAAACTAGTGCACAAATGAATAGTTAAAAAACGTAAGCTAGTATAAAAGACCTAAGAAAATATTTCCTGCTATCTCATGAAGACTTAGTTTTATTTTTGGTGTATTCAGAAATAGAGCATATGAAAATAAAAAGCTACGTTATGCATAATACCATATACCCACCCTGCCCAATCTTTAAAGGTTAAAGCACAGAATGTTTACCCTCTCCTCTGTATCAGAAAGCATATTCATAGCTCCCATGTTCACACTCCTTCCCAACTTCTCTTTTTTCTCCTGCAACTTCTGCAGCTTCTGAGCTGCTTCTTTAGGATCGTTAGCTTCGAAGTCATAGGCTGTGTTTGGCTGCCCAAAAAGTGCTTTCTCTGAAGCTATCCACTCATACTCTTTCAGCATTTTGGTCACCTGTAAACAAGAAGATATGTTGAGGCTTTTTATTTTTCCCTTCTCAAATGTGAATGAAAAATAACTAAAAAAAAAATAATCCTGAAATTACAGTACTAGCCCTTTTATCCCAACTCAGCATAGGTACACCTCTACAATGCTTCATGTGATTTCCAAGACAGATGAACCATGATTTTAAGGGAGCTTTCACATATACCCATTACACTTACATGGAATACATTTTTCTATATTTAGACTAACGCGTTGTCACTAAATCTCAGGATTAGGTTCTTTAATTAGTTAGCTAATTTGTCCTGTTCTTCACATTCTTCTGTGATTGCCTTCTCACTGTGATCTACTATTAGTCCATACTGATAATCTCTGTAAAATTTTACAATTTCCATGCCCCTCCCGCTCCGGGATAAAACTTTTCACATCAAGACCTACACGTATGACAGTACTTACTAAGAAAAAAGGCTATTTAATTTGCATGTGGAAAGGGAAATAACTACTCTAGGTCACAAAATGCAAGGAAAAACACAGTTCTGAAATACCTTGGTAGCAGCAGCATCAGTCTCTTGTTGATGTTTGCTCATATCGTGTTCTAATGATTTAAGCTTAAGCTGTAATTCATTATTTTGTTTTCTGTATTCTTCTATCTCTGCAGATCTGGTGTTAATTGCTTTATCCTGTTTCATAATTAATTCCTTTTGCTTGGCCAGCTCCTCCTGTGATTTCTCTACAGATTTCTGAAAAGCAAATCAAACAGCCATTTATTAGCTTCTTTCAAAAGCTGGTGCTGCTAGAAGAGGACACAGCAAGGAAGAAAAAAATTTCACACATGGTAACAAACCCAAAAAATAACTACTCGTTAAACACACTTGAGTGACAGCAATTAAATCCATACAACAAAATACACATTATAATTTGAGCTTTAGGGAATCATATCTTCAGCAACATCGACACATAATGAAACACAGTATTCACTCTTACCGTTGTCTGAGACACCTCAGCTGTCATTGCAGTAATTTGCTCCTGGTAGGATTTGATTGCTTTATCTGCAGCCTCTACCTGTTGTTTATAGGCGGCCTGTTCTTTTTTGAGCTCTTCAATTTCCAGACCTAAAGTTTCAACTTCCTAGAATGATGTTTTGAAATTTATTACACTTAAACAGATAGAATTAAGATTCAGTTTGATGCAGTAAATGCTGTAGAAGATAAGCAGTACCTGTTCTTCAGAAAGGGGGCAATCTCACCAACAAAAAAAAAAAAAGGCATTGCAATTTCTACATAGTATATTACGTTCCAAACTGACAGAATTAAAACTTCAGGAGAATCAAACTTTCTGATTACTGAAACCACTTTTGACACTGAGAAAATTACCAACAAAGGTGGCATTTTACCTGCTGCTTTTCTTTCTTTTTTCTGCTTGAAGCATCTGCCTTTTTCTTGGCATTATCTAGATTCTGTTGGGCATTTTTAATTTCTTTTTCACGTTCTGCTCCTGCATTTTTCATTTTATTCTCTAATGTCTTGTATTTATCTTCTGCTTTCTTTTGGCTCGCTTCAGTTTTCTTTAACATCTCTTCACACTCCACTGAATCAAGAAACACAGTACTGAGATTGGGCACTGTTCTTATCTTTAAATTTACATCCTGAACTCCAACTGAAATAAATTAGTCTTTCCCTCTAACAGAAAGAATGTGACTCTGTGTTTGCTACTTACTGAAGTCAGTTATTTCACTGATTACGCTAGGACAATGTGCTGCTGTTACATGTTATTGGTAAGGCACCGGACAACCAGTCATTAAAATTCATGAAAATAAGCCTTTTTTCTGGTTTTGTTTTGTTTTTTTGACAGGGGCAAGTATATGCCAAATAATACAATCAAGAACTAATCAATCAGATGGCTACCTAATAAGCTATTACCTCATCCCTAGAATACTATGTTGACATATGTATCACTTCTATCCATCATTTTCTTCAGATATTTTACTTACTACAGCATTTGCTTCCTTTTACATTTTTTATTATCAAAACGAACAGAACTTCCAATGCCTTATTGTTAAGCAAATTATTTATATCGCTAACCTTGAATATGGCTTGGAAAAAACAAAGATTACTCAAGTATGGGATTAAACACATTTAAGAACTTTCCTGCAAACTTTCCTATTCTCCTTTTATTATAAAGTACATAGAACACTTAATAAGAATATAACCTTTACAACAAGAGAATATTCAACGTTATGTAAATCACCTTTATGCAACTCTATTGTGATTTGTTATATTCCAAAATATAAAGGTAGTATTTTCAAAGCTAAGAATATTTTTTCTTAGGCAAAGATCCTGCTACTAAAACAGCCAAATACCCATCTCACTCTCAACAATTAGTTTTCAGTTAAAAGATTAAGAACACATTTGTCACCAATGGTTTTCTTCAGGGCAAGAAGCTCTTCCTCTTGTTTATGATAAGCACTTTGCTGAAGCTTTGTCTGCAACAGCTCTGCTTCCTCCGACTTCATCTCCCACTGCTGCTTCAGTTGCCGATACCTGAGGACAGTTTTGATGTACACTGCTATAATGAAGGGTGCCCAGCACTTCAGTTTCACAGTTGGAGTAAGCAGATAGAGAAATAGGTAGATAAAGAAAGACTTACATTCCCATTCTAATGGGAGATGACTGCTGGACAAATAAGATTAAATGAATGAAAGTCTGATATAAATTATTCAATAACAATTGTGAAGTTTGTACACATGTATGTTATTACATATGCAAGTCCCAATTATGTAGCCCTTGTAAAGTATATTAAAAACTAACAAATGCAACACATGGAATTTGGCAACAATTCAGAGCTTTTCCAGTTGCAGCATGACAGATTCTAAGCATTGAAGAAAAAAATTCTAAAAGCAAAACTAATTTCTTCCCTTTAGTCATACATCTGGAAGTCGAGTGCAACTCCAAATAATTTGAAAAATATATCCAACTGGTGTATAGCACATCACACAATCCTTTATGGGATTTTTAAAGAACTGACTAAACATATTTTCATATTCCATCTTTTAAAAAGATTTTCGGTAATTGAGTAGCTGAAAATCAAATACATTTAAAATTATTTCATTTAAATCCTTACAGCACTATCACTCAGATATTCCCCTTCAGATATTTTCTTGGGAGAAAAATAAGAGCTACCACAAACTGAAATTCTGTATGGATATTACACAATATGACTGGAACAGATCCATTCTTCAACAGACTTTATTAGACTCTGGAAAGCTTCAAGTGATTTCAGGCAGACATCTCTGTATGCCATTTTTCTTCCGGTATTACCCAAAATAAGGTATTCTTGTACGTGTTAGCTAAAAAGTAAATTTGCTTATTGACTGCTATACTTACAAATTAACTTGTGGGGGGAGGGAAAGGAAGGAAGAGAATAATTTTCAGCATATTGCATTCTCAACAGGCCCTATGCCCTCCAAAACTACTTCTTTATATTACATTTACTCAGTCACATAAGAGAAATGCTTGACATTTCAAAGGGCAAACCTTACTTTTCAGCAACATTCTTCAAACTTGCCAGCTCCTTCTCTACAGTCTCAAGTTCATATTCCTTTGTCTTGAGTTGTACTGCAACATCTTTCATTTCTTGAAGTTTAGACAATATTGGTACAGCCTGTGAGGACGCACCTGTTCAGTGAAAAAAACCAAAACCAAACAAACCCAAAGTCAAACTAATTGGAATTAGACTAGGAGATTCACCACTGGCAAACAGCAAATTCTAAATGTTAATAAAGAAGCAGGTTGATGACTTTTTTTAGTTACAACCACCAAGGCAGCTAGGCTAAAGTTACAGTAGTTCAACAGCAGTGAAAGACTGTCTCATCTGTTACAGAATTTAGTTCTACAGACTTTGAATACTATACATGCATTACTGGTGAAATCAACTAACTTTTCAAAATTTATTAAATTACCTCAAGTTAGTTAATTATTTCAAAAAGTGCCTGAATTCAAAGCATTTCTTGTCCCAGGAGAATTATATAGCCAAATAAGATTGAAGTAGTTAAATTCTAAATTACTTCATGAAAAGTTTGCCACTAATTTTTTCTTGGTCTAATCAATTTTATTTCAGCTCAAGACTAACAAATCTTTGCTACAACACATTGTATTATCCCCACTATGAGTCTAAACAAAAAGGTTATTGCTCATTTTTATAAAAAAAACATGCAAAGCAGTAAACAAATCAACAAGCACACAGTATTATTGTATGAATAAAACCAGCAATTGCCTCCATGCAGAGTGCCCTGCGGGTCAAATGTATCTCCATCAAGTGTAACACTTCTTGTCATTATCCTTTTGTCAAAGGTCACTTTCTTAGCATTGTCCATGCTATCACAGATAAATGTTGTTCCAAAGACATATTCCATTGCTTTCTGCAGCTCAGGTTCATATTCAACTAGAGAAAGGGCTAAATCCAAGTTACCACAACCAGCCTAAAAAGCAAATGAAATGCAGTTAGTATGCCTTGAGTTATAAGAATTTTCAAATTTAATTTCTGCCTTCTCTTGATAAAAACACTTTCTAAAGACATCATTACATTTTAAAATCATTTCAATAAAAACTGCAATGATTAATATCCATTTAAACATTGTATAGCTGAAAGGATACAAAGGAAAAAATAAAATCAAGATACCCTCAAATCTTATAGAAATTATTATTAGCATAAGCACTAAGAAGCCCATGTTTTTAGCAAAGAAACAATGAAAAAGGTATGCAAGCAAAAAAGTTTAAATAATGTATTTAATTACATACCAAGGTTTGAGCCAACTTGACTATGTCCTGTCCAAGACATCTGGCTACAATTTTGTTTAACGGAATGATGGTGTATCGACGCTTCAGTTCACCCTTTTCAAGAAGCTTTTTGCCAGTAACCTCAAACAAGAAAAGTTACAAAGCACACCTCAATACGGAACTGATTTTGTCAAGTAAGACAATAGGACACCGCAAGAGGAATACAGTGTTACCAGTAACTAAGCAGGACTCCCTTGACCTTATTTAAATATATGCCTGGATTGCTAACCCTGCTCACAGAAGCTCATCTCAACATTCAAAGTTCTGTATTAAAGCAATATTCATACCTCTGTGTCCACAATAATGTTATAGAGTTTCCCTCCAGCTGTCGCTTCTAAGGCTTTTCCTTTGGATAGATCTTTCACAGTGATAAGAGACACAACAGGGCCTTTCACATGGTTTGGATTCCAATTTTTTTCTGGATACCTTAACATAAATTTAAATTGTGATAATCACATGTTTGTTCCTCTCCCACACATCTCAAAAAAATATATTCAAAAACTCATTCTGCTTATTATATTGGTATAAGAAGTTCTAAATTCTATCAGGGAAAAAACCCACATAAAAAAGTTAAATGAAATGCTTCAGGGCAAGAGACCTCCTAATTAAGAGTCAGTTACAAAGTTATTAGAATAATATCTGGCCTGGTTTTGTTCACACAATTTTCAACTGATTTTTACTATGGGTCCTATTATTAGCACAGCTATAGAAATAAATGTTCAGACTGTCTACTATCTAAGCAAATAAATCTGGTGATACATATATTTGACTGGTGGAGATACGATGTTGACCTTCCCCTACTCACAGTTCTCGGGCAGAACTCTGAAAAGTAACGATTACATATTTTTTTGCAGTTTAGACCTTTGGCTTCTACAATTTTAGCTACTGAAACTGAGTTATGCCTTGCAAACCCCATCATACAAAATTTTTATTCCAGTGGTTTTGATAAGGTTGCCATTTAAGAATAATTGCATGACTTTCCCTGCTGCCCATTAACTCAGTTAAAATTTCCTGGCTTCCCCCTCCTCCCCTGCCTTCACTTGCATCGCAGTCACTATTCACTGGCATTAAAATGAAAGCAACCCCCATAAGCCATGCATAAAATGCCCCCAAAAGCACTTTCAAGTGCCTTTTAGGATCATGCTGAGATCTTACTTGTATTCAAACTGTAGATGAGGAAACTTCGCCATTAAGCCTTCATACAACTCTCTCAGCTGGCTGATGTCATTAGTCAACTCCTTCTTTCTTGCTAAAAGGGCTGCTTCTTTCCCTTCTTTTGAATTGAACATAAAACAGCAGATAAACGTCCAGAACATAGAAATCCGCTAGCTTAAAAATTGGTATGCTACACTGTTAATACACCAATATGTAGAGAGTACTTAATTGAAAGACTTCCTAAAATTCCTTGTACATTTCCAGTTTAGACAACACCATCACAATACCAAACATGCAAAGAAAGGGTTAAAAGTCAAAAAAAAAAAAAGTCTCATTCTCTGAATGAGTGTCATTCTGGAATACCAATTTACCATTTTGAGTAGCTTCTGCAACAAACATTTTCTGGAATAAGAAATTAATTTTAAGAAGTGTTTTAGGTAAGGCAAACCAAGAAGTTTGGTCCAACCAAGAGGTTGGTCACTTTTTCCATCAAAATTTTACATGGAATTTAAGTTTTCCATCAAACTTTAAAAGATTAAAACAAGAGTTTATAAAAGCAAATTACTTTACTTTCTGTGGAAGACAAAAGCTTGCAGAGCTTTGACCAGAGATATTTCTTTGTGCATGAAAGCAGCATACTTGTTTCTTTCAGTTGCTTCTGGTATTGGGTTTGGGTGGGATGGAGTTAACTTTCCCCATAGCTGCCCTCATGGTGCTGTGTATTTCTACTACAAAGCTGTTGATAACACACCAGCTGCTTTGGCTGTGCTGAGCAGGGCTCGAACAGCATCAGGGCTGTCTCTCCAACATCTCCCCCTCAGCAGCAGGCTGGGGTGGGCAAGAGGTTGGGAGAGGACACAGCCAGGGCACATGACCAAAGCAATACTCCATAAACAGATGAAGACGTCCTCCACAATCAAAGCTAAGAGAAAGGAGGATAGGATGGGGCATTCATTATTAAGGCACTTGTCTTCTAGACCAGCTGCCACATGGACTGAGGCCCTATCTCATGGAAGTAGATGGACATCGCCTGCCGATGGGAAGTAGAGAAGTGGAGAGTTAGTCTTTTTGTTTTCTTTTGCTTCTGTGTCTTACAGAGCCAGTTCCAGCTGGCTCTAAGACTGACCCACTGCTGGCCAAAGCCAAGCCCATCAGCAACAGTACTTGGGATAACGTATTTAAGAAGGGCTAAAAACTGATGCACAACAGCAGCCAGCAGAGAGGAGTAAGAACATGTGAGAAAAACAAGACACCAAGGTCAGTGAAGAAGGAGGAGGTGCTCCAGGTGCCAAAGCAGAGATTCCCCTGCCCAAGGTGAAGACCATGGTGAGGCAGGCTGTCACCCCTGCAGCCCATGGAGGTCCATAGTGGAGCAGACAGCTGCCTGCAGCCCATGGAGGATGCCATGCCAGGGCAGGTGGACGTGCTCCAAAGGAAGCTGTGACCCCATGGAGAGCCAAAGCTGAAGCAGGCTCCTAGCAGGTCCTGTGAGCCCACAAGGAACCCATGCTGGACCACGGAAGAGTGTGAGGAAGGAGTGGCAGAGGCAAATGCATAAGGAACCACAGCCACCATTCCTGTTCCTCTGCCCCACTTGAGGGAAGAAGGTAGAGAAAACCAGGAGTGAAGTTGAGTCCAGGAAGAAGTGAGAGGGGGGGAAGAAGATGTTTTACAGTTTGTTTTGATTTGTCATTATTCTACTCTGATTTGATTGATAATAAATGAAATTAGTTTCCCCAAGCTGAGGCTCTTTTGCCCATGACAGTAATTCCTGAGTGATCGCCCTGTCCTTTTCTCAACCCATTCTATTTTCTCTTCTCTGTCCACTTGAGGAGGGGGAGTGATAGAGCAGTTTGGTGGGCACCTGGCAGCCAGCCAACGACAATCCACCACTTGAATATTCTTTTCAGATTTCCCCAAAATGATGCACTAGAACTCAGTACGGACCTTCATAGTTCAGCATCTTCATTTGGCTCTCCAGTTTTTCTTTCACTTTTCTGACAGCTTCAAGTGCTTCTTGGTTTTTCTTGTAGCCTCCATCCATCTTTTTAACTTCAGCTTGTTTTGTCTTCAGTTCTTCTTTTGCATAATTCAACTTCATTTGAGCCTGTAAGCAGTAAGAAAATATGGAACTATATGATGTTCAAAGAGAATCTTGCAAGTCCAGATTTAAAACACTGGCACTAACAAGGTGGTCATATAATTTGTACAAGTTTCCACTGGTTGCAGTAATGACAAAGAGCAGCCTTAGCTTTTGAAAGTAAGGGCACAGGTGATTTGGAAATAAAGCCATAAATCATATATTTGGATACAATAACTCATATTAGCACATGAATAGTCTGAGAAGAAACAAAGCAAAATAATGTGGGGCACAGCTGTCCTTTTTAACTTTTCCCAAAAGATTTTCCTTCAGTGAGATATACAAGACGCACTTTCAACTTCAAAAATTTAAATTCCACTGTGAGAACCACCCCAAGCAAAGGTTTCTTATCTTAAGGCAAAAGAAATGACATCTGTTTCAGTCATGGGAATAGCACGAAATTTAACTGAGAAGAAAACAGTTTCTTCTGAACTCTCCATTCACAATCTCAGGCATCTTTATTTTGATTCCATTATACTTACTGTAAAAATCTCTATAGTATGAATGCATATCATGGACAGCAGTCTTTATTTCTTCCTATACAATATCATTAGTCATTTGAATATTGAGTCCTACTTTATGTCTCAAACACCAGTTACTATACTTCCTTACAGAAACGCTACAGCTTTTCCTGATTTCTTTCTCTATATCTATGCAAGGATATATATATATTTTTTTATTACCTATCTTACCAAAAAGTCACCTTCAAGTGACAATACCAGCTTGTAAAATACATAGATCTAGATGTTCTCATAGATATTCTGCAAATCTTTTCACTGATCGTTCAAGAGTGTGTCATTTGGCTTTCAGATGATTTTCAAAAGAAACAGGAAGGATGGTATGAGACAGGTAGAGCTTTTGTTCTTACTTGCTTAGCCTCTGTGACTGCTTTGCTGATTTCGCTTTTGCAGACCATCATTTGCCCAGCAAGAGTAGCTGCTTCCCCATCGTCATTGCTGGACAAGCCAGCAGACACAGCATTAAAATGCTGTTGGGCTGCAGCAAAAGCATCTGCATCTTTTTCACTTGCTTCCTCTAAAGCATGTAGTTCAGTCTCTTTCTTCTTTATTTCTTTCTCCTTTGATGCTAATGTTTTAGTATCCTTCAGCAAAACAAAGAACAAAAAGAGAAAAAGGAAGAAAGAACTTGAGTCCCACTAACTTTACATTTATATTGTTAAGATGAGGAGCTATGAAGTTTCATCAAATACATTTTTATGACCTGTTGGCAGATTTTTTGATCTCATGATTTGTCTTTGAATGTTTTCAAATGTCTACTTGCCCCATGAGTGCACTAAAAAGCTACAGAAAGGTGAAATACAGGAATAAATGACAACTGCCCAAGAACTAGGAGAAATACCTCTTCCCAATATCTAAAAATCATAGAATGGTTTAGGTTGGAAGAGAGATCCAAGATCTCCTTAAAGATCATCTAGTTCCAACCCCCTTGCAATGGGCAGGGACACCTCCCACTACAGCAGGTTGCTCAAAGCCCCATCCAGCCTGGCCCTGAACACCTCCAGGGACGGGACATCCACAGCTTCTCTGGGCAACCTGTTCCAGTGCCTCACCACCCTCACAGGAAAGAATTTCTTCCTGATGTCTAAACTAAATCTACCCTTCTTCCAGGACAGACTATTCTTCAGTGCTCCTTTGCACGAAAATAAAAAAAAAAAAACCTGTGAGAAATATGCAATGTAGAAATTTCTCTTTTAATTTTAAGAATACCACATGTCCAGAGAACGTAACACTATAAGGATCTCTTCTTAACAGAAGGTCCACAAATCTCAAGACTAGCACTTTGTATACGCATCATATTTGTTTGCAATGGGAATCTACTACCTATGCTACCAACAATGCCCGTAACATTTGTTTGAGCTTTCCTGATGTAATTCTTGCCAATCACAGGATTTTTCTTAGAATAGGTTAGAAAAAAAAACAGCTGTCCCCCTCAAATTGAATTAATTTAGTGTTTGAAGAAAATTACATACAAAGGTCTTACCTCCTGCATACTTTTTACCAGTTCTTCATACTTTTTCTCTTCATTTTTCAAGTTTTGCTTCTTGAGATCAAGGGCACTTTGTGCTTTTGTATTAATTCTTTGAATTTCTGAAAGTGCATCTTGCAGTGAACGGAGCGTACCACAAACTTCCTATAATCAGAAATAAAAGAAATTTAATTCAGCCTAAGAAACCAATACAGTATTTGTAGTATTTCATCTTCTGTTCACAGCTATATGTAGAAGAAAAAGTAAATATCTGATCAAGGATGCAGTGAGACTCCAATGCAAATCAGTCAGAACACCTCTTCTCTCTGAAATCCAAACTACCTTGAAGCCACTATGGAAGCCCCACATCAGGGGAAACTTTTCCTGTACAAAAGCTGCATTAAGGCACGAGCCTTTGGGCCATCCTGTATGTAACCAAATTCACTGACCCCAAAACTGAGGTCAGTGCTGATTCTTGTTGAACAGGAGTTTCCTACTTGAAGTGTTTTTCTTTTGTGATGTCAACAAATGGGACCTCAAAAAATTTCTGGCAAAACTCAATACTGAATGTGCAGAGTAGAAACATGAAGGCAAACAGTTTCTAGTCTTCAGTTACTATTCATTTACAGTGATTGGAAGTAAAACATTTCAGACAAATGAAAACTTTAAAAGCGTGTCTTTAAGACAATGGTTAAGAATGGCAATGAGCAGTGTATAACCTAAACAACCCACCAGAAGAAGATAAAAATTCAAGGGTCTATTACCTGTAAAAATAATTTCTCTTTTTCATATCTCCTTGTATTCAGATATTCGGACGAGCATAACTCTGTTCTCACTTACCTCATCCCTTTTCTTTTCCATCTCCACCATTTCTTTCTTAAGTTCTTCTAACTTCTTTGCACTTTCATCCATTGATTCCCGAAGCTTCACTTTATTGGCCTGCATTTCCTCTAATATGTCAGCAGAGTTTGCCTTTGTCTTTTCAGCCAGAAAAAACTGATAAGCTATACAGAGGCGGCTTAGATGTTCTATTGCTCGTACTACTTTTTGATATTCTAAATAGGATGATCGTTCCTGAAAAGACACCAATTCAAAAAAACACTCTAAAATTTGATGGAAAAATATTATGTAGGAATGTTATAGAAATCTTCTAAGCACTTCTACTAACAGTATTATTTGTAGTTAAGAGGAAAGATTCCCCATATTAAGGAATATATTCAGTATCATACATTCAAGCCTGCTTAGGAAAATCTTAGATAAAACAATACTTGTACAATTGATTGTACAGCAGAAATATCACTTCACACTTTTTTATGAATTAAGATGTGTTTTTATCTTCTATTTCTATCTAGTTATCTCATTTTCTTCCTTCTCCCCTCTAGGATGTCCCGAAGTCCCAAATGACACATTATCTGTATTTGGACAGAATATACAATTTTTCTCTCTGAAAATATTCTACAAATGTTGAATATATTTGTGTTGAAAATATTCTACAATTGCTGCTGGTTTAGCCACCACATACTAGTTCAGGGTAGCTCAAACTATTCTTTCAGTACTTTGAGGGCCCTACCCGTCTTCTAACTTTGTCATACCTCTTTCAGTTTCTGTAAAGTTGGAGTGATCTCCTCACTTAAGACCTGAAACACAAAACAGAACATTACTATTAAAGATTTTTAAAACTCTTTCGTGTCTAAGCATGAATACCTAGTTCTGTGTGCAGAAATTAAATAGTCTAAAAGTTAAAAACTACACTAGTTATTCAGTTATTTTTAACAAATATAAAAGAAAGTATACTTTCCAACATGTAGTACCGTTTGAATTGCTTTCAGTTTGCTTTCCTTCTTCTCTATGGTTTTCTGGACAGCTGATTTCTTGCATTCATACATCCTAGTACCAGCTGCTTCTTCAACCATAGCTAAAAGCTAAAAAAAAGCAATGCAACAAAAACTTGATATTTCTTCTTATGTCAGATAGGTTCAACTCAGAACAAAGTTGAATATCTCATTGCCCTCCATTTTCCCCTCCCATCGATTCTTGTTATTCAAAATAAATCAATAAAACTTCAGACAAAAAACTGCTACAACTTTCTTACCTCTGCTGGCTTCATATTTAGAACTTTGGTAATTCGTCCCTGGTGACACAAAGATAAAACAAGAATGGTGGTTGTGTACCATGTGATAGCAAAAAACCAAAACAAAACCCCTAAACCAAAAACCAAAACAAAACAGCACTCATTTTCATATGTTATATTATAAACTCAAACATCGGGTCTGGCATGGCTGGTGGTTTTGTGGGTTTTTTTTGTTCATTTGTTTGTTTTTGTTTTGGGGTTTTGTTTGTTTGTTTTGGTTGGGTTTTGTTTGTTTGGGTTTTTTTTGCTGCAAGGATAATATAGTTTACTCAATTGTTTAATTTTTGAAAGTTCAAATAAGTAACTTCCTCAGGCAGCAAGCCCTTGAAATAGCCCTTATATCTTATCTTAGGCTTGTCCTCCACATTCCTAATTAAATCTTAGATGATAACGCACTTAATTTGTTATAGAGTCGTATTGAGCTGCTGATGTTGAATAAGCTCTTAATCATAAACTGGCTTTATGGAGATTTAGTAAGTAGGGCAAAATAGGTACCAAACTTCCTCCTTTCTCCCTGCAATTTGGGACAGTTCCATTTGAAACAGTAGATCCTGTCTATTACTCTTGCAAATATTTCAGGGATTTGTCTAGTCCCTGTGTTTATGTTTATAAGAGTCTTTTTAATTGGTCAGCTCTTAATTGTGACTTAAGAAAGCAGGTATATCAACTTCATTCAAAATATTGTCTAACATAGAACAGACATAATAAGAAATAAAATCTCTGTCTTTTTAGCATTATAATAAAAGCAACATTTATCTGTTAAAGAGATAAAAAAAAAAATAAAATTGGAATATGTTTAAGAAAAAACTTGCTACCTAAAGTGACTTGTAGCACAAGACACATGATTTGGGGTCAAGCTATGCTGTACTGGAAATCTTAACTACTTAACAGACATTTGATTTTTACTTGAGAAGAAGTTGCTTTTCTCTGGTTAGGAAATTGCGTTCTTCCACTATCTACCCTTGCACTTAAATTTAGTGCAATTTCTATTCTTTTTGAGTTTTATAAGGATGAACACAATACCTGCATAATGAGGAAGTGAGGATTATTGACATTGAGTCCAACAGAACAGAAGAGATCCTGCACACGACTGTTGGAAGCATTCACACCATTGATAAGGTACTTATTTCTGCCTCCAACAACAACCTGAAGAAGGAAAAGAAATGGAAGAAATTTTAAGTGATTTAAAAATGACTCGACATTATAAGACTATAAATTGAAATGAAGAATAAAATTTCTGAGCAAATCCCATATATTATATCTTTGCACACTATACAAAACATCAAAACAGATCTTGTTGAACTGAAGAGACATTTCAAATATCTAAGTAAAACATAAGAAGGATCAGTCATTGAGGGCAATATTGATAAGAAAATTTCCAAATTCCACAAGTTTTCACTTCAACAATTTGTGTTACTAACTACACTGTAGAAGCATTGCCTCAGTTCCAAAAACTCAGAGACTTCAAAAATTACATTTTTTTTTCTTCAGAAGTCACCCTGTTGAGCATGGTAAAAATATATATAGGTTACTGAGCAATAAAAATATTAAAGACTCACCTGCCTAGTGATGGTGAGCTCATCATTAGCTTCAAATCCCAGTGGACTTGATTTCTTGTCGGTATTATCAAAGGTAATAGACACAATTGCTTTAGTAATTCCAGCTTGCCCATTTTTATAAACTAGATCTTGCAAGTTGGAAGCTCGCACCTAAATCCATGGAAAAGACAAATACATTTTTGAAAGAAATTCACTACACGGCTTCAGTGCACAAGTGTAAGTCTCAGAGAAATCAATGAAAAAATGCAGATCTAGCTGTAGATTTGAGTTTATATGAGAGACTGACATTTGGGAGCTACAAGGTGCTAGTGTTGTAAAACCACAGGCAGAGTGTGCAAGTCTAGTTTTAGTGAGCCAGATAATTGTTTGTGCATGAGATTCCTAACAAAAACTGAATGGATGTTTAAAAAAAAAAAAAAAGCCAGTCACTAGTACATTTACTAGTACATTTACTTAAAGAAGATTTATTATTCCTAATGCAGTTATGAATAAATGGGCAATAAATAATAGTGCACAATAAATAATGGGAATAAATGAATAAATATTCATTCAGAAATGAATAAAAAAACCTGTTGCTTCAATTTGTCTACAACTACGGGGGTAGGGAATAGAAATAAACCACCTGAAGACAGAGATTCAATGTGATCTCAGAGCACACAATTTTATAAGAGTTAAGCAGATATATCATATTTTAAATAGCAGACGTGGCATGAAAATCAGCTTATGTTTTTTCTGATAAACCAGTTGGCCAAATTAAGACCCAATCCAGAAGTGAAAACATTTATTACAAATAAACAAGTTAGTGCCTTTAGCTGCAAAAGTTCTTCAGCTTGAGGCTGCTACCTTTTAAGTGGGTATTCTTAGTATAATATTCTAAGATGTATACTTTGAGTGACTGTAGTATAACGATGACATTATAATTCAATCTTAAAATAAGAAAGAGCAAGAATGACAGAGACGCAGTTGTACATAATGAATGGGGTTTTTTTCACATATAGTGGCACCACTTTAGGTCCTCCATCAGAGATTACTCACGAGAGTAATATGAAATGTTGCTGACAGAATAAAGACCTTTCTTATATGTAATCTCTCTCTTTACCTGTGACAAGTTGGTGATTCCCAACAGGAAACAGATTGAGTCCAAGATATTGGATTTGCCACTACCATTCAACCCAGTAATGGCATTGAATAACGGGTCAAAGCCATGAATTTCTGTCCTCTGAGCATAGGACTTAAATCCTTCAAGAACAATTGATTTGATGTACATCTTCTGTGTTTCTGAGGGACTGGGAAAAGTATTCCTCCCAAGAGTATGAAGGAAGGTATCTGGATTACAATCCTACAGATTTCAAAAAGAAAAAAAAGCAAACGAATCCTAGTGCACGCCGAACAAACAGCTAAATGTGCGAGAAAATTAAAAGCCTTTTAAACAAAAAGATTATGCATTTATAAACGGAAATTTCCGAGTGGACCCCGGATCCAGGAAGCATCCCAACAATGTCATGCACTACAATATTTTTAAGCGACGTGACTTTTACGCAACGTTCATCTCGTCTTATGTATGAAGTAAGACCCTGGTTTCTCACAAAGGCCAGGCGTAAGTCCACCAGCTGACGAAGGAAAGGGAAAGGCCTGGACCTTTCAGGCCCCGGCAGAAGGGGACCCTCCCTTTCCACCCCGCAGGGCTGCCACCCGCTCGGCTCCACCGCACCGGACGGCCGCGGCCCAGGGAAACGCCAGCCTCGGCTCTGAGGCGCCATGAACACCGGCAGCCCCATCCCTGCCCCTGCCGCCGCCATGGCACCTGCCCCCCCAATTTTCTCGCCGCTGCGGCTCCCCACACCCCCACCTCCACCGGTGCCCCAAGACAAGCCAGCCCTCGCTGCCGACTCGGAGTCAGCTGGGCCCCGCTCACCGGCCGCTGGCGGCCCCGTCCCTGAGCTGCGGTGCCTTACCGCCGGCGCTGCTCCCGGTCGCCCGCAACGATTGAATTTTGGCGCCCAGCGTCAGCGACCGTTAGAGGAGGTGCCCGATGGCGGCTGTCCCGGCGCTGCCTGCTTCCGGCGGCCCACCTCCGGGACCGGAGGGGCCAACTTCGCTCCGCAATTCCTTCTAGAAAGAAGGGCGAGCACATTGGAAACACAGCCCCTCGGCCTGAGGGAACAGCGGACACCTTCAGGTCAGGCAACCGTGGCGGGCGGGCGGGCGGGCGAGCGAGTGCGGGCAAAGAAGGCCCCCGCCGGCCCTGACAGGCGCAGAGGGGCGGAGCGGGACGGGACGGGACGGGAGGAAAATGGCAGGTCGGGTTCCTTGTGAGGGGAGTTGTTGCTATGCGACTGCGGTCCCTGAGAGAGGAGGTCTTGTTCCACTGAGGAGCTGCAGCTACGGGACTGCGGTCTCTGAGAGAGCAGGAAATGGTGGATCGTGCTGCCGTGAGGGAAGGGAGCTGCAGTTACGGGACCGCGGTCTCTGAGAGAGCAGGAAATGGCGGATCGTGCTCCCGTGAGGGAAGGGAGCTGCGGCTGTGAGACCGTGGTCCCTTGAGAGAGGAAAGATGGGGGTAGGTGAGAAGGTGCTTGAGTAGCAGTGTGGGGTTTTGTGGCGGGTCGGAGGAGCTTGGGTGTTAACTCCAGGCTACGGCGGGAAGTGGCTTTGTACCGCCCATAAATTACATTAAAATAAAGAGAGTGTAGTATATAATTCAGCACCCACCACCCCTTTCTCTCCCTTCCCCACCCGTCTCCCCTCCACCCCATAAAAACTCAAAACTATGCCTGGTTAGCTAACTTGCTGCGATTTAGAAGTGTTTCCATGTAAGTGGAATAAAGAGAACCTGTTCAGAATTTGCAGGTGCTTGTCATTGGAAGAGCAGTAGTTGCCCAGTGCTGCTGGAGAAGCAAAGTCAGCTGAATGTATTTACTCTTTCCTGAAACTACTGTAATTGCGACGTAAAAATAGACCAGTATTTTGCAAGAAGGCCCTTCTGTTGTACCGTACTGTCAAGCTGGGCTTTAGCGTTACCACTCAAGATGGTAGGATATTGGGGAGCTGCTGTAAAGCTGATGGTACTGATCTACCTACTTTATAGTCTGGGGTTATTTTAATCAATTGAAATAATTAAGACTGCAGTTCTACATTATAGGAAAAAATTTTTTGTGTGCTCACTTCAAGAATTACATTGGATGCAGCTTAATCTGCTTTATGACATTACTGTTGGATGTACTCTAGCTAGGAAGCACTTAATTATGTCCTATTAGCTGTTTATTTGCTAACACCTGGACACCATACTGAGAAATAATATTTTGAGGTATGGGAAAGAATCAGACTGACACCATGTAACTATACAGCCGTGATTAAATGCCACTTTTTACTTGTCAAATTGAAAATCTTTCAAAATGATTTTTGAATAATTTTTGATTGGCAAAAAATCTGCAGCCTCTGGCAAAGGTGCTTGCATGTTTCTTGTTTGAAGGTCAGTTCCTGATTGGTTTCTGTGTGAGTTTTTTGATGTGAGAGACTTTTCACTATGAAGATAACTGTACGTTTTCTATTTGAGTATGACATGGGAGAGAGGGTTAATTTCACCCTTTAAGTGTTTATGTAATAGCTTTGACCTCATTACTCCTAAAAGTTGGGTGCTTCACTTGGTGTAATGGTAAAATGTGCTATTTTAATTATAGTGTTCAATTTTCAGGAATTTAAAAAAATGTTGAAGCTACCTAACATGGAATTAGCATGTTGCACTGAATATAGCATGTGGTTTGAGGAAGGAAAAGGTATTTTTAGCAGCTGCTTACCTAGGAGAAGTTGTAGTAGTGTGATACTGTAATGTGCATTACAAACATGTAGTAGATGCCTTTCCGAGTTCTGAAGTCACAAGTAAGTACTCTATAAAGGTAAACATATAGTATAGCCTCACTGGTTTGTGAAATAAGTATTTTAAGAATTTGGAAATGGTTTGATTTTAGTAAGTATGTAATGATACACCACAAAATTAATGAAGACAATTCAGAAAGAGGTGGATTTTTTGGAACTCATTAGTGTGCTTACTAGAATCTCTGAGGACTGAAAGCATGGTCACAGCAGATACATAAAAGACAATGTTCTGTTTTGGTAAAGGAACACCTGTTTGTTTGTTTTATTTCATGATATGAATGTAATAGTAAGCATTTTGGGTAGACAAATCTTGTAGGGGTTGTGTTTTGGGCTTTGATGTTTTTTTTGCAAATCATGCTATGGTGCCATTGATTCTTGGTTCAAATGAGAAACTTGTTTTTTCTTCTCAGGCTTCAGTTCTGGTGAAAGAAATTAAGAGTGAGTACATCCTGAATAAATCTTCCATGAGAGTTTTCTGGTGCTTTAGGTATTTTGAACAGTGTGCTGCAGGAACTCGGGCCAAATAATAAGTAAAACCAACAATAATAAATAAATAAATATGAAATTATAACTTTGTTTGCTCCTAATATTGATTTAATTCTTAAGGTGTTCATGTCACAGTTCATATGAAATGAGCACTAGCTGTTGTACCAAGAGCTAATTATGAATTAAGAGTGCTAGTTGCCAGTATATAGTCACAGAAAAATGTAGGTTGGTAGGTCATGTAGTCTGTACACATGGGCAAAGCCAGACCAGACTGATCAGATTACTTCCAGGCATGTGAAGTTGTAGGAATTTTAAAGGTGCAGATTCCACAGTCTCTTCAGGGAACCTCTTCCAGTGTCTGACCCCATAATGGTTGGGGGAGGAAAAATCCCCAAACTTTCCATGTATCATTGGAAAATAACAGTCTTGCAAATGACATTCATCACCTCTTACCTTGTCACTCTGCACTGACCTCAGATGAGCTGGTTTCCATTTTCTTGATACTGTTTTACTAAGCCTCTCTAGAAAGCAGTAAATTTCTCTGTAGTTTTTGTTTCTGACTGAACAAAGCCGTTTCTCTCAAGTTTTTTTCTTGTTGGTTAGAGTTTTCTAATCCCTTCATCATCCTGGTATCCGTACCCTGGACTCACTCGAGTATCTCAGTGGTGCTCTGGATGCAGCTGGGTCCAAGTTCAGGGTGGTGGGGATGGACTGTGTCCTTCCAGGTTGTGAATGTCCAGGTCTTTTATAAGGGCATCAAACATTGTGCCTCCCAGTATGATCCCCGAGGGGTGCCGCTTGGAATGGGCTGCCAACTGGACTTTGCCCCACTGAAGACAATCCTGCAGTCCTCTAGCTTCTTCCTCGTTTATGCACCAGTTTATCTCACCAGTTTGGCTGTAAGGATACTGCAGGAGGTTGCATCAGTGACCTTTTTATATCTGATTCTTTGCTGTGTTTATGCAACTTTATTTGCTTATGTGTCTTTCATGCAAATAACCATTGTTCCATCAGTCTAAAGCAGGTACAGATTTCCTTGCCCCCGTCAATAGCACCTAAGATCCACTAGTGTAGGTTACGGCTCAGTTTCCTGCGGAATTGGGGACCAGAGGTGAACTGGCATATCCCATCAGTTGTTCAGATTTGACCAGCACATTGAAATTCACTAATCTTGACAGTTTGGGAAGGGAAGCAAGAACAAAGGTTAAACACCAGACCAAATATTAAGCAGGTGATTTAGAAATTCTGACCTTCCTTCTGTCAGATAACTGAGACTAAAGTACATTTCGAATCTAGGCAAGTTGAGTACGCACTAGATGTTGTTTCTTCTGGGGTGGTACTGCAGTCTCCTTGTGGGGCAGGAGGTTTATATCTGCTTGAGTCTATATCCCTCGTGAGCTGATATTCCCATTAAGGTTTACAGCCCTTGAAAAGAAGGGTTGTGGAACAGAAAGTGAGACGCTGTGTTCACTCGCTGTGGAATATAACAGTACAGTGCTGTGCTGAGCTGATGTGCACTGCGGGAGTGGTGAGGTCCTCATGTCCCTTTTGCCATGTGCACTGCGGGAGTGGTGAGGTCCTCGTGTCCCTTTTGCCAGATGCTGTCTAAAGCAGTGATGTAACAGCTGCTGATCACTGCTGTGCACTTCCACCCTTCTGCAGTTCTGTAGGGTCTCATTGACTTCCCTCTTCTTTTATTTTTTTTTCTCTTTTCCCTGTATCTTTTAATGTATCCCTCTCAGCCTCCTTAATGATGTATTGGAGTGGTAACAGATAACAGGTGTATCTCGGGTGTGTGAGGTGGGCTGAAGCATCGTTTCCTTGAGGGAGAGGCTGGTTGTGTGTGTTATGAGCAGGAACTCATTCTAGAATCAACCTACCCTTGTAATACTGCAAAAATTCAGGAGAGGGCCTCAGAAGGGTTGCTGGTGCTTGAAAGATGTAACTTCCCTTCTGAGCACACAGGGCTGTCATATTGCACTACACTGCAAAAGACAGGGTTGCTTAACCTTTGTAGAGGTCAATAATGAGAAATGAGGGAAGGAACAACCAACAGACAGGTTTAGTTTAAGATTGCTGCCTGAGATTTCTTACCTTTTTCCCCTAAAACAGTATTACTTGCTCGGTGTAGTCAAAAGTTTAGGGTTTAATTTAAATGGAGTTGTCTAGAAATATAAGCTTAATGGAGCTTTTAGTTTTCTTTGGCAGCTGTAAAGTCAGGCAAATGAAACATTTCTCCCCCTAGTGCAGTAACAGGCATCTCCCTGCAAATACAAGCAGCGAAACTGTGCTGCAACATGTCTCAACAGCTTTGGTGAAATTTTGCCTTTACTGATGTTGCAGCATGTGTTTGGGACTGTATCTGCTTGGGACATATAAGCAAAGGAAAATATAGAAAGTGCTTGAAAGTTTAAAAGTACCCCGCAGTGACCAGGGAATTGCAGCTGACTCTTTGAGAAGCTTTGACGTGATTTGTCAGCCCAGGTCATCTGCAGTGTCTCCCTTCCCATCTGTGGGATTCTTGCTTATTCATTCTTATCACGTGTACTTCTTAAGATTCTCATTTTATGTGCAATTTCTGGGAGCTGAAGGGCAGCTGACATGTTTCAGTACAGGTTTTGGCTTCCCTTTTCCCCTCTCCGTGTGAGCTTGCTCTGCAGGACTGTTGAACCTCTGTTGAAATTGCAGCCCTGTAACAAAGTGCAAGAAAGCACAGTCTTTTTACCGAGTGATGACTACTCACCTCCAATCTTTTACCTCCTTCCAGGGCTTGATAGGATTGCATAAAGAAGTGAAGTTGCAGCTTCATTGTTTCAGAATGCAGGGTTATGCTTGCTCAGATATTTGCAAGATAGCATCTACCAAGAGTAGTGTGGGAGTGTTTTGCCTTTGCCTTGCTTTTCACCACAGGAAAAAAATCATTTCTGAGAAAGCACTGTAAGCCAGAGAGGAGAAACAGGTAGTTTTTGCAAAGACACGCAGGCACTTAGGATTTGAGGCCATATTAACTTCCAGGTAATTGGCAATCCTTTAGTGTATGGAGAATCCTGAGGTAGCCTCTTTATGGCTCCCTTGGCAGTCTCTACTGCCAAGAACTCCTTTTAAGTAAGTTTGTTTGTTTTTTAAAGTATTTAGAAAGTCCTTTATGCTGGTCCCTCACAGATTTCTGTGAAAGGCTGCAGGAGACTGCATAAATTGAATCTGGAGGAAGGGACTAGATGAGATGATCTCCTGAAGAGCTTTGCTGTTGTGGATTTTTCCTCAGCACTGATCCACAAACTAATTATGGCTGAGAGATATATTTCACTCAGCATTTAATCATACCCTTTTCTTCCAGTGTAGCTGGGGACGTAGCTGTTCCTGCTTCAGAATGGAGATAAAAGAAAACTAGTATCACAGCCATATCTATAAATTAATTGTGACTGGCAGCAAGATGAACTGTTAAGCTAACCCCAAATTTGAACTTAACTTCCTTGTAACTGATAGGCTTCTAAGATGATTTTGTCCTGAAGGTTAGATTTGGACAATCCTGTGAGAAAACCATACCACACGAGATACAAATGTTATTTGAGGATATGTAAGGAAAGTAAATTTTGCTCTCTTGAGAGCTTTACAGCTTTCCTACTTAATGTGAAAATTACCAGATGTCAGGTATCAGCACCAGCTCCTCATCCTCCAGTCAAAATCTCTTGGGTTTTTAGGACTTGTCTGTCTTCTCTTATTCCTGACCACTTCCAGTTTCTAGTATTTACTATAGGATCCCAGTTTTCACCTCTTTCTTCTCTCCCATTCCCCCCTGAATTGTGAATCTCTTTCCCTGCACTGATTTGGGGGATTGAGCTGTGATAACCTGTGTGAACGTGCTTTGCTTGCAGCTCTGCTACAGTTTGCACCAGCTGCAATGTCTGAACACAGACTGGATCTTTGCTTTCTTAGCTATATTGTTAGTGCGCAAAGTCAAGGTTCCCCAATCTTTCCTAAGTGTCTGATTTTATGGAAAAAGTTGATAGGGATTAATGTAAATCTTATTCTTTGACAACTTGATGGGCTAGACAAGAGGACAAAGAGGGTTTGAAGGACCCTGTTTGAAGGACAGAGTAAGTGCTGTCTTGGACTTCAATTTCAGTTAAAGCTTTAATGGTTCTTTTATAAGAATATCAGGCAGAAATCCATTGCTTTGTTTTTTTCTTGGACTTGCTAGAAATGAATTTTTTTTAGAAGAGTCTTTTTATCACCTTCATGAATTTACTTTCCTTGAGTTTTTATCTTAGATGTAAAGGTAGTAATGATTATAATGGTCTATGAAATACTTCATACAGAAAACAACAAAATAAATATATTATTCAGATGCAATGACCCTGACAACAAAGCAGTTTTACAGTAGGTCATTACTGCTCTTGGAGCCAAGATGGTGGCAATCACATGCTTAGTCCAGTAATGCTTTTACTGGACCCCACAAATGTTGCATCATTGCTCTTTATGGTTTTGAGTTCTTTAACATGCTTAAGCAACGTAGTCCTTACCAGTTCTTATGATTTTATAGCTAATACAAAATAATCTTTTTTTTTTTTTTTAACCTGGAAATGTATTTGTGAATCTATTCATCAAGCATGTGTCTTCTGTCTGTTTTCTGTTTGTTTGGTGTGGGGCTTTTTGCTTTAGAAAAACATCACCAGTATTACAGCACATCTTTGTGCAACTTCTTAGAGGATCAGATGGGGAAAACAAAGGACATCCTGGACCAAGAAAGGGCATGTTCCTGTACTCGGACTGAAGTGAAGAATCAAGCTGTTACGAGATGGTGGTGGGAATGTAAAGGGCAGGGCTGGAGCCTTGAGGCACGCAGAGGAGATTAAAAGCAGGGAGTCAGTATTGATGACTCACAGAGGTGAGAAAGAATGGGAGACAAAGCAGTTCTGAATCACTGTTGGTTCCCCTGGGCTACAAAGGGCACACCAGTGCATGACTGCCATTCCTTGTCCCTGTCATTCCTGGCTGGAGCACTTGGGTCCCTGTGTCTGAACACAGGACACACTGCTGGGACAAACACCTCTTTGTGCTTTTGCGTATTAGCGAGGGAGCAAGGTCAGTTTCATGTTACCCCCAAATCACCTTTTGGTCCTGTAAGCCCTTTTGCTGATTTTGCACTCCTGTTGCTGCAGTGTTGCAATATATTGAAATAATATAATTGATACCAAAGCAACAGCAGCAGTGGATGGAAATGCCAGAGGAGTTTCCAAGGGAGTGCCACCTGCTGTTTTGGTTTTGTTTGGTTGGGTTTTTTTTAAAGAAAAAAATGTTTAAGGTCAGATGACAATTGCTGCAGATAAGTTTCTTCATTCTTGTGACTATATGTGGTATGTGAGGAATGGTGGTTTTTGCTGCTCACTTAGTGAATGCAGGATGTTTTGACAGAAAGCTTGATGATACTTCTTTCATTTTGTGAAAGACCTACGTGTCCTGGTAGGACTTGACCAGGCTGTTCCTGTTCACCACCCTCATAGTGCAAAATTTCTTCCTAACATCCGATCTGAATTTTCCCTCTTCCAGTTTGAAGCCATTACCCCTCATCACTACATGCCTTTTCTAAAAAGTCCCTCTCCAGCTTTCCTGTAGGCCGCCTTCAGGTACTGGAAAACTGCTATAAGGTTCTCCCTGGAGAACCCTCACCAGAGCAGAGTAGAGGGCCAGAATCACCTCCCTCACCCTGCTGGCCACACTTCTTTTGATACAGCCCATATCATCACAGAAAGTTGCTGAGTGCTGATGAGTTTCTGGGTCTGGTCGCTTTTGTTTTCATCTGAATAATGGAGAGGTTGCCCTGTTCTCCCTGGTCCTTGCTTGTGTGTCTTTAAAAAGTTTTGTTTATGTTCTCAGGTCTCTAATTAATACTTTTGTCTTCAGGTGTTTTGTACTTGAACATGCCTCTACGTATTGGTCTCTTTACACTTTCCATCCTTCATATTCTGCTTTAATATTCTCACAAGATAAAAATCAAATCTGAAGACAGGCAGTCCCTGGACAAAGTTCTCTGCCACAACACATAACCTCATTGCAACACAGTTGGGGCAAAATGCCAAAGCTTGCTACTTTTCCTTAAGGTGGCTCTGCAATGCACAGAGGTTCCAGCATGCAGAGGTAGAGCTACAGAAGCTCTGATCCTTTGGTGCCTGCAGTGGAAACTGTGAAGTGTCAGAGCACTCACCTTGGTATGGGTGTCTTTTGAGAGCCTGCAGGCATTTCACCACGTAAATGTCATGATAGTGTTCCCTTGTGATAGTGGTGTATATATGGATTATTTGCTGTGTTAAATGATGGATTGAACAGTGAGTTTTGTATTCATTTTTAGTTAGATATTTTTTCCTCGGTGGCAGAACCCTTAAGAGGGCAGGGCTGGTAAAATGTGATTTGAAGAAACTCCTGCTGCAGAGCTATCCCTGTAGCCTCAGTCCCCAGACTACAGCATTTTGTAGTTTCTAGGACTGGAAGTTTTGTGTAGTTAGCTTGGCATATTGCAGAGCATTCTTGTGCAACTGGCTGGGCGTTGAATCGCAGTGGTCTGTAAGGATGATCTCAAATCTTAGTAGGAGAAAGGTTAGGTGTGCCCTGTGCTAGATTTACTGAGGGTTTACTCTCGCTCCTCAGGAAGTGGACTGAGGGCGGTACCTTCTCTGTTGATAAAAGCAGATGTCTTCTCATTTTAGGAGGAGTGTGTGACTGAAGGAGTCCAGCCACCGAGTGAGTCGGGTGCAGAAGGTTATCGACTGGCCTTGTCAGCAGAAGACGTGGTTTTCTACTTGCCTGCTCTAAGTATAAACTTCTCTTGCTTTGCCCATGTTGATGCGCTTGCTTATAGGAATGTAAGGGTAAAACAAATGCAAGTTGTTTGTTTGCTTGTTTCCATCTTGTATAGAAAATGCTGGTGACAATGTTCTCCCAGTTCCAAACCCTGAGTTCATCAACTGGAGAAGCATTTTCTTTCAGCATAGGGGGTGTCACTGAAAGAGGTCTTTCTTACCTTTGTATTTCTCACTTGTGCTTTCCTTCAAGCGGAAGGACAACACAGCAGGGCACAAGAAATCCAGAAAGTTCTTGGAATGTGTTGATGATAACTTTTTTTCAAATGATTGAGGAGCCAGTGAGGAAAGGAGCCGTGCTGGATCTTGTCCTTACTAACAAGGAGGGGATGGTGGGGAATGTCAAGCTCAAGGGTAGCTTTGGTTGAAGTGATCATGAAATGGTGGAGTTCAAGATTCATAGGGCGGTGAGGAGGGTGTGCAGCAAGCTTGCTACCCTGGACTTCAGAAGAGCAGACTTTGGTGTCCTGAGAGATCTGACTGGGAGGGTAGCGTGGGAAAAAGAACTGGAGGGGAGAGAGGCCCAAGAGGGCTGATTTTCAAGGATCGCCTCCTCCAAGCTCTGGGGAGGTGCATCCCAAAAAAGAAGTTGGGCAAAATAGCCAGCCAGAAAAGGTCCAAGTGGTCAGGAACGAGATCAGGCAAGTGAAAGCCCAGGCAAAACTAAATCTAGCCAAGAACATCAAAGACAATAAGAAAAACTACAGATATGTCAGGGACAAAGTCAAGACTAGGGAAGTTGTGGACCCTCTCCGGAAGGAAACAGGAGACCTGGCCACCCAGGATTTGGGTAAGGCTGAGCTACTGAACGATTTCTTTGCCTCAGTCTTCAACAGACAGGGCTGAAACCACACTGCCCAAGTCACAGAAAGCAAAAACAGGGGCTCTGCAATTGAAGAACTGCCCATAGTACGAGAAGATCAAGTTCAAGACCTCTTAAGGAACCTGAAGGTGCATAAGTCCGTGGGACCTGATGAAATCCGTGCACGGGTCCTGAGGGAGCTGGTGGATGAAGTTGCTAAGCTGCTTTCTATCATATTTGAGAAATCGTGGCAGTCTGGTGAAGTTCCCACAGACTGGAAAAAGGGGAACATAACCCTGATACTCAAAAAAAGGAAAAAAAGAAGACCCTGGGAACTACAGGCCAGTCAGTCTCACCTCTGTGCCTGGCAGATTATGGAGCAGATCCTCCTGGAATCTCTGCTAAGGGACACGGAAAATAAAGAGGTGATTGGAGACAGCCAACATGGCTTCACCAAGAGCAAATCATACCTGACAAATGTAGTGGCCTTTTAGGATACTGCCACATACTTGGTGAACAAGGGCAGAGCAACAGATGTTGTCTACCTGGACTTGTGCAAAGTGTTTGACGCTGTCCCGCATAACATCCTGGTCTCAAAATTGGAAAGTCATGGATTCGATGGATGGACCACTCAGTGGATAAGGAGCTGGCTGGCTGGCCACACTCAAAAGGTTGTGGTAAATGGCTCGATGTCCAGTTGGTGGCCAGTGACGAGTGGTGTTCCTCAAGGGTCTGTACTGGGACCGGTACTGTTCAACATCTTTGTTGGAGACATGGACAGTGAGGTAGAGTGCACCCTCAGCAGGTTTGCTGATGTGTGGTCGACATGCCGGAGGGAAGGGATGCCATCTAGAGGGACCTGGACAGGCTTGAGAGGTGGGCTTGTGCAAATCGCATGAAGTTCAACCAAGTGCATGGTCCTGCACCTGGGACATGGCAATCCCAAGCACAAATACAGGTTGGGTGGTGAATGGCTAGAAAGCAGCCCCGAGAAGGACGTGGGGGTATTGGTGGATGAGAAGCTTAACATGAGCAGACAATGTGCACTGGCAGCCCAGAAAGCCAACCGCATCTTGGGCTGCATCAAGAGAAGCGTGAAGTGATTCTGCCCCTCTACTCTGCACTTATGAGAGTACCTGGAGTACTGTGTCCAACTTTGGAGTCCTCAGCACAGGAAGGACATGGATCTGTTGGAACAGGACCAGCGGAGGGCCATGAAGATGATCAGAGGGATGGAGCATCTCCCCTAGGAGGACAGGCTGAGAGAGCTGGGGTTGTTCAGCCTGGAGAAGAGAAGGCTCCAGGGAGATCTTTCAATATCTGAAGGGATCCTATAAGAGAGCTGGAGAGGGACTCTTCGTCAGGAAGTGTAGTGAAAGGACAAGGGGCAACAGTTTTAAATTGGAAGAAGGGAGATTTAGATTAGATACTAAAAAGAAATTCTTTACAGTGAGAGTGGTGAGGCACTGGAACAGGTTGCCCAGAGAAGCTGTGGATGCCCCATCCCTGGAGGTGTTCAAGGCCAGGCTGGATGGGGCTTTAAGCAACCTGGTGTAGTGGGAGATGTCCCTGCCCATTGCAGGTGGGTTGGAATGCGATGATCTTTAAGGTCGCTTCCAATCCAAACCATTCTATGATTCTATGATTCAAGCTTTTAAAAGTCTAGGTTTGGTACAAACCACATGTAATCAGGGTAAAAGAATGAATTAAATGTTTTATATTTTTCTTTCCAGAATTTTTTTTTTTCTCCTTAACTGGTAGATTTTCTCTCTTTTGATTTCTTTAGGGTGGGAGCTGTACATCTTGCTAGGGCTGACTTCGCACATCAGGGCTTGCTGCCAGGAGGTGGCAAAGAGCTTTGGGTTGCTTAGGCAATGAGGGGACTTTTCAGATGTTTTCTCAATCCTGTGATATTGCCACAGGATGCAAGCAAAGGATGTCTTGTGTGACGGCACCTTATCAAGTTACTGCTCTGCTTCATAAAGTCTAAACTAGTCCCATAAGCAGCCCAGCACCATTGGGCATCCCTTTAACAGGTGCTCTTTGGCTGTGCTGTTTGTTATGCAGGATGGTGACTGCCAAGGCGTGGGTTCTGAAGAAACATTTTGAGGGATTCCCCAAAACCAGTGACTTTGACCTGAAAAAGATAGAGCTGCCAAACATAAAGGATGGAGGTAAGTGGAGTGCCACCTGTTTCTGATTTTTAATTTTTTTTTGAGGTTGTCTGGTTGCAGACAAATGACTGTGCATCTAACTGTCTGTTTCTCTGACTTGAATTTTCGAAAATACATTGGCTTAGGAGAGAAGGGTGATTGCTCATGAATATGTATGTTGATGGGTTTGGTGGGTTTTAAGATACGGTACATTCTGATAATACCCTTAGAAACAATGGCTGAGCTCTTCTAACTCCACACACAGCAGCTGTGGCATGCCTTTCATCCTCACACTGGTACTTCTATAGCATTCAGACCTGCAAATTTAATGCCTGTGGGTATTAAAGAAAATAAAGTACTTTCTTCCTTCCCATTCTTCCTCCCATACATCAAGAAAAGGCTTAACTTCATACTAGAGTAACTCTTTTGAAGGATATAGCCTTTCTTGTTCTGTTACTTGGCCCTGATTATTCCTGTTCACTCTAATGGGAAAGTATTGAAATATGAACAAATTTCTAGCTTGTACTAGCTAGCATAGGGAATGAAAAGTATTATAAGGTGGAGATGAACAGCTAAAACTGCTCTGTGAATGAGAATTTAAATTAAAATTTCTTTAACTGTATATTTCACAAGAAGTAGTGTCATTAGAGAGAGTAAGATGGATTAGGCTACCTAGTAAAGACCAACTAATGCTTCCTGTTTAAGGCAGCAAAGTAGTGTTTTTATTTGACCTGTGCCAAGGTTTCTTACCACTCTCTGCTTGCTGAGTCATGGGAGGGTATTTTATATCTGGGTCGAAGGTAAGGTAGTGTTTTTTTTGCCTCAGGGGTTTGGCCTGTTGAGCCTTCTATATAGACAGGAGGCAGATAAAGAAAAACGTGGCTGAAAAAAAGCTAGCCTGCTAAAGAGACAGTATGGAAACTGTCTTTTGTACCAGCCCATCAATAATCCAGACAAAGTTAATAAATGTAGTAGCTGTTTCATCCTAAAGGATGATGGGATATGGGGTTTTGGAGTTGTCAGGAATTCCTATACCTTTTGCAGAAAGACTGAATTTTGGAAACTCTGCTGCACTGCTTAATGCCCAGGAATTTGCTTTGTCTTTTGTTGCAGAATTGCTGCTTGAATCAGTGTTTCTCAGTGTTGATCCTTACATGAGGTACAGCTTTCTTTTTTTTTTGCTTTCAAATTGCTGCCTAATATATCTTATTTGGTCTCCCACTTAAACCTTAGAAGAACATGTACTGGAAGCATCCCCTGTTGCCACAGTCCCAGATGCCTTTGTCAGCTTTTTATAAAAGGTGTATAAATTACAAGACTCCCAATGTGGAGCTGTGTCAGATTGAGCCAGATGTTAGAATAATGATGCTGCAGCCTTAGACTTTTCTCAGACTGCTGTTCTTCCTTGCCATGTCTCTTCCACTGGAATGCAATGGGCTCAAATGCGATTGCAGCCCTGCTGTAGTAGCTGTTCCGCTTACCTTAGCAATCTGTACTTACTCTAAGCAAGGAATTGCTTACATGCCCATGTTAATAGGTGTAGTTCAAGTCCAGGGGGACTGAGTAGTTTGAAGACGAGCCCTAGTGTCAGAGATAGTTCTTTGGAGTCTCCGCCTTCTTGTGGTGGTGGACCATGCTGGGAAGATTAATGCTATTGTGTCCTCAACACTCTAGCCTAGTATTTGGTCAAGATACTCAAGTAGCTGGCTATGGACAACATCTAGTTATGTCATTGCAGTGACAAGCTCTTTACAATCTGTTCAGCATCACTGCTTATGCTCTCTTTATGCACCAGACAGTAGCTACTACTTCACAGTGTATATGGAACATCATTAAATTTCCTTACAGTAAGCCATCTCTCTGCCTGTGTTACAGACCTTACAGTCGAAGGGACATGAAGGAAGGGGACATAATGATAGGCACACAGGTTGCCAGGTAAGATCTTCGGTTCTTGTTATCTATATACATAGCAGATCTTGAAGGAATGTATTGACATTAGAGACATCTTGCAGCCTGCACTATGTATTCTTGATATGTGTGTACATACTTCTGCAACTGTATTCTTGTTTATAACTGATTGGAATGTGGTTTTCCTCTAAGAACCTCTTTTGCCTTCTTGGAGAGCATTTAGCCCTCTGATGTCTCTGATGTGATCTGTGTGCTATTTCTGTTTTCAAGGGAAGTTTTTACAAGCAGAGGCATGAAGGACCAACCATTGTACTTGTCATAAGTATCAACGTCGTGTTTTAAAATCTGATGCGCTAGTAATTGCATGCTGGAAACCATGCGTGCTATCTACTTCAGCTCAGAGTACTTCAGCATCACCTAAGAAACAGGTCTTGATGTAGCCAAAGGGTTATCTAACCTTAAGTCCAAGGTTGTGGTAACTTAGCTACACAGATATTTCCCTTTGTCAGTTTGCTCCTGCTGTGCTGCCTCCAAGCTGCTGCCGAAGAGCACCTGTGGCCTTTGACACTTGTGTTTCTCTGCAGGAACACTGAGCGCTGGGATAAATTAAAAACCAAGTCTGCTTAACAGAAGGCCAACTGTTTTCAGTATTTCAAAGCTGCTTATCTACCCCTTCCCAACATAGTTTTCCTGTTGGGCTAAGAAAGTTGAATTTTCATTTGGTGTAGAGTTACTGCAAGGATGAACTTCTCCCTGTTATTAGATACTGCTTTCTCTCTGGTTTTGTTACACCAAGATGTTCCATCTTCAGGATCTTCAACCTTTAAATGAGGTGTAGGTTGTCTGAGAAAGGAACTGCTTGTTACAGCCTGTCTGTCACTTCTTGCTTTTCCAGCCTTTAATCCCAGCGTCCTCTTTCCTGCCTCCTAACTCTCAGAAGCCTAGTCCAGATTGCTGCTAGTCCAACAAAAGTTGGCATCCATGTGGGAACATTGGATTTGTTGTGAGCGGGGCTGAGTCTAGAATCATCTTGCCCATTGTCCCCCTGGTGCTGAGAGAGAGATTGTAGACATTTCAGGAAAGACATCAGAAGCCTATAGCATCAGCAGGTGTGGGCTAAATGTCCTGATATGAAATATTTCTTATGCATCACAGGGCAACAGGAGTAAAAGAGGGAAGAGCCAGAAATGATTTGTTTCTGTGAGGGTAATCTTTTCTTTTTTCTTTCTTTTTTTTTTCTTTTTTTCTTTTCCTTCTTTTAAACAGGATTGTAGAAAGCAAGAATCCTGCTTTCACAGTGGGTACCTTTGTT
>JAOTQQ010000019.1:70361497-70394663 GCA_026546715.1 Gallinago undulata | reverse complement strand
TTTCTTTTTTTCTTTTCCTTCTTTTAAACAGGATTGTAGAAAGCAAGAATCCTGCTTTCACAGTGGGTACCTTTGTTGTGGGTAGAAGTGGCTGGAGAACTCATTTCATCTCTGATGGGAAAGACCTACAACTCCTTCCTTCTAATTGGCCGGAATCACTCCCCAAATCTCTGGCTCTTGGGACAGTTGGCATGCCAGGGTGAGTTTCGAGATCCAGAGGCAGCTATCCCCTGGATTTTGCTGTGAAGGATGTTTCCACCTATCTGTATGACCTTTTTTCCTTGTCTTGTTCTACCATTATGTTGTCTGCTCTCTCTGGTAAAAAGCATGTGTTCTTCTGGATACCCTTACCCTGTAGAGGGCCTGAAGTTTGGCCCATCCTCTAGATCAGAATAGACTTGCCTTGGAGATTATGGTGCCTCTCCTTGAGGAGTAGTAATAAGGTAGGAAGAGGATCCAGGAGGGGCTGGAAAGAATCCAGTTCAATGTGAATTAATCTCAGTGGAAAGACCCAAACTTCAGAGGCAGCTGGACAAGTCTGCTTTTCCCATTGGGCTCTTCTGCTATCATCACATTTCCAGAATTGCCTCCAAAATGGCAAAAGACAGCTGTCATATCATGCAGCAAAATAGAGGTCCTTTAAATTGCACTGCAGCAGACAGAGCTGCTGTGCTTCAGAGTCCATGTTCACTACTGTAGTTTCTCAGTCATCTTCTCATATTTCTTCTCTCTTTCTCTGTAGTTTGTATGGGAGATCAGGACTTGGTCAATCCAGTTGACACAGAAGGCTTTCAAAATGATCATAACATTGTGTGTGATGCAGAACTCAGATTTCATTTTGACATCAGGCAAGATGCATGTTTTTCTGGAGAGCTGCTCGGCAGATTGAATTCACCCTTACAGTTTGGACCAAGTGGGAAGCTCCAAGCTTGAATTTAGAAGCTAGAAGAAAAGTTTTTTGGGATTCTGGGCCAGTTGATCACATTGCTTCAGAAAGCTCACAGAGCCTGATGTTATTCAGTATTTATGTGATCAGCAGAACATGCTTGAGCTAAATTTTTCTACAGATTATTCATGCAGCAGCCATAGCTCTGCACAGTAGTCCTCAGGGGCAGTGTGCCCATCAGCAGCAAGGTTTTGCCACCATTTTTCCTTTTTCTGCCAGGCTTGATTAGTGATAAGTATCATTGAATCTTTGCCTCAGTCTGATAGATACCAGCTGCCTATTGAACTCTATCTAGCTTGGATTTACTCTCTTTTCTGGCATGTAACTGAGTTGTTGCCTTACTGAGTTATCTCTCTGTTCTGTGTTGTGAAAACTTCTGCCACAGCATCCTGTTTCACAGTAGTTTATCTGCATGTTGTCTAGAATGGCTGTAAAAAAGCCAAGTTAAGAAGTTCGGGATAATTTTTGTACTTCATAAAGAATGATGAAAACTGAATCTTGTTCTAGTTGTGACAATATTTTGGTTCAATGTGGTCAAGTCACATCTCTGTGTATGGCGGCTTTTATTCCTCTCTGAGCACTCTCTTATTCTTCACAGCCTCACTGCGTATTTTGGCCTGCTGGAGGTCTGCAAGATGAAGCCAGGGGAAACGGTGCTGGTTAATGCTGCAGCTGGCGCAGTGGGCTCTGTGGTGGGGCAGCTTGCTAAGATTGGGGTGAGTGGCTTGAACTGCTCATACTTGCTCCTCAGAAGGCTCACCTGAGAGACAGGGCAACAAGGCCATGAATGATCAGGAGGGCAGCATCCCCGAAGGCATGCCCATAGTAAGGTCTTGAGATGCTCCTGAAGATGCAGCAAAGCTAGTTGAATGTTTCGTAGAGCTCAAGAACTTGTATGGTGACGACAACCTGACTTTAAGGGTGAGCCTTCCACCCAGCACTCTTGAGTGTCAGCCTGTCTTGTGAGGGGATGTTTAGAAACGTTTTTCTCCTTTCCTTGCAGGGTTGCAAAGTGGTTGGCTGTGCTGGCTCAGATGACAAAGTTGCCTATCTGAAAGAAATAGGCTTTGATGAAGCCTTTAATTATAAGACTGTTACGTCTTTGGATGAAGCACTGCGTAAAGCCTCTCCTGATGGCTATGACTGTTTCTTTGACAATGTGAGTTCAGAAAGAGGGCTTTGCCCTGAACAGACTGTCACTTTCCTTAAGCTGTAGTAGGAACTCAATATTGTATAGATCTAATTGGAGGCTACACCAGGGAACTTGATATTGAGTTCCATTTAATTGAGAAATTATCTTCCTAGGAGCTTATTGCTTTCCTGTTCCCTTCTCATGTTTATTTCTGCAGCTCATTTTGGGCAGTAACAGAAAGAGCGAAGACCAAATGGCAAAGCTAGGTGGTTGGCGGTGTTTGTAAATGGAGAGAGAGAAGCTTATCTTCACTCTCTGGAAAGTATGGCACATTTTGGGAATTGAGGGTCACAGTGAACATTTAACTGATGCTGAACAGGGAGACCTCCAGTCCATCCCTGGCCCCACCGTGGACCACAGGCAGTTCTCTGCTGTTACTAGAAGGGGAGCAAGTGTGGATGGCCCCATGTTATGTGGTCTAGGTGGCTACACGAGTATCTATAAACAAAGCAGTTGCAAGGTCCACTTGTAAAATTGCTGCAGTGGCATGTAGAAGGTTTCTGACCTTTTCCAAGTACAGTTGGAATGGGAGCTGTGAACTGTCCTCGATAGGCTGTTTGAATGTGACCATCTTGTTTTGGTGGCTAAGAGAGTTTAACAGTATGGATGCAGTCAAACGATGTCAGGTCACTTTCAATAGAGAACAAGCCCTGTTTTTTTTAATTTCTTGATGTAGCTAATGTATGTATTATACCTGATACAATACCTGGCACAGGAGTATTAGTTGAGATACTAGCCTAAAACTCCCTGGCTAGTGATCTACTTTAAAGGGCAGCCATCATCACCACTTCAGCATGTCTTTCTCTCAGCAGTCAGTCCACCAATCCAGGAATGATGGCACTGTTGTTCTGTGTGGACTGCGACGCACCCACCTTGCCCTGGCAATCGATATGAATGCCACTGTGGCAGGATCTCCTGTTTGCTTTGCCTCACCCTTACAATTTCATGTCCTGTGCTGCTAAGGTCTTAAGTAGTTTCTGTGGTCACATCCATTCCCTTCTCTCTCACTTCCATATTTTGTGCAGAGTTCTCCCCAGCAGTAAATTTTCTCACACCTTTTCTGCGTTAAGGGCTTCTGAGCACAGCACATCCTTATTTGAGAGAGGAGAATCATTAAGTAAAACCTTTACATCATCATGATGTGTAGAGGTAAAAGTACAGACTGGTGTGGGGGGAAAAGCAGAGGTGATACTTCCTAGTGCCCATAGACATGGAAGAGGGATCTAAGGGCAAGTCCTGTTGAATGCTTCTAAACTAAGCTTTGTGAAGCATATTTGGAATTAAAAACAATTCCCTGCATTCATAACTAATTTTTAGAAGAGTGTGATGGAGTTCTTATAGGTGTTGACTTGGTGTAAGGGTTTCTGCAGCCACTGAGTCTTTGGAGTAATGGAACTCAGTTTTCCACCCCTCAGTTGAACAAATTGGTGCAACAATGCAAGGTTGGGAGGTTTTGGCAGTCAATGCTAAACAGTGGATTCTCTCTGATGCTGCACATGCTCTGGTTCTTGTAGGTGGGTGGAGAATTTGCCAGTATTGCTATCAACCAGATGAAGAAATACGGAAGGATTGCAGTCTGTGGAGCCATCTCTCAGTACAATGACTCTGTGCCTCAGAAAGGTGTGGGCCAGCTTTCTTGTGTCTATTTCCTGGTGACAGCTGAGAGAAAGACATAATGGGAGTCTCATGAGATTTTATTGATTGTTTCTGTATGCCATTAGAGCGTGTGTATGTGTGTCCATTCGGGTAACTAATGGCTGTGACCACACTCTTTGTGTGTACAGGCAGTTATCCGCCTTTGTGCACACTCGTATTGGATGGAGAACATCAGCTGACTAGGAATGAAGGAGAGACTAAACTACTTAAAACACGATTCTCTAGGTCTCTAAGCAGATGCAGATCAGTAGAAGGCAGGTGTGGTTTGCACACATTTGTAAATGGCAGCATGATGCCATTTATACAATGTGTACTTTTAGCTGAGTGAATGGATTTCCCTTGGGTTTTCAGATGAGGCAGCTTAGGGTTTATTTTTCTGTAAGATTTCAGCTGCTAGTGAAAAGTGGCTGAGATGAATATTCATTTTCAATAGCATTAAGTTTTCCAAATTTGCCTTTTTGAAGAAATGAGAGATCTGAATCATCTTTGACAACTGACTGGCTTTGGACTCCCAGATCACTTTAAAAATGAGACAAGCTTTTGAGTGTGGAGATACTATCACAGATTTTTATGATTGAGGGAACTGGTTTTTAATGTGTATACCTTTTTTTGAAATTTAGCAAGAGCATGAGAGCTTGGGTGGCTATCAAACAAGTTGTCAAAACAGTATTTCCAGGATTCATCTGAAGCCCCTTGGGTGAAGCTCAGGCCGTTTTATTTCAAATGAAACTGTTTTCAGATGTGTTGGGTGATTAGCCCAACAGGCTTACAGGTCAGGCCTTTGGTTCCCTGGGTGGCTGTTTTTCATGAATCTTTGGGGTTTTGTCCTGGAAATTGTTTGGAAAAAGTAGCAGTTGCTTCTGGCTGGAACACAGTGATTCAGTGGTCTTTACTAGCTAAAAGCTCTCTTTATGCATTGGGTTTATTTAAAATAAAACTGATAGTGCAGGTGGTTTGATGGTTTGCTTGTCTTGCAGGGCCTTACATTCAGATTCCAATGATCTTCAAAGAGCTTCAAATGGAAGGGTTTATTGTGTCCCGCTGGAATAACCGCAGGGAAGAAGGTCTGCAGGCACTGCTAAAATGGGTCTTGGAGGTAAGGAAGGAAGGGTCTCCTGTAATGTGTACTCACACCATAGCTTTCCTCTTTGCAAGGGGTCTCTTGTCATAGCTGTTGAGGTGAGGTCCCAGCCTGATCGTTTTCTTCCACCTGACTTGATTTTTGAGCCTTTTGGGGACATAGTGAACATACCTGATCCCTTCTGCTTTGTTGAGACCTGCAGTGTGGACTTAGATATATTCCAGAATACATGTAGGCTTTGAAAAGGGTGTTTGTGGAGTAATTCAAAACACTTCTATGGCAACAAAGTTTCATATTCAGACTACTTCCTCTGTTTCTCATTCAGAGGGCTCCTTTCAATTGCAGTATGAGCAAGGGTTACTATTGTAGTGTTGTGCTGAAATTCCTGGCGAGAATGGATGTGTTTGTGGAACTGGGAGCCAGATGTCAAAATAACTTTAAAGAGAATTTCTTAAATTTTATTTTTCTAAATGGAGGCTGAGTTTAACACTTGGTTCATGGCTGTGAAAAGCTTGTGAGTGTAAACAGTAAAGGCTAATAGGATCTAGCTTTTACAAACATGAGCATTTGTGATGGCTCAACTTTTTATCACTCAAATTTACAATTCCATACTTCCCTATGGGTGGAGACAGGCCTGGCTTTGAGGAAATAAACCCCTACCTGTCCATTGTTTGAGGACCAAGTAGCACTAAACCTGTCCTGGTGTGTTTTTATAGGAGTGACTTTTGCTCCAAGTTATGACTCCAAGCAACAAAAGCAGATACAACAGCTGACCTTGTTGTGCAAAGTTACCCTGGTGGTGCCAGCTTATGTGTTTCAGATGAAACACACAAGCTGGAGAAAATTCGGTTGCCATTGGTACAAACTAGGCAGCTGATAAATGAAAACTCAGCAACTTGCTCTTGCTTTTGACAGGGAAAAGTGAAATACAATGAACATGTCACTGAAGGATTCGAGAACATGCCAAAGGCTTTCATTGGAATGTTAAAGGGAGAAAATCTTGGAAAAGCTGTTGTAAAAGTCTGAAGGTCACATATTCCTGGGAGACTGACACAGGCCAATATTATTCTGTTAAATGGTTTTGGCTGATTGAAAGGCATGTTTCAGTCATTTTGCTGGAGGTGTGGTGGTGATAACTTCTGTTAATAATTGGGCTAATAAGTGTTAAGTATATGCCAATTGCTTCGCTGCTGAAGAACTCAAGAATTCCTTCCCAAAGCTACACAAAAAAGCACCTTAAAACTGCTGAACGTCATCAGAACTGTAACAAGTAACAGATTTAATAGTACCTTGAACCTTCCTACAAGTTGGATTGTAGAAAGAAAAAGCTTTGCCAAAAGCTTTGCCAGTTGATGGCAAATCTGATGACTAATGTTTACCCATTGATTTGGCCCAGAACTTGGATTCTGGGCAAGAAGGATTTTTTTATTTTTTTTTTTAATCAATATCAAGAACAGGCTGACAACACCTGGGAGTTCCCACCTTCCTCACTGGCTGCCTCTTTTTTTTTTTTTTTTTTTTACTTTCATCAGGAAACTTAGATCTCAGTTATTCTGAAGATGATGGAAAGAAAAAATAAATCTGTTAGTAGATACTTGGCTTGTGTTTATAGTTCTGTTTGTGGAATGCCTTCGTCTTCACTTCCTTGTGGTTAAGAGAGTGGCTAAATAACACAAGCACTTATTTATCCCAGCAGGTCTCACTGAACTGGTGATATGGATAGGTCACTTGTTTCCTTAAGTAATTTGGCCATTGATGTCCAAGCTTAGAGTTGACCTTGCCATGGCATTCACCCTGGCTCTCCTGGAAGATAACATCAGTATGCTTGCCCTAGCTTTGTTAAATTGGTGTCCAGGACCCACATGGTGCTACACAAAGGAGACACACAGATTAGCAACAATAAATATCTTAGATGTATTGAAAAAGCCAGAACAAGAAGCAGTTACTACAAGATACAGGCAGGTATTGAAGGTGATGGTGATCCATCTTTAACCACTGGGGAAGAATTCTTGGTTAATTTTAGGTCTCATTATTGATCTGTGAAGAGGGATCCTAAGTGGCCTTAATGTCTTTGCAGTGCCAGGAACACTCTATCAAGAAGAAGAGATCACTTAAGATATAGATCAACTGATACTTACTGAGCAGACTGAACAAAAGACAGGTCCTGAAATACAGGTTGACTGGCCATTGGGGCAATAATACATCTTGGCACAAGGAGGGGAGAGGTTCTGGTTGCTTTATAGAGTTTTCTAAGGAGAAAGAATTGCCAGTTTGCATTAGCTTCAGTGCTGTAGTTTTCAGCCACCTCCTGAGAAAAATCTCTGGATTAATATGGCTGCACAGTGTGGAAAATGGTAAACCAGAAAAGGGAATTTGTTGTCAGTAGGGTTCAGGTCCACTGCATGTTGAGCTTCTCATCAACCAACACCCCCAAGTCCTTCTCCTTAGGGCTGCTATGAATCCATTCTCTGCCCAGCCTCTATTTGTGCTTGGGCTTGCCCCAACCCAGGTGCAGGACCTTGCACTTGGCCTGGGTGAACTTCATGAGGGTTGTATGGGCCCACCTCTCAAGCCTGTCCAGGACCCTCTGGATTGCATCCCTTCCCTCCAGGGTAGTGGACTGCACCACCCAGCTTGCTGTCATCAGCAAACTTGCTGAGGGTACACTCAATCCCACTGTCCATGTAAACTACAGAGATGTTAAACAGCACTGGTCCCAGTACTGAACCCTGAAGAACACCTCAGGGTCATCACTGGCTTTCACTTGGATGTTGAGCCGTTGACCGCAAACCCTTTGAGTGTGACCATCCAGCCAATTCCTTATCGACAAAGTGGTCCATCCATCAAATCCATGTCTCCAATTTAGAGACCAGGATGTCATGCTGGACAGTGTCAAATGCTTTGCACAAGTCCAGGTGGGTGATGTTGCTCTTATCTACCAATGCTGTAATGCCATTGTAGAAGGCCACCAAATCTGTCAGGGTGATTTGCCCTTGGTGAAGCCATTTTGGCTGTCAGTCACAAATCACATCCTTATTTTCCAAACAGCAGAGTTTCCAGGAGGATCTGCTCCATAATCTTGCTGGGCACAGAGGTAAGACAATAGTTCCCTGGGTCCTTCTTTATTCCCTTTTCAAAAAGAGGAGTTATGTTTCCCCTTTCCAAGTCAGCGGGAATGTCACTGGACCGCCATGACTTCTCAAATGTGATGGGTAGTGGCTTTGCAACTTCATCTGCCAGTTCCCTCAGTACCTGTGGATGTACCTCATCACATCCGGTGCACTTGTGCACCTTCAGGTTCCTTAGATGGTCTCAAACCTGGTCTTTTCCTACAGTGGACATTTTTTCATTCTCCCAGTCTTTGCCTTTTGAAACTTGGGTGGTGTGGTTACAGCCCTTCCCAGGGAAGAGGGAAGCAAAAAAGTCATTAAGTACCTCAGCCTTCTCAATATCCTGGGTGACCAGGTCTTCTGTTTCCTTCCAGAGAGGGCCCACATCTTCCCTAGTCTTTTATCACTGACATACATAAAGAAGCTTCTCTTGTTGCCCTTGATGTCCCTGGGCTCTATCAGGGCTTTAACTTGTCTAACCTGATCCCTGCAGGTACAGTATCTCTGAATTCCTCCCAGGCCACCTGCCCTTGCCTCCACCCTCTGTAGGCCTCCTTTTTGTGTTTGAGTTTGTCTAGGATCACCTCCTTGTTCATCCATGTTGACCTCCTGGTGTTTTTGCCCAGCTTCCACTTCATCACTCCTGAGCTTGGAGGAGGTGATCCCAGTTTTCTTGGGCCCATTTTCCCTCCAGGGCTTTTTCCCTGCAGTACTCTACCAAGCAGATCCCTGAAGTGGCCAAAGTCTGCTCTCCTGAAGCCCAGGTGCCAATGCCCAGCAGAGAGCAAAGGCGCAGCAGTGCACTGCTGGGAGAGTCCCTTTCTGCCAATACATGACCACATCTTTGGGGCAGAGCATTGATGGTGGTCCAGCCTGTCCCCTGCCACAAGTCCTGGTGAGCGCAGACAGGCTGCCACCACCCTTCCTCCTAACATTGCCACTCTGCAGCTTAGCTTAAAGGCTTCCTGGGAAAGGGTGAGCTCTTGGTGGTCCCACTGGCTGTCAGAAGGTGTGCAAGGAATTGCCTGGGGCTAGGTCCTTCTTGGCACTGCAGCAGTCCTCCACTGAAAGGGGTGTCCACTCTGCCCCAGGTGCAGTGGCCACTCCTCGATGGCCCTGCAGCTGGGGCCATCACCTCTGGTCCCTTTGTGTTCCTTTTCTCCAGTCCACATGGCCACATCTGTTCCACTACCTAGTTTATGCTTTGTAAGCAAGCTTGACAGTGGGATTTCTGAGGCCATTTAGGACCCTAAGTCATTGAGGATATAATATATGAGAGCAAGAGGGAGAGTTCATTTAATAATCTTAAATGTAAGCAGCTGCAGGCTTCATCATCTGTTGGGTAAATAGGTCTTCAGTTATACATAGCATTATTTCCAGAGCAGTGGTTTAACCGCTTAATGCTTGCTCATGCAGAATAAAACAGTCTCTCCATTAGAGGTGTTCCTAACCAAATTCGAGGTGGTGCTGACAGCAATAACCTGCCTGAGCTCAGGACACAGTAGGGCCCACCCTTGAGGCGCTCCCTTGAGGAGCTCAGCATGGCCTGTGGGCTGATGAAACCAAGGAGCTATTCCTGCTGAGCTTCTCTTGTGGTCTTTCAGGGTGGGTGCCCACAGAAAGGGTCAGGACAACATGGCCCAACCACGGCATCTTGTCTCAAGTGAGCCCTGTTCCCTAGATGAATCAAATCCAACCCAAAACCCCCAGCACATCTGATTGAGCCTGTATTGAGGTGAGCAAGGCATGTGACTGAGCACACCAAGTCTGACAGGCAGATGGTGCCACCTGGATAGCTGAAAACTACTGCCCGTGCCTTCTCCTACCACCCATTTCCTAGAGATGTCATCATCACCTTCACCTCAGAGAGGGAAAAGCACAAGGCATGCCTACAGCCAGTGTGTGTATAAACGTATGTGTAAAGACACGTGGTCACTGCCACCTTGTGGAGATTTGCAACTGTCACAGATTTGTCTTCACTACCTTCAAGTAGAGATAAGGCTTCATGCAGCTTCCACCCATTCTTCAGGTTCTCTACCATCCTGACCATCTCAGCTTTCCCTCTCTGAGGGAGGAAAAACTGCATTTCATGTGGATGTGCTTCCCTGACACCTCCACAAGGCTTTCTCAAACTCTTATAGTTGATCCTCATCCAAATCTGGAGGCATCTGGCAGGGTATGCTGCTCACCCACACAAAACCCCCATGGAAAATAAGGATGCAGCAGTGTGGATCAACTGCTGCTCTTCTAAACCAAGTGCCCACTGCCCACAGGTGGATGATTCCAAGGGAAGCTGCATCCCATAGACAACCCACAGAGGAACTGGCTCCTGGCAGGACTTCAGGCCTTCAGGAGCCCAGGCCTGCAGCAGGTTTTCTGGTAGGATCTATGGCCTACAATGGACTTACACTGGAGCATTGCATTCCTGAATAACTGTATCCCATGGAAGCCATGCTGGAGCATGGGGAAGAGCATAAGGAGGAAGGTACAGCAGAGAAAACAAGTTACGAAGTGACTGCAACCCCATCACCCTGCACTGCTCAGGGTGGGGAGGTGGAAGAGTCAGGAGTGAAATTGAGCCTGAAAAGCAGGGAGAGGCAGGGGGAGGTGTTTACAGATTTGTTCTGATTATCCTAATCTGCTGAACTGTAATAAATTTATTTCCCCAAGTTGAGTCCCTTTTGCACATGACTGCAGTTGCTGACTGATCTCCCACTATTCTTCACTCTAGTCACAGAGCTCTTCTGTCATTTCTCCCCATCCTGCTGAGGAAGGGAGTACCTGGCAGCCAGTCAAGGGCAACCCACCCTTCAGTCTCTCCCACCCCTCACCAAGGGTTAGGGACCACCACTGCAAGAGTTTGGATCTCACCAGCATGTTCCTCAAGCTGTGGTGGCTGCAAGTAGAACACATCACAGAGGAGCTGCTATAGCCAAACAAGTTGGTTTTTGCCCTTTCTAGATGCAGCTAGTTTTGATGTATGAACAGTTAGAATTTAAACATTAGAATAATTACAAATGCTCTCAATGGAAATCCTTTGGCATGGAATCCAAGTCTAACTTCATTCAGGTCAACGAAAGAATGACAAGCAGATGGTTAACTGGAGCTGAAGTTAGGCTGACTGCGACAGGAGATGTAGGAGAGATTTGCAGGTGGTTAAGAAAATACTTTCCCGAGTGCATGCCAGCAGTTTCAAAACACATGGATGGATATAAGGAGTGTCACCACATCTCTGCAATCCAATCGAGCACAGGCCCCTTGTCCACTGACTGTCACCCCTTGGCCCTCCCTTTCATGCTAAATTAGTCCTCTCTCATTAAGCCTAATCCTTCCAACCACATGTTATAGTTGCTGTGCTCAAGGAAGTACTTCTGCTGGCCAGCCCACTGTACGAAAGCGAGACACAAACATCTTGCTCTACTGGTCTGACAGCCGCCAGGACACACATCCCAGCCATTTCACAGCCAAATGGAACAGACTGCAGTCGTTACGTCAAGAGAGGAGAACTTCTCCCCAGAGGCCTCACTCCAAGAAGAAACCTTTATTTGTTGTTTCTTCTCTGCCACGTACATCAAGTTTCTTCCAATCAAATGTCCGAGTCAGGTGGCCACCTACCACTTCCCTCTAAAAGCATCTTTTATGGATCAAAGCGGTCAGCTCTGTTCCTGCAAAGAGGAGATCAGAGTGCAATCAAGGAGTGACCCAGAGGCGCTGCTGCCTGGCATACGGGAATTCTGGTCCCACTCCTCCTCATGGAAAAGAAGCAAAACCACTTACCCACCCGCAGAGCTCTCTGGTGTAGTACTTAATGCCCATGTGGCAGGTCACGCAGCCCAGGTTTTAGCACAGCTGCCTGTACCCATCCCATTTAGGGCAAAACCTTTATTTGCGGTATCTAGGCTTTGTCAGAGGCTGAAACCCCATGTTGTTGCCTGTTGGAAAGCTTGGCCCAGTTCCTATGCTGAACTGGGGTCCCTCCTCCCAGCAGGAGCGCTATCACTGTGGGAACCAAGACTTCTTACATGATTCTAGGTATAACCATTAGCCATAGCCTTCCAACACCTGTAATGTCAAGGACCAACTTCAAAATTCTGGCATTTGAAAAGAATAAGCTTGCTGGTTCCCTTATAGGCAAAATTCAGTAACACACAGATCCTCACTGCAAAATCCTCAAAGAGCCAGGCCTTTAAGGACACCTCCTCCCAAATGAGGCTATCCGGGTTATTTTTGTCACAATATGCCTACAGGCCACCATCAGTTTCAGCACGAATTATTCCAGCCTTTCTGATCCTCCCCAATCCTATCTTGAATTTAGATTCTCACCTGGGTCTTCCCAGGCTGTTGCAGAGTGGCATCACATCATGGGACTAAACATCGTATCAAGTCCAATTCAGCCCAGGCAGCATTTCCTTTAACTGCACCCTTCTGGGCTGTTAACAACGTGGGCTGGCCTCACCCCTCCGCAGAAATACTATGTTGCAGAACATCTCAGTAGCTTCCTTATTGTTAAATATGATGCTGGATTTTAGAGGCTCATACTGAACTTCCCCAGGACTTTTCAAGCCTTTCTTGCTCCCAGCGAGTGCCCGGAGGGAATAAGCAAGCCACCCAAGGAACTGCTTTCAGAAGCAGTGTTTGTTTGCAGATGGTGTGACATGAATAGTGCACTCTCGCTCCAGCACCATTTTATTCTCACCCAACAAGTCTGTCCGTGTCCACTCGGGGTAGGTGTTTCCCACTTGCCGGTGTGACAGACTTCCAACACACAGCTGCGCTCCTCACTCAAACATCCAGAGCTGCACAAAGAACACTCCGCATCTCCTCCTCCTTGCACAATCACAACCCAGAGCTTACCTCTGAGATCCATGATGGCTCATCCTCAACTAAAGGGTGTGGTCACTCCCTGGACTAGAAAAATCTTGTTTCAAACCGAGAACATACACGGCAAGGCCCCCCATGCTCCACAGCCAGGAAATTCATGCATGCTTGTGAGATGAGTGTAAGGCTGAGTCACACACGAGCTCCCCACCGCAATGACCAGAGGTTCACTCATCCCGCGCTGTCTGCATACCCAGCAGGAAGTCCTGCTTTTTCATCAGCAATACATGGCTAACAGCACAGCTCACCCAGCCCAAACCACAGCACCGGGCATCACTGCTGGCTACACCCCTGCTGCCGTATTTACTTAATTCTTACCCAGGACAACACCCAAGCCAGCAAGAAAGACAGTTTGATATGGTGGCAAAAGGCAGCAGTTCTCCTTGGTTGCTCTGGAAAGAGTAGCTGAAGAGTGTACAGAGGCTGGCAGGTCAGCATTAACGTGGACAACCCGCTGCAGAGGTTTGGAGGAATGCATAGTCCAGTATGTTCTAAGAATGCAATAGTGCAGTCAGTGAAAAGAATGCATAAATAAATCTAAATTATCCCAAGTTTAAGGTACTACAGGTTTTACCTCTTCAGTCGTTTGCTCCAGACCACTGCCTAGGAACAAAGCAGATCAACTCAGAGACTAAACGTACTCTGCTGCTAATAGAACCAGAAGGTACACCAATGGTGAGGCAAAACAGCAGCAGATCCAAGCCCCACCTTACATTTCCATGGTAAGACTAGTATTATGTTCTGATAAATCAAGTTTTAGCTTCGAAGACTAAATTAAGGCTTGACAGTTTTTAGAAGAATCTTTAGCTTAAAAAAGAAATAACAAAAAAAAGAGCCTATCCTACCCTGTCACCACATTCTTCTCTACCTCTCCTAAACTCCTTTTTCTGTATCTGCAAGTCATATTGTGACTACTCAGATTATAGCCTAGCGACCGTCACCCCAGTAAGGTGGTGGCAGACTTCCAAAGCAACTGTACTATCTATCCCATGCAACACAGTTTTCCATCCCCAGTAACAAATCAGGGTGCATTTATCAAGAGTCTTTGTATCCAGACATTGTACTCCTCTAACACAGCAAAAACTGACGCTTTGGTGACATTACAAAATTCTCACATTTTTGTTCGATCACAGGGCAATATCCAAAAGTGAAGAATTTGCACTTTATTGTACTCTTTTACATAGGTTAAGTAATGGAAATATCCCCTTGGTCTAGCTAGCTTGTTTAGCTTTATTTTGAAGTAGAAAAGTGGCTATAACTTAGCCAAAGCAGTCATGCTCCAATGTCTTCATGTCTGGAGATTAGACTAGATTTTTAATGGTCTCCTCCAGTTTCTCTTTATTGGCCCCAGAGAATTCCTGCACCTGTAAAGAGAGATTAATTTTTAGAACCACTGCTTCTTAATATTAGCTGCATAGCATCAAGACATATACAGATCTGTTCACCTCTGCTACAACTGAAATTTTTTCATCCTCAAAACAGGGAGTATGTTGCAGATGTTCATCCACTCATCTCATTCAAAAGCAGAAGTCTATCAAGAATCACTTCCAGACTACCACTGCTGGAGCCTTCTATAAGGGAAAAGACAACTGACCCAGAACCAATGCTGAGTCAGGCTTGAAGACACTCTGTGGCGGTCACCATGCAGCAGAGGTAGCACAAGCTACCTTGGGCTGCTCACCAATCAAATTCTGGAAGGACTGCTCCAAATGACCTGTCCCTTAGCCTGGCTTCTCCTGTTAGAATTGTCCTTGTTGCAACTTAGACAACAGAAAGACAAAGGCAACACTCATGTCTCAAAACCAGTGGTGCTCTCTACCTACAAGGGTGCAAAATACAGCACAGACTATGCTACAGGCCATAAAATTGCTTGCTCAATACTGAAGTGTCCAGAAAACTGCAAAGGTCATCCAAAAAGCCACACAACAGGATTCAGCATAACTCATTCAACACACTGTCACATCACAATTCTTCCAATTACATTATTAAGCTGTGGAAGCTTACCCTCTGGAAACCATAAAAGGTTCATTATTAATCATGTTTTGGCCCCCTATTGAATAGAACTCAAGGTCACCCAACACCTGACACTCACTTTTCAAGTCACAATTCTATTGCCTTCAGACATGGAACTTCCACCCAGGTATTGTTTTACTTTAGAAAAGCCTACCTTCAACTTGCTGGACAAACTAAAAAGCCTAAGATAACACACTTAACTCAACGTGGGCAGGCAGGTAGGCATTCACAACCACCCTGCACAGGCAGCCCACTATGCTATCAGAGCATGGTTTACATCTCATATCATCTGCTTCTTGGCAGAGCAGGCACAAGATCCTCTGACAGGAACAGGACCGGCACTGCACAGGTTACACAGCCTCTATGTAAAAGCATCCAAGCAGTTGTTTCATCTGTGTGTACATTCAATCACTTTAGGGACTTCTGTCTGGGTGGGATTCCATATCAAATGTAGTCATGTCTCTGCTTGAACATGAGCTGCATTCAGAGAACAAGTACTAAGATCGGTGGAAAGCAGGGTGCTAGACAGAAGTCTTAACCCAGACATCTAACCCCACTAATCTCTCATGAATACCTGTCTGTAAGACTGACATGTAACACTAACTCAGTTCTCTACCTGTGAGCAACAGGGTTTGCTTCACCAGTTAACTGGTGGTCCATGTTACATTTGCCCCAGCACTAAGATGAACCTGCTTGCTCTCATGAATGTCTTAATGCCAGTGGTGCCCCAGATACATTTTCAAGAGAAAGGAGACTATGTAGTCTAACGTTGCCCATCTTTTTTCAAGCATTTAGCTTGCAGGCTCCAGTTCCTAAAGAGCAGAGCCTACCTTCTTTCCATTCTTGTAGAACTGGAACGTTGGCATGCACTTCACATCACAGTGTGTAGCCACATCCTGGAAGGGACAGAAAACAATCTTGAGCTGCGCATGTCTGAAGGACATTACATTTAGAACCCATCAGCGGCCTTTTGTTTAGGTGACAGGGAAAAGCCATTACTGCTCAAAATGAAGCAAAAGCACTTCTGGCAGTCCATTGCTAGCAAAAAACAGTGCAGTCTTAACGTATCCCTGAAGGAGGCCTGAAAGATCCTCCCTTCAGCATTTAATTCACACAATAGCAAGAACATATTTACTATAACTGCACCATGTCTGGAAATAAACAGACCTCTGTATCAAAACAGAGAGGACTATTTGCAAGGCTCAAGTGACCTACTCCTGTGTTTCAACCTGACATTGTTCAAGTACCTAGTCCACACTGATGGAACTGCTTAACAGTAGACATTTTATTGCACTTAATTCAAGGCATGAAAGAGGACATACTGCCAAAAGCAGTGTAGACCAGACAGACCACCAGACAGTTGTGAGCTACCAGTTTTAGGGAAGATTGCATCAAAGCAGCTTAAGGCCTTAGACTAACACTCCCTCCACAAAGTACAGGAAGTTCAAAGTTATCTAACACGTGCCATAGGGCTTCAATTCTGCAAATAACCAAGGGCAGTTTGTTCTGTTCAAGTATCCTCTAAAAATTCATCCTCCCCAGTATAAGTGCTGAACCCCTATCTCTGCTTCTCAAAGTTGAAGTAATCTCTCATTTTGTTTCAGTATCTGCAAGGACATAAAAAAAAAGTTCTTCATTGTCACTTGTATAGAATTCATTAGCTGCCTTCTCTTAGCATTACCCTGAACCATACCTGGGCATCATCCACATCAATTTCGATGAACACCACATCACCATACTTCTCACACAAACTCTAGAATGAAAGAAAAAAACATGAACTTAGTGTTGCAAAAAGGCTTTCTTTGAAAATACAGAGTCATATAAATTGTAAGACAGGTGCTGCTCATCCCCCCAGTGAAACTTGTTACCTTAAAGCAGCTATTTTACTGACCAGAACAAAATTTTTTATTTTCAGCTCCAACACCTGGAAGAGTGTCCCAAGACAGGCTGTAAGAGAAGGCTTTTCATCTATAGCTCAGACTTTACCAGAGATGACATTGCCACCTAGACACAGCTGGAAAGATTATAATAATTGTGTACAGAAGGATAAGCATTGTTCCACTCCGTATCCTACCTCTTTAGGGACCTAAAGTTCCATTGTCTCTAGACCTGAGATGCGTGTAAGCATTAGGACAGCATAAGCTAAATGACATTTGAGTTCCCAGCTGTATCGAAGGTCAGTATATGTAAGTCAACAGTCTCAAAGCAGATACTTCTGTGAATTCTCCCTTCTGCAGAAAATGCTGGCAGTCACATGTGGCAAAAGGAAGTTTCCTCCGTGTCATTGTCAAGCAGCACAAACACATTTGTATATTCTTTCATACAGTTGACAATAAAAACAGAAAGGCTACTTACATGGAAAAAGGGCTTGATCATTTTGCATGGTCCACACCATGTGGCAGAGAAATCAACTACTATAAGCTTCTCACCAGCAGATTTCAGTTCGGCTTCAAATTCAGACTATAAAAAAAAAAAGAATTGAACACATTAATGATTTCCTCCCCTCCTTTCCCAAATGATTTAGACCAATCCCAAAACCACCTTGCTCTCAGCACTAACACACTATTTGGTAGCTCTTTAGCACTTCACTTAACTGGGGTATCTGTACCATTGTTAAGCACCATTGCATTCACCAGTGTTAGCATCAGCCAGTGTCTTACAACTCTTCAATTAGAGAAAAACCATAATGCTCAGTCACCCCAACTCACTGAAGTGTGGAAACATAAGCTAGCCTATGATCCTCAATTCTGGCAGCTCTCTCTAGGGTTAACCCCTGAATGTGATCCTTATGGGTTTTAATAATCCATTTTCCCACTTCTGCCTTGGGAGGATGACCTCCATTTTCTTCTGGGACAGACTTTCCTCTGCAAAATTTGAAGAGGACACAAACTTTTTTTTTTTTTTTACACTCCTCCAAGTCTGATGCCCTTTCCAGTAAATGGCTAACATCAAAATGATGTTGTGTGGTTTATTCTACAGCATGTTTTCTAAAGCAAGCTCACAATAATTATTTTACTTATTTTGCCAAGTGAATTAACATGTAACATCACTAGGCAAAGCAATGCTACACATACAGACTACACAAGTAACAACCAGTACTGATTTAGAGCTTCTAGTCAATTTGACGCACTTAATCACACCAATTATTTTTAGATAATGTTCTTAGGAATTTAGAGATCCACACACCATTAACCATGTGTTCTGGTCAAAAAGTGATGTTTTAGAAGAACTGAAAGACATTAAAAGCACCAAATATTTGCATGCTAGCAAGAGGCAAACTGGTATCTCGAGCAGAAGCAGAAAATGCTAATGAGCTACCTCCTGACAGTACTCCAAATCAAGTACAAGCCACTTCAACATTCCACAACTTCACTTTCATGGCAATACAAGTTTCAGGAGAGCTGTTAATATAGACTTCATTTCAGATTATGCACGTGAAAGATAGCCGCTTTATTCTCCCCAATTTAATAGACCAGAGCATTAGAGTTCTGCCAGCAACAGCCAGCTGAAAGCAATATGGTGACTGCCACATATCCAGTGAATGGTTCTAATGCCAGCTTCTGTACTGTAAACCAGCCACAGTAAGTTTAGACTTGATTCTAGTAAGCTATTCCACCCACCAAAGAAAGCCATGCAGGTGAGGAACCAAGAGCACACGTAGTCAAACTGGTCACAAGTACGCTTAAAAAGTAGAGGGTCCTGCACCAGCATTTTTATGCATAAACCTATGTGAAGGTCTTCATAAGTTCCTGTAACTTCAAATACACCCAGCGTTACATCTCCCTGTTGATAAGATGTTTTCCCTCCAAGTGTAGCTACCTTCAGAAGCGCAGCCACCACATGTTGAGTTCTTCCATTCTTGCATCTTGGATATTCTGAGTCTACTCTGCTGTAATATCAGTAGCTAACACTCCACACCACCTACTCTCAGTCTGAAAGAGTTGGGAACAGTAAGTTTTCCTGTTTTTCCACATTCCCCCACTCCTCTACTGACATAGTATGCATTCCTGCACCCCAGCCCCAAAAGTACCCCATTCTCACCAACAAAGTTCAATTTCCCCATACACAGCAATCCATGCTAGTTGCTCCCTGCAACTTCTTATACCACAGGTTTCTCAGTCCAGCCTCACTCTCTCACCTTCAAATCCTACAGCTTGCCTTTTGGTATAGCTTCTCACATCCTTGTATCAGCTCTTTACCTGCTCTTCCTGTACCTGCCAGTTAGGCCTTCTTCTTACCCTCAAGTCTTCTGTCCAGCTGCATAATTACTGTATTCTGTAAAAAGAGGTCCAGCCCTGGGATGCGCTCATCCTATGGCCACGCACCTCAGTATTGCTATTGCAGAGCAAGGAGAAAGTAGGAGGGCATGATACCTAAAGCTGGTCTTACGCTATGCACCATTGGAGACCTGGTCCTGACTACAATCAGGTGCTGCCTTGAACTTATTTCTACTGTCAGCTAGAATTGCTGTGTGAGAGAGAAGAGATGCAGGGTCCAAAAGCGCTTACTCTTGCAAGTTAAGAAATACTGAGGTAGGGAGAAGTCCTTGAAGTTTTCCCAGAGAGTTTAATTTCCCTGGAGGAAGACAGCAGCAGGAGCAAAACAAGCTACTCAACCTTTTCAATTTACTTCCACAGTTGCCTTTCATGTTAACTGAAATGACAAACTTTCATTTATAAGAAACCAGATCATCTTTGCTAACAGAAGAGAAGCTTCCCACCATTAGACCATTTGGTCACACTAGTAGAGAATCTTACAAGTTTATTAACCAGTATTTTTTTCAGGTAGCACCTTATTGGGGGAAAAGCTCTGATAGATGGTTGTTGGCTTGGGCATTTTTTTTTTTTTTAAACACTGAACTACAAGCTCCGTGAGCACATGCAAGACCTCATTTAGCCCATATTACCCTCCAGCAGAAAAGCACATGCTGCATTCAGCAACTGGGCCAGACCTCTGTTTCTAAGGGCCAGGTAAGAGAAACTGCTCTAATAATGAAAGCCTCTAGTGCAGCAGGGATTCCCAGCACCAGGTAATACCTCAAAATGGAGGTTACTGACCACAGACAGTGCTGAAAGGAGTCTACTGCTCTCAGCAACAGATAGACAGCTTCAATCAAATCTGCCAGATAGCCTGGACCTTTGGCTGGAAACATGATTTCCAACACATAACAACTCATCCTTGAACTTGGATTAACCCGGTCATCATCTGACTGCCAATGGTTACTACATAATTTAGTGGTTTGTTTGTTGTTTTTGTGTTTGTTTTTTTTTTTTAAGTAAAGAAGGTAGCATAAACGGACTGAAGGTTCAACTGCAAACACCACTTCTAAAACTATCATCTGTATCTGAAACTGCAAATTTTCAATATTTCCTTTGATTCAAACAATAGAGGGGCAGCTAGTGTGAACTGGACAGCTTTGGCAACACCAGCTTTTTAGCAGTTTATACACCCAATCAACTTCTGCTACAAAAGTCCCATAGTCAAGCTCTGTTAAAGCTACATGACTCAGCCATCTCAAGACCACGTATTTAAATTAACTCAAGTACTGCTTCTTCTGTCCACTAGCAGGGATTTGGGAGGGACAAGTAAAGCACCCCAAAAGTAGCCATTATTCAGAAGCTGGTTGGTTTATAAAGAGGTGTGTTAGGAAAGGGGCCACATCTAGTTAGCTCTCATGCTGACATTGTTTTACAGATGTCATTCACAGAAGCTTTTGAAGGTGCTGAAAGAAGGGGTTTTCCTCTTTGTATCAGAGAAGAATACAAATCTGCTTTATTGGAAAACAGAACTAATCCAGAAATCCCAGTTAGACTGTACTTGAATACTCTGAGTGTTAAAATCTTGTTGTCAGCATGACTGTTGAGTCCACCATGGATGAGCAACAAAACCATGCTTTAACTATAGCAGACTATTAATCAATTCTCATAGCTGGGAGGATAGTCCACTTTAAATCAGAGCAGGCTCCTCCTCCTGCAAAGCCAGCTTTATTGACTCTCTATTGTTAAACTGTTCCAGCCTACACCAAAAACCTCAAATCTTACTCAAAAAGTTCACCCCCTCTGTCCCTCCATAAACAGAGAATGGGGAGGGGGGAGAGATACAAATTGGAGTAAGAATTACAGGTTGAACTCACACACTGTTCCATCCCCAGGACCTGAATGATAAGGCATTTCACCCCTCTTAATTTTGAGGAGCTTTCTGCATTCACAGACCTTTAAGCTGTGGTCACAAGAATTAGTACATTCACATGTCAGACATTAACACCTCAGAGGTCCAACAGGGAAGTCTGCCATGCTTTTCACTTACATAGTGAGATGACTACTGCACAGCATTACCTAGAAGACAAACTTGGATGCCATATAACATCACTGGCAGGCCACTTACAATCAGATTAAACTGACACTTCAACCAATTTTCACATTCAGAATTCAAGTCTAGCCCCATAGGTTTTTCCCGTGGGATTAAAAGCTCACTAAGTTTGCACAGAGGGCATTTTTGGATATCTGGGGTCATAAGGTACAGCTAATATCCTATTTTCCATCAATCAGGTCAACTGCTGTGCACAAGACCACATGCTATTTCCTCACCAGCTGAGTACTCTCCATGTATTGGTCTAGGCTTTATTACTATTCTGTACTGTGAAGCCAGACACCTTTGTATTCACAGAATTATCTAAACAACGAGGTGCTGCATTAGTGTGCTTAACAAGTCAGACAGCACCATAACAAAGGAAATACTTCTTACACCAGCAACTCCTGTTATTTAGGTACAGAAACGAGCTCCAATAATTCCTTTCAAGTCAGGAAAACTGGATTCATGTTTTCCATGGACTCTACCCAGAATCACACCAGAACTAAGAAAGCCGCCTGGCACATACCAGCAGCAGGTAAGGCAAGCCGGGACTTATAGATTAGAGTACGGCAGTACCTGATCAGCTCGATAAATGAAACATGACATTCCCGTAATATTTTAAAGGGAGATGAGCATCTATCTGCCGTAATATGAAATTACATCACCTCCCTTCTCATTCTGACTGTCTGAAACCTCCAGACGTACAGTTATTTGTTCCCTCCCGTGTCGGAGCAAGTCCTCCCTTCGGATCCTCCCATCCCCGGCTGCAGCGCTGAAGCAGGCTCCTCCTGCCCGACCAGCCCAGAGACCCCGGCGCACAGGGGCTCTCACTCGCCAGCCTCCAAGGCCTCACCGGGCTCCACGGCAGCCCCAACGAGGGGCACTTGCTCGCCTGTGCGGCGGCCGGCCCAGCAGGCCCGCTCCCTCCCCTCCCGCCGGGGAGGCGATGCTCAGCTCGCCGCATCCCCCTCCCCTCTCAAGGGGAAAGCGGAAGGCGGAGGAGGGGACACGCTACCCGCCGCCAGAGGAGGCCGGAGCCTCCTGGGCGACCAGCCTGCGGTACGTCCACCTCACGGACTCACCAGGCTGCCCACACTCTTCACCATGGCGGCGGCTCGGCGTCGGGGAGAAAGGTCGGCAGGGAGAGTGCTCGCGGTCGGCGGCTAAACGGCAAGAAGGCGGCTGAGAGCCCCGTCCCTGGATTCTGCTCCGCTCCTGCTGAGCTCCGCTCCGACCCACGACCTCCAGCCGCCTCAGCGCTCTCCCGTCGCCGCCCCGCCGCCTCCGTTATATAGCCGGCTCTGCGCCGCGCGCATTGCGCAAGCGCAGTTCTACCGTCACGCTCTCTTACGCACTCCCCCTTCCCTTCTCTCCCCCCCCACCCCGTCCTCCGTCCCCTCCCCATGGCGCGAGCGCGGCTTACCCTCAGCGCGGCGGAGGGGCCTCGGCGGCGGCCTGCGGGTGGCGGGCGGGCCTGGCTTTCCCGCCGGCTGCCGAGGAGCGGCCACAACGGTTCCCAGAAAAAACATAGAGTAGTAAGCCCCTGGGCTGCGAGAAAAGTGCTGCGTAATGCCGAGCAGGAAGTGTTTCGGCGGCACCATCCACCAGCCCGGCTCCCACCGTATTCTTCCTCCTCCTCGTCCTCCGTCCCCGCCGCCGGGCCGGGTCCGCGTTATTGGGAAGGAGGAGGGCTGGTGCTTCTGGTAACGTCGAGAGAGCGCGGCTGTTGCAAGGCCGAGAGGCCCGAAAAGGCCGGATCGGAGGAATAAAGCTCGGGAGTAGCTTTTTTTTTTGTTAATTTCTTTTTCATTCCCATTTCCCCCAAAAGCGCAGGCCAGGGCAGCAGGGCGGCTCTGTTTTGTGGTGGGTTGCAGGCTTTCTGCAGCACATAAGTGCTGGCTGACATGAGTCGTGAGCGATGCTAGCCCGGTGGCAAACCCCAAAGTTAATTCACATGGTTAGAGACCCTATGAGCATCTTCAGCAAGTCCCCTCTTGGAGTGGGTCAGCCAGGACCAGAAACAGTCCTTAAAGAAGCAATTCCTTTCAGCTTTCCCAGCCGTGGGAACTCGGTCATGGAAACAGAAATTCCCATTTCTCTCATTTATCTCTCTTGTGTTTTGGAGAGGTTCTTTGTTCTGCTCCATGCTGCCTGTCCCAGAGTGTGAAATGGGGCTGTTGCAGCCCTCCCTCTCCTAAATCTTATGAAGAGCAGTTGAAGGAGCTGGGACTGTTTAGTTTGAAGAAGAGGAGGCTGAGGGGAGATCTCATCACTCTCTGCAGCTACTTGACACTATAGAGAGGTTGGTGCTGGTCTCTTCTTGCAGGTGATAGAACCAGAGGGAATGGCTTCAAGCTCCAACAGGGTAGGTTTAGACTGAACATTAGGAAAGAATTTTTCACAGAAAGAGTTGTCAGGCTGAGTCACCACCCCGGGACGTGTTTAAGAGTCATTTAGATGTGGCGTTGGGGGATACGGTGTAGCTGAGAACTTTGTAGAGTAGGGTAGATGATTGGACTCGATGATCCCAAGGGTCTTTTCCAACGGAAATGATTCTATGATTTTGTCGGGCTGGTAAGGCTTTATGTTGGCCTACGGGGTTATGGACTCCAGCTCCTGCTGTGCTTGACATGGGAGAGGCGACGTTAGGTTTTGGGATACTTGGTGCGGCCTCTGTCATGCCTGTGGTATTTTTGCAGGCTTTAGTAGCTGGGTTGCCAGCCCTGGGAAAAGTTTGTTCTGGGTTGCAACTGGGCAGAGGAAGGGTGGAAGAAGGAAGGAGCAGAGGAAGACTTAGTGGAGGCCTTGGATAAAAATATGCTTCTTCACTGGAAAGACAACAAAAGGCAGTTTGTCTTGGATACAGGTACCAACTCATCCCAACAGTTGCTGATACATTGCTTTGCTTTGTGGTAGACACTGAAAAGCTGCTAACACCCCTCACACTCCCAACACTTGCCCCATGAGACTTTTGTTGGAGATCTCTTGCGTTAGAAATTTGTACTGAGAATAAGACCATTTTTATTTTGGAAGTATATTAAGTGTGTGACTTACTACCGTGGCAAAATTATAACAAGCACTAGGCTCTGTTTTCTGACCCCATGGTGCCATCCCCTTTGCTCTTCTCCCTGCTTGTGGGTGCAACTTTTGTGTGCACCATGGTGCACTTCCCACCTAGCCCTTTCCCAACCTGTTTTTTCCTACCTGAAGTCCTTCGGGTGCTGCTTTCCATGTTCCTTCACCTGCCTGTCCCATGCCATGAGCATCCCTTTTTTTCTTTGGTGGCAACACCAGAGGAGCTAGGGTGTCTGTGGGTGAGAAGCAGCACCAGAAGGACTTGGTAGCTCCTGCTGGCTTTTGCTTTTTCTTCCAGCTGGTCCTCACTGCCCTTGTGTCCATGTGCCCCTTTGGCTGACAGAGGCAGCTGGTGCATGTGCACTGTGCTGCTTTGGGGAGGTTCAGCTGCTGCAGCTGGCTCAGGAGAGGGAAAGCAAGAAAGCTGCCTTATCAACCAAGGCACCTCGCTTTGAAACCTGCTGCCGGGCAGGATAAAATGATCGAGAAACTCAGACTGCCTTCAAAACCCAGCTCCCCAACGCCTCTGCTCAGCATCGTGCAGCTCTCGCACAGAGCTAGTGCAACACAGGAAGGAAGCAACCCACCCAGGTAATAAATTCCTTAGTGCCCCTTTCTGTAGGCGAGCGTGGATAGGTAAACCCTCCGTGAGCTTCGAGGAGACGTGCTTACGTGCCCCCTGTCCTCAGATCTCAGCTGCAGCCGTGTAGTCCAAAAATGTTGCTGTGGGATTGTTGTATGAATGCCTAAAATAACTGAACAGTAATATAAAGTATATGAGCTGCACTTGATTCTTAGAGCGTTCTAGTTACTATCACGATAGCACGTAATAAAAGTCATACAGAGGAATGTGGGTCCTCTGGCTGGGAAAAGAAACAAACCACACACACCCAAAACCACACCCTGTTTTCTTATTATTTGTCTCTCTTTTTTTTTTTTTTTTAAACTATGGAGTGTCTTGTTTTTTAGCTCAACAGTGCTGTAGCTGTCCCACGCACGCAGTCACTCGACCATGGGGGCCTTTGTTTCTCATGTGCACACCCACCTTCCGCACGGCCAGAAATGCCACATACTTCTTTCCCCTGAGCCATCAGAGAGGGAACGTGGCTGTTAAAAATAAGTAAGTTGACTGTGGGGAAGTTGGAAATTAAACCAATTTTGTGCTTCAGCAAATTGCTTTATGCCACGTCACTTGATAGGACGGTGAGCCAATAGACGGCTCTGAGCAAATGCAGAGGGAAACACTTTTAAAGACACGTCTTTGCCCTTCAGGAACATGGTTTTGCTTGCTCCGTAAAGTCAGAGAACGTGGCTCAAGGAAGGACAGAGTAGAAATGCAGTGAAGGCTTCAACAAGCAGTCCTTAGATAGTTTCTCTTGCAAAAGCTCTGGAGGCATTGATGAATGCTCATGCCACCCATGCACAATAGGAATCAATTGCTACACTCCTTTGATGTGTGGAAAGACTGTGGGAGAGAAAGTTGGCAGCTCTCAATTTAGATGCCCTCAAGTGAATTAATCAGCATCACTTAGATGTAGGCCAGTAAAAAGGGCTGTACTTTTGGAGAGCCCATGTACCCCATCACCCTCACAAACATCCAGGTGGAAATTCAATGAAAATTTTACTTCCTTTAGTCATCTTGAAAGCTCCTGTGACAGAAGTCACCCATTTTTGGCTTTTTTGTGGGTTTTTTGTGGTTTTTTTTTGTTGTTTTGTTTTTTGTTTCTTAAACTCTGTTTGTGGTGATTTATGTCACCTGTTAGGTGAGAGCAACATGCACCAGCAGTGGGGATGGACTTTGCCCAGAGCCAGCAGGGGACCTCAGTGTGCTCAGGGTCAGGCCCGTGGGAGGTTTGGGAGGCTGAGCAAATTACATTTTCAGTTCGTTCCAAGCTGCTGGGAAAGGTGGGAAGCTGTGATCTGTGGTAGGACGATCAGTTAGGTATGGCTCTGGTGCACTGTGGCAGTAGCAATTGGCACCTCCTGTTCTTTAACCCTCAGCAATCCCACAACAGAAGGGTCATCTGAAAGGCCAGGTAAAGTAGACAGCTGTGTAATGTCCTTAGTCTCTACAGCTGCTATGCCAAAAGCCCATCAATACCCTTTTGGATCTTTAAAATACCCTCTCTTGAGAAAGTCTATGCCGAGGATGCATGAAGCACCTGGGCCCATGATAATGGGGTGCTTCTCCCATTCAATCCTATTCAGGCTCACTTCAGCCTCCAGTACAGTCAGTTCTTGAGAACCACCAGTCACACCAGAAAAAGCAACAGATTCTGTCCCTCTATGATTCGATGGCATTAGGGTTCACTGTGCACCTGTGTCCACCAGGGCTCTATACTTTTGTGGCTCTAATGTGCCAGGCCACCGAATCCACACAGTCCAATAAACTCAGTTATCCCTCTCCTCCTCCTGGCTGGAGGCAGGGCACCTCTAATGTCTATAATTGGCAGATGAGTTTCTTCCTGGACCGGAGAACTGCCCCCTACGAACTGGAGCAGCAGACCTCCTGGAATAATTTGGTCTTCTATCTGTTTTACCTTGCAACTCACTTACTCGTGCCTGCGGGGCTGAGGTAGGTTTCCTATCCCACCTGCTCATGTCCTCTCCATAATCACGGAGACAAAACCACAGGAGTTTCGTAGTGTGTTCTGTCTCCTTTGATTCTGTCTCATACGAGGGTGTCTTCTCCTGACAGCTGCAATGTTGGTCCATGAAGCGGAAGAATAGGACCTATCCTCCATCCTAGACAGTTTATCAAACAGTTTATCAAACAATTTCTCATTTTTCTCAATAATTTTCTCAGTTTTCTCAGTCAATCTCTCAATAACTGCTACAGTTACAGGACGAGAGAGACTGTCATCATACTGTTGCATTCTGGTAGCCACTTCATTTACAGTTAATGAATCATCATCAACTCCTGCCCAGATCAGTACCGACAAAGTATGAGAATACATTGGTGGTGCACTCTCTGAAAACTTCTGCAACATAGGTTGCCTACATGGCATTTCACCAGGACTCACAGTTTTATCCCAGTCACCATAAACCACCTCTTTCACAGCCAATTCCCTCAGGTACTTAATACCTTTCTCTATGTTGGTCCATTTACTTGGGCAGCATTCAACATCATCCTTATAGGGGTACCTGTCCTTTACAGCTGACAAGAGTCACCTCCAGAGACTGAGAGTCTGTGACTTTTCCCCACAAGCTTTATCTATACCAGCCTCTTTGGACAGGTTTCCTAACTGCTTAGCTTCTGCACCGTCTAATTCCATGTGCAACCAGCTCCATTATCCCAGCATCGGACCAGCCAGGAGACAAGTGTCTCACCATCGTTATGGCTAAAATCCTTTCTTATATTTCTCAAATCCTTCACAGAGAAGGACTTAGTGATTATCTCCGTGTCTGAGTCCTCCTCCCTTGCTGGCGCAGGAGCCTCTTTAAAAGCACCCTGTTCTGAATCTGCAGCAGAAACATCTTCTCCCCTGCTCTCTGGCTTAACTTGGTCTTTGTCACAAGGGGCAGAGGCCTGAGCTGACCTCCTCCTTTTCCTTCTGGTCACCGGAGCAACTTGTACCGGTGCCGATGGAGTCCGAGTAAGGTCAGCATCAACATTTCTGCATCGAGATTTAAAGAGAAACCACCCCTGCAGCCCATGCAGCAATATCGACACTACAATAACGATTTTAAGAATGCAGCTCTCACTCAGGCTATCTGAAGGGGCTGCATCCTCTGTCTCCAATGATGACACGTTCACCTGAGCAGTAAAGGGTAAACATTCCCAAGGTAAAATTCGAAGTATAATTAGCAACAGAATTCAGTACGAAGTGCCCAAGGAATCTAGGTAAAGAAACCAGCCATTCAATCACAGTATGGATCAGGATCAAACACAATACCGGAATACCACGTTTGAACCACTGCATACAGATACAAAGAGCAAGTAAATTATACAACACATAAGACAAATTGTACAGCGCAGAATCAAGTAACCTGGAAGAAATCCCCATTAAGATATGATACAATATTCTGTGTAAAAACATGATGTAAGCTGTCTGTTTTAATCTCCGAGCAAGATGGAATTCAAACGATTCAGACAATCTACCAGAGCTCTAGTCGTATCACAGTCGAGCCCCACGTTGGGCGCCAATAAATCTGTCATGGTTTTGACCGAATTGACCAACCAGAACGACAGATGGCCTCTCCCTCCCCGCCTCTAAGGAAAAGAGAAGAGAGGAAGAGGGAAAGGGAAAAAAAACTTCTGAGTTTAGAAAAAACTAAACTACTTTAATGAAAAAAAAAGTAAAATAATAACAAGGAAAAGAAAAAAAATTAAAAAAAGAAAAAAAAAAAGAAAAAAGAATGTATACAGTATATACAAAACTGTATCAAGCTCCCAGGGTGATCATCAGGTCACCAGCGGGCACAGGGGAAAGTTCCAGGCTGGATTTAGTGATGGACAGGAGCTGGATTCCGGATCTGGAGTCAGGAATGCTCGGATCGGGATCAAAGGCAGACGAACAGACAAGGTCCTCCTCGGACGTTGGCCATTGAAGGAGGAGGGTTGACCCTTCGATCCCTCAGCTTTTATACTGAGGATGATGCAGATGGGATGGAATACCCCAGTTGGTCAGTTTGGGGTCACCTGTCCTGTCCGCTCCTCCCAACTGCTGGGACCCCTCTATGCTTTTCTGCTTCCGACCTTCTGATGGGGCAAGTAACAAATTTGCCTGACCTTGGATGTTATAGCAATAAGTATCAGCAAAGGCCTCTCTGCACACAATTCCTTGGTATAATCAGGTCTTATCACTGTGAGACTGAACAGTTTTCTAAACAATATGCTGTTAATTTCAGAATTTTGTTAGTCAGAAGAGGCCCGGTTGAAAAAGTAAAATTACTGAACCGAAAATTAGTTCTGTTTTACCTCAAACCAGGACAGGCTTAATCATAGTGTCCATCTGAATGAATGAGCCAGAGCCGTGGTCTGCAGTCCCAGTGTAGTGCTGCTGCAGCTCTGCACGTCCCTCCACCAGCAGCTTTCCAGCTGTTTCCCTGCTGGCAACTGAGAGCAAGCAAACCTGCTGGGCTTTGGAGACATGGATCTGCTTCCCAGGACTCACTTTTGTCTTTTCTGCTTCACAAGCCACTGGGTGTTGGTGGCTGGGGGGAAATGCTGTTGAGCACGGGCACCCAAAGTGGGCTGGGGTTCTGCAGCTAGACATCCTGAAGGTGACATTGCAAAGCACCCACCAACAGAAAGCCAGCTCTTGCAGGCTTTGGTCTCTGGTGCACAGTAGCCACTTATGTTCCATTTTCCCATAGGTGTGTGACGGAGGACAAGAAAACCTGCAAATAAGGGGGAAAAAAAAGAGAAAGAGCAAACAAAAAGAGAGCAGGGACCTCGACGCAGCACCATCTGCTAACTTCTCACAAGTTAACCCCTCCAAGCTCCTGTGAGCATATCTAAGACAAACGTCTGCCTCCCCAAACACTCAGTTAAGTCAGCCAAACACTCAAATGTGTGATGCAGTAAAAGGGACTGCTACAGGGAAAATATTACAACAGCCGTGGAGTCAGTCATGTCCAGCATTAAGCAATGGTGTAGAAACTTGCAGAAATGAGGAAGCTGCTATAGGCAACAACTCCAGGCAGAGCTGCATCAGATTTTATCATAGGATTACTTGCCACTCCCTGACAATAGAAATTAGGAGTGTCGCGCCTGGCCCTGACACGGCGACAAAGCAGCAGCCTTTAATTGTACTTTCCCTTTCCTTCCAGCCTGCTCTTCTGGAAGATTTTGCTTTTGTAATGACCTCTTAAAGGTGCAGTGAGTATTTAATAATTAGACAGGTGTTATGCTTATACATAGGTGCCAGCACAAGTCATGAAGCAAACACACTTCTGTATCCCAAGAGTATGTACTACCAGTGTAATTACCCAGAGTCTTTTCAAAAAGGTGAGATGGGAAGCTGAGGGGAAAAATAGGGAAACAAGGATCTTGGCCGCAGTTCATCTCCCCTTACCAAGCACTTGGTTAACCAAGCACTTCCTCTTGAGATGCAAGAAAAAAATGCATGTTACCTCCCTCCCACCTATCGCTATATTTTCATTAAGTGCTTTGGAGAAAGGAATCTCAAAATACTAGAGCTGCTGAAGCTGGTAGTTTTGGGTCTTGTATTAGAAGGAACCTGTTCTTTTCATTTTAAAGAAACATTCTGTGAGCTCAGTTGGTTTCATGGACAAGAGAGAATGAGGGGCCTGAGGCTAAACGTCCAACAATATTGCAAGATGCTCGTGTGAAGGGCAGCAGCACCAAAGAGAAAAGGTTCAAGGCCTGGCCAAAGCGTGAAGTTGGACTTTTGCACTTTGGGGTTGTTATGCTTGTGCTGGGTGTCTGCAGAGCGGGACACCAGGGCTGCACCAAGAGACTCCTGGACAGGAGACAATGAGATATTTTTGCCTTTTGGAGGACATTTGAACTGTCACAGCTTTTTTTTTTTTTTTTCTGTGGGAAAATGTGTGCTAGTTTTGCCTGATCATAAGCAAACCCTGGCATGTCAGGACAGCATATGTGGAGATGTCTTTGAGGAAGCGAGTCGTGAGGAATAAGTGCATGTGTCATGTTGCGTGGAGGACTGAAGCAGGCTGGCGTGTGCTTTGCTTCCAGGTGTGGTGAGTTGACCTTGGCTGGCTCCTAGGTGCCTACCAAGCTGCTCTGTCACTCCCCCTCCTCAGCTGGACAGGGAAGAGAAAATAGGATGAAAGGTGGGTCGAGAGAAGTACAGCAGTTAATGTCACAGACAAAACTTGTGGAAATTAATTTAATTTATTGCCAGTCAAAAGTCAGCGTAGGATAATGACAAATAGGAACAAACCTTAAAACACCTTCCCCGCACCCCTCCCTTCTTCCTGGGCTCAACTTCACTCCCAATTTTCTCTGCCTCCTTCCCCTGAGCAGCACAGGGGGACAAGGAATGGGGGTTGTGATCAGTTCATCACACGTAGTCCCTGCCACCCTTTCTTCCTCAGGGGGAGGATTCTTCACACCCTTCCCCTGCTCCAGTGTCTCCTTCCATGGGAGACAGTCCCCCACAAACTTTTCCAACGTGAGTCCTTCCCATGGTTCTTCATGAACTTCTCCAGTGTGGGTCCCTTCCATGGGGTGCAATCTTTCAGGAACGGGTTGCTCCAGTGTGGATCCACCATGGCGTCACAAGTCCTGGCAGTAAACTTGCTCCAGTGTGGGCTCCTCTATCCAACGGGCTGCAGGTCCTGCTAGGAACCTGCTTCAACGCAGGCTCTCCACAGGGTCACAGCCTCCTTCAGGCATCCACCTGCTTCAGCATGGGGTCCTCTGTGGGCTGCAGGTGGATATCTGCTCCACCATGGACCTCCATGGGCTGCAGGGAGAGAGCCTGGTCTTCACCATGGTCTTCACCACAAGCTGCAGGGGAATCTTGGCTCTGGTGCTGTGAGCACCTTCTCCCCCTCCTTCACTCACCTTGGCGTCTGCAGAGTTGTTTCACACATTCTCACTCATCTCTCCAGCTGCAATTGCTGTGGCACAGCAGTTTTTTCCCCCCCTTCTTCACTATGTTATCCCAGAGGCGCTACCACCATCACTGATGAGCTCTGCCTTGGCCAGTGGCAAGTCCGTCTTAGAGCCAGCTGGAATTGACTCTGTTGGACATAGGGGAAGCTTCTCTCAGCTTCTCATGGAAGCCACCCCAGTAGCCTCCTTACTACCAAAACCTGGCCATGCACAGCCAATACACCAGGAAATCACAGAATGATACGGGGCTGGGAGGGACCTCTGGAGATCATCTAGTCCAACCCCCCATATAAGTCCTGTGCTTTTCATTCAGAGTTTGTATGAAATGAGATGAGAACCTAGAGGTGACTAATTCCACCCGAGATGAGGCTGCTCTTTGTTTTCTGGGTAGGACCCTGTTCATCAGAGGGTTCCCAGGAAATCAGCAGGGCTTATGCAAGGGCTGACACATCCTGCTCAGCATCCACCGGCACAGTCTGCTGAGTCCTACTGATTTTCTTCATCTTAAACGGAAGTTCTGTGAATGAAATGCACTGGTTTGGTGTGTTATCAATGAAGTGACACTCTCCTCTGCGTTAGAAGCAGTGCACAGGATCAATGTCACGGCAGGGTGCTTTGTAAAGCAATGCAGAGAAGTCGCAAGCTGTAATTATGCTTAGCTGCCTTCTAGAAGCCTGGTAACCGGCAGAAAAAAATTCTGTATGCACCAGAGGATGTCCCCTGCGGTTACACTAAGTGTTTGCTCTGGCTTCAGCCATTCAGATGTCCTCACATCAAGCCCATGTCTCATCTCCCCAGTGAACGCTTACTGGTCTAATGCCTTTTGGCAGCCTGCTGCGGCAGAGCACACCGTGCTGCCTGCGGGAAGCATCGTGTGAGAAGTGGTGTGGAGAAAATGGAGGTTCCGTTCTTCATTTTGCTTTGCATCGCATTCAGTTTACAAACTGGTACTGATGAGAAACTTTGCTTTGAGTACTTGATGCTCAAAGCTGGTTTGCTTTATTTATCTTCTGGGAAATTCCTCTCCTGGGACCTTTCCTCACCGTGTTGCCTGTTTCTGGAAGTAAAATGCTGCACTTCCGTGTAGTTCTGAATCTGCATCACACACCTCTGCCTACCTGCACAACCTGCAAGCTGAGGGACCCAGATGCTGGGCCTCCAGGCGTTTCTTCTGCATAAGCCACAGAGATAACTGGAGACTTTGACCTTCAGCAATGATGCATTTGTCAGGGCTGATTTAAAAATACATGATGTGATTTGTACACTGAGGCCAGAGAGTTGTCCAGGGCCTTATCAGGAGAGTGTGGGGCTCACA
>JAOTQQ010000019.1:70307439-70344846 GCA_026546715.1 Gallinago undulata | reverse complement strand
TAGTTTAAAGCCCTTTCAACAAGCCCTGCCAACTCACTTGCCAGTATCTTTCTCCCCCTCTGAGACAGGTGTGCTCCGTCTGTTGCTAGGACACCTGGGGCCATATAAAGTTCCCCAAGATCAAAAAATCCAAATTTTCTTTGGTGGCATCAGTTTCTGAGCCACTTGGGCGCTTGGGGCGGGTTCAGGGTCTGATCCCCCCCCAAAAATCTCCACGAGCAGTGCCAGCAAGGCAAAACACAGGACCCCCAGCAGATGGGTGTGGGTCTGTGTGGCTGTGCGAATATAGCCGCAGAGCTAAAAAGCCTGTTCTCACGACTGCCACTGTTTCTGTCTGGGGGGTCCCAGTGGTGGTGGGGTCCCCCCCCGCAGGTGGGGGTGAGGGTGGCTTCTGACCAGATGCTTCCTCCTAGCGAGCAGAAATACGCCAGGTTTGACCTGGATCTTTCCAGACAAACCTGAACATCACAAAACAAACTTCTGATGATTCTGGCTTCCTTTGAGTTTTTGTTTCAGTTTTTTTTTTTTTTCCTTTCCTTTTTCTAGCCCCCGCCCCAACCATTCTAATAGGTGTCTTCTTCAGCAGCAGATATGCAGTTGTGGTACTTCCCATCTCCTTGCATCAGTTTCACAAACTGACCTGGTGGGAAGCACTGTTGATGCAGTGACCAGTGAGTGGGGGGGAACCTGAAATCCTGCTGCTTTCTAAAAAGTTTGGGAAGACTAGTCAGCCAAGAGCCCACCCCGGCTGTAGGGCTGCACCAGGGGAAGGGCTGCAAATCCTTGCAAAAGGGCAGTGGTAGGCCTGAAAACCCAAACCCACTGCTTCCCAGGACTCATTTCTTTTACCTATTGCAGATCTTTTCTGTTTCTCCTTTTTGTTTCACTTATTTGCTGCTTTGATGGTCCTGGGAGAGGAGTTGGAAAGTCCCGGCTCCAGCCCGCGACTGTATCTCTCCAGCTCCAGCGCATGGCTGGGCAGATCACTCAGTGCTGGTGCTTTAGTTTCCCCATCTTTGTAGATGACATCAGTACCTGCAAGCCTTGCTATGGAAATTAATTACCCATGGCTGTGGTGTCTGCAAACAGGCCAAGCTCAAGCCCATCTGCAGAGAATCTGGCGAGGGATGCTGGGGGGCAGCAGCCTGGCACCACAGCGAGTGACAGCCATGTGTCGTGTTGGCAGCAGGAGAGTGTCAAACCCACCCAGCTGCAGCGACATGCTGGTGCAGGCCGTAACGGGGAGAGGCAGCAGGGTCTGTCCCATCCACCCACCACATCCAGCAGAGGAGCTGGAGCTCCTGGCACCCCTGTGTAAAAGCCTGGGATGGTGCCCCGGCAGCCAGCTCTGCCTTGGAGTGTAGGGGGACAGTGGAGTTGTGTAGTCCCAGCGTGGGACACCAGGATGCTGTACAGGATGAGGCAGAACTCTTGGAGGCCAGCCCTGGGGTTTGACGTGACAGCTGCATACTAGTTTGAGGGGAGGGCTGGTGTGGGGACACAACAGCTTTGTTGCCCGGGTCTTGACTTTCCCCACCAGACCCACCAAGGTGTCTGCTCAGAGTGCCACTCACCCTGCTCCCCACCAGGAGCACTTTTGTCCCAAAAGCACCTCCCTGGGAGGCTGGTTGCACGATGGGGATATGCACGCCAAATACAGTTCCTCCGAGGCAGCCGAGACAACGTGCTGGGCATTGCTCCTCTGGGTGGCTGCCCCTGGAAAGGGTCTCACTGTGGGGCAGAGCAGGGCAAGGCTGCCGTGGGTCTGGCTCAGTGCTTTGCAGCCCTGGAGATGCCCGCCGGCCTGCCTCACCCTGCCTGCACAGGCAGGGCATGACTAAGCCTCCCACCAACAGGCTCTTGCTGTTTTTAAGTTAGAAGAAGTCACTTTGGCCACGGGCGGATGGTGTGGACCGTCCCTTGCAGCCCACAGCCTGACCGCCCCTCGGTGCAGCGTGGGGAGACGTGGGGCAGGCACAAGCACAGGGGCACGGGGATGGGGACACTGCACCTCTGTGTGCCCGAGGGATGTATGGAAACAGCTCGTGTCATGGGGGTTATCAGCCATGAGGGTTTTTCTTATGGCAGAGATTTTTCTGCATTCAGTGACGCCCAAGCGCAATGGAAATTTTTGGGGTGTCAGACAATGTGGAAAATCCAGTTGTGCCCTTTGTTGTCCTTGGGCAGGTACTCGCCCTGGCTGTTATTTCCTTCTCTAGCCCACTGATGCCTCAGATAGATCCTGATCCTCTGTTTGATTTGAATTTTATTAAGCTCCACAGGAGGGGTGTCACCCAACACTGAACATTGATCGCCAGAGGTATCTGCAGCTGCTTTGGGGTCCAAAGGCACCCACTGGCGATGAGAACAGGGCCAAGGGAGATGGTGTGCCTGAGCACGACTCAAATGTAACAGGGTTCTGAGCCTTTCCTGAGTGGGACGGGGAGCCTGAGTCTGGCAGCAGCGAAGGAGAGCTCTTGCGCAAGCCTGCACCTTCACTTTTGCTGCTCAGCTTTTATCTCTATTGCCCTAAGGGCCAATTATGGATTTTCTTGGAAATGTAGGTGGAGGGACATGGCTCCTGCTTCTAATCCCTGGTGCTTAAGTGTTTGATGGTTTCCAAAGTGCCATTGTCAGTGCAGACCGAGTCACGCATCCCCAGGCAGACTGTCTGCATTCTTCACTACTTTTGCATTTTTTCATGAATAACCTGAAAGACTCAAAAAAACCCAGTAGCCTCTTGAAAGCAGAAATATAAGAAGCCTGTTGGAGTGAGCTCTCTGGACTCTACGGCATGTTTATCATGCTGTAGCATGTCTAGTTTTACTCTAACTGAACTGACAAAGTCCAGGATTTTCTCAGAGGGACCCCAGCCCTCAGGTACCCTGAAAAGCCCATACACTTTTCGGTGCAACGGAGTATCTGCTCTATTTATCTTCAGTCCTGTTTTTGTACATGTTCCTAGAGCCATGCTCGGCGACTCCTCTCTGAAGCATCCTCAGACACGGATTTGTACACGGCAGCCACTCGTGTCTGCCAGGTATGAAACTAGGAGCCCCCCATACTTTCAGAACATTTAGGTTGCAAAATCACACTCTGAGCAGGAGGGAAATGCTGGAGCCAAGGCTCCCAGCAGGAGCTGGCTCTCCCAGTTGTGCTGTGCAGCGCGATCCTTGGTGGCAGGGCCAGGGTCTGCTCACTCCACCTGGCTGTATTTATCTTCCCTTATTTACCTGCTCTTTCAGAGCCCAGCACCTCCAGCCTTTGGGACATTCCTCCTCCTCCCACGGGGACAGCAGCTGCCACTTGCTTCACGTGCCAGCACGGGTGGGAATAGCAGCAGCATCGCCTCCCTGGTGCCAGCCAGAGAGAAATCGTAACCTTGCTGGAACCAAAAATCACACGGGCCCTGCTGCTGCATCACCGCTGCACTGTGGGCTGGTCTTCATGGTACTCGCCTCTCTCATGCCAGTCTTGGCTCTTCCCAAGCAGGAGACCCACACCCGCTGTGGGTGGGAATAGCCAGGGCATCAGATGCCTTCACGCCTCCCTCCCTCCCTCCCCAGGGGCACATTTGGTTTGTTTTTTTTTCGCTCAGGAAGCACTGACTTGTCATTTCTAACTTTAATTTCACGTCATTTCCCTTCAATACGATTACTCTTCCTTCATGTAATTTATTCCCACAGGTGCTTACAGCACCTCCCTGCTTATTAGCAGCAGCATTAATTAATAAGGTGTTTATTCCTTGCCCCAGATTGTTAACCAAGCTATTTAATAAAATCAAACCAGACATCTGGCCTAGCAACACCTGACTGGGCAGCCCCCTCTGTTATCAGCCTTCTGTATTCAGCTGATGGCACTCACCCAGAGCCAGGCACTCAGCAGCCACCTCAACTGTGTCTGCAGGGCAGGCGCAGTTTTTCATATTTATCATAATCCCATAATGACTAAGGCTGCAGTTCCAGAAAAATGCTTAAGCTTGTTTTTAACTGCATGGGTGCAGCTAAGTACCCCTAATGGATGTTATGACATGACCATATACTTAAGTGCTTTCTGAACTGCAGCTTTATTGAGGTTTCCGGTCTTGTCACACCACACATCCTCTCATTTTCCCATCCCTTTTTTTCCTTTTTTTTTTTTTTTTTCCTAGTGTGGAAAAAGGGCACTGGCAGGGTGCTCCCCTTACCAGAATTCCCGAAATGCCCCCTGGTGGGTCTGGAGTTGTGCCCAGGCTCTCCCAGGCAGCTGGGAGGCTGACCCTGTTTGACTGTGGGTTTTTTTTTCGCCCCTTCCCCACTCCCGGGGGTCGGGAGACGGCCCCTCCTGGGCTCCCACGCCTGGTGCCTGGCGTTAGTTCCCGACTGCACCCTTCTTCTCTCCCTGGGGTGGACAGGCAGTGGCAGGGCCAGCACAAGGTCCCCCTGTGAGGTTTGGTGTTTTGCAGAGTGTGCTGCCAACCTGCCCTTTGCCTGGGTTATCGGCTGCCTCCCTGGCTCAGCCAGGGGTGGCCGGGCACCCCGGCTCCTGTGCCCTGTGTGGCTTGGGGGCTCCCAGTTGACGTGACAGCCCTGCAGAAACAGCCGAGAGCAGCGATTCCCTTTTATCATTCTCTCGACACTGAGGAGTATCTGGAACCCGCCTGGGGGTGCAGGCGTGAGGCAGACACAGCGGGGGTCTGTGCACATGGCTGGACCTCTGTGCCCATTGCAGCAGTCCAGGATCCTGCCCATGGTCCTGTCCATCAGCCAGTGTCCCCCTGCTCAGAGCTGCACCAGCTGGGACTCACAGATCTGCTGTAAGCCAGCCAGCAGAGTGGAGTGCCAGGGAGAAGGGAGGTCCCGGGCTGCTGTGGAGCTGGGGGAGAAGGCAGCATCATCTCTCCTCTCCCTCTCCCTCTCCCTCAGCCTGAGGGAGGAAGATTTGCATTCAGCAAGGGGACTAGACTGGGAAGATTTGGGTTAGTGCTGGTCCTCTGTGCTAGCAATGAGGTATATGGATGACATCTGCAGAAGGGCTGCCATTAATAATGATGATAATCATGCTTAGATCTCACCTGCAGCCCCTTGCTGAAGAAGGAAGGGCTCATCTGACCCATAAAATGGGAAGACTTGAAGTGACTTTCTTATAGAATCATAGACTGGTAGCAGTTGGAAGGGACCTTAAAGACCACCTAGTTCCAATCCCCCTGCCAAGGGCAGAGACACCTCCCACCAGACCAGGTTGCTCAAAGCCCCATCCAGCCTGGCCTTGAACCCCTCCAGGGATGGGGCCTGCCACTGGCTGGGAGAAACTGTGTCATATCCATCAGACCATGCATGGTGCTTCTTGTAGCACAAGGTGGTCACGCTGGTCTACCCACGTGAGCAATGCCTGGCAGGATGGACCAGCCTGCACCAAAGAACCACGTCAATCAGCTTGTGAAGAGCATCAGCTTTCACGGTGCTTTGAGGTCTGCTGGCAGAGGTGGCAGACCCTGATATTGGCAGGAACTATCAACACGTCAGTCTGGAAAGCAAAGGTAATGGAAATGCAGCCCTGGTCCTGGGAGAGGAGCTCCTCGTAAATGGGCTGGAGATGAAGTGCTCTGCTTCATGTGCATGAGTGGAAATAACCTGAGAGAAAGAGATCAATAATGGTGCTGCATATTCCACCTGCCTTGCTCCTGGGTACTGCAGTGCCCGTCTCTCACCGCTGGAAATGCGTGGTCAGGGTGCGTTCTCCCAGAAAACCATCTGCAGTGCGGCAAAAGCAGCGGGGATCCTTCTCGTGGTGAGGATCCAACTGCTCTGAGACAAGTCTGAGATGCACAAACTGTTGCTGCACTGACATGTAGAAAGAGATCACGGCTCAAACTGTCCTGTGGGTATGAAGGGAACTCCTCAGGGTAACATCCGCCGGCACATGTGAACCCCATCCACTGCTCCCCGGGACCAGAGCCCACACTCGTACCTTTCCCACTGTCCTTCCACCAGCAGACAGACCTGGGTGTCAGCAGAGAGACTGGGTGTCACCTGGCTGCCTTCAAACGCTTGAGCCTGTGCAGTTTTCATGGCAGAGGACAGGGCCAAGGAAAGAGCCCTGTTCTTTCCACACTTACTTTCAAATAAGACTGTGCCCTGTGTTCCTACGGGACCTACCAGATCAGAGTCCACGTCAAATTTCAGGGCTTTGCTAACAGCACTGTCTGCAGCCCCACACCACCTTTGGGGGCGGTGGTTTAGGGGGAAGCTTTGAAGCAGAGATCACTTTTTGCTCTTCAGAGCCTCCCCTTACGAGGGTGTATGAAAGCACTGAAAGGCTTTACCAATATCACCTTAAAAACCGCCACACCCTAAAACTTTTGACTGCGATGTCATTTATATTCCTTATTTGGAGGAGTGCTGCTAGAGTTAACAAATATTTTTTAGAAACCCCAACTGTCTTTGAATGTGGGTGTCTCCATAGCTTTAGAATTTCCAGTACTGGTGCAGAATGAAACAAGCTCTGTCTTCATCTGGTGTGAGTAGTGAGTGAAACAGGTTTTAATGCATCTGTTTAGGCCAGTGGTAAATTTGACCCTCATGGGTTTTAAAACATGCTCCAGCAGAAAGGACTCAAAAAATTAGGTGCTAACTGCTTTTTTTAACCGAGGATCAAACCTGGACTAAAGCAGCAGAACCTTTTAAGATGACTGGCAGGTACTTTGTCTTCCCTTCAGTGGAGTCGCATTCCCCTAACACTCAGGCTTTGCCAGCAGGTCCTAAAGAGTGAGTTGATATTTTTGTTGGGAGGCATTAAGAGAAGAGTGCAGTGTTGCCTCTGTATGGGTACTAAACGGGGTGCAACTTTATTTACAGTGTAAAGTGCATCACACAGAAGTCGTTTAAAACACACAACAAGCAGTGACATAAATGACAATACAGTACTGGGTAGGGAGGGGAAAGTGTTCCAGCAAGAATCAAAACATCATCAACAGCACTAATATAACAGCCTCTAGTTTCAGCTACTCTGTCCTAGCACCACATCTCCTTACAAAATGTCTCAACTGGCTTGATCCTGGGACTCCATGTCCTAGTCACCAGTGTGACACTGGGGTGCTAAAAGCCATCCCGCAGCCCTAACATCTCCTACAGCATCCTGCCAACTCTAAGCACTGTCCTCCCCGCTGCTGTTCTGCTCTGGAGAACACCTGGGCAGAGTTAGAGCACACACCAGAGGAGCACACTGGAAAAGGGACCAAAACACAAGAGAGACACATAAATAAAGATCTGCTTTTCTCACCCATGAACTCCTTCTCTTGAGAAGTCTTGTGCTGCTCACTGCAGCTTCCATTCGTATGCTGTTAAGGCAGCAAGAAGGTCAAGGAACAATGTGCCTACAGATGGTGGTGACTCTGGCTTGAGATGCAGATGTATTTACTGAGCACTAACTTCAGACAGAGCTGTAAACGTCGATGGCTGTGGAGCGAGCTGGGAGACAGAAGATTGTTGCTACGTGCTAATAGAGTCCATTAGAAAAAGAAGGTTGTGGGAGCTGAAACAACCACTCTTCAGCTGGTTGCAGCTCCCACTGGGAAGGAATCTACATTCACATTAATCTGATCCCCTAATGACTCCTATTCTTTACCGATTTGTTTTTCTTTTAATTGGATGAAAGCTCTCATTGGCTCACAACTGCGTTTGTTTCTTTCTTCCCCGTTTCTGGTCTTGGGCTAATAGCCATCAGTTATGTGTCAGTATTTACTAGTGCCCTATTACTGTAACTGTTAGCTCATTTTGGTGTGGTATCACTTTCCTGCGTCCAAGTTCATGCGTTCATAAAGGGAAGGTAAACTATAAAGGAGGGAGGGGTGGGGCAGGGTGTGCACACTCTTAATCCGGAGGGTAGCTAAGCAGAAATGCTAAGGAAGGTAAAATATCTCTCTCCTTCTTCTTTCCCGGTGCTGACTGCAAGTCAGGTTTTTCTATTATTACTAGGAAAAATGGAGCTTCTGATCAATGACTCTTAGGTTCTCACTCAAACATCTTCTTTCATAGATGAGATTTTTTGGTAACTGACAATAATTACCAAACATTTGACCTCAAAAAATGAATGTGATTTCCACCTTGTAATTCCACCACCCTGCTTAGTCATATGTAGCCCGTAGCATCTCAGTTCATTAGAGCATGACTTAACGGTGTCATTCAGGTGTGTGTTATCCTCAGCTGCAATGGGATCAACAGCGTGAGAAAGAGGAATCTGACAGTATGTGTGCTCTCAGTATTTCTCACTCAACTGAGCACTTCTGCCTGTATGTGTGTACTCAAGAGAGCCCTTTTCCAGTTCTCTGAAGGTTCCGCACAACATAAATACAACTTTTCTGTAAGCAAATAGCAAAGTTATACCTGTAAATGTAACTGGTGCTTTCTCTTTCCATTTTAGGGGCAATCAGACTTTGGGACCCAAACCCCATGTACCGAAAGCATCCACCTGGCAGACAGCTGCTAGGCAAGTATTTCGTAATTTACACAGGAAAGGGATGTGGAACCACCACCACAGGCAGGTGGTTCATCCCATGGCAAGTGGGGAGTGCAAGCTGCAGTGGTCCTCCTGCTTCCCACTGCTGGATCCTGGATTATCCAGATTTAGAGCTACACCTGAACTTCCCGTAAGCCAAAAAGCCTCAAAGGCTTCTTCTTAAGCCCACCAGAAACTGTGGTTACAGCATGGACTTTATCACATGTTACTTCTAATTTACATCAGCATGAGTTCAGAAATAGGCCCAATGCAAAGTTTAGTGGCTCAATTAGCCTTGTATAACTATTCTTTACCGTTGAGTTGCTGGACAGCAGTATGCTTTGGCAGATCGTAAGCAGAATTGCCACATTCTGTTTAATCTTGGTTGGCAGTATATTATTGTTTAATTAGCTGACAGTATGTACGAAATGGGAGTGGCCTCACTGTATACAACCACTTCCTCAGTGGACAGTAGGAATCTTTGTATGTGTGTATGATGTGTGTGTGTAGCAGCATATACTTGATAATACTTTTGTAAATGAAAAATACAGATGAATTTCTTTAAAAATGGAAAGGCATAGTAAAAATGTATCACAAAATAAAATACAAAACAAGGGAGCTGGGGGGGGGAAGGGAAGCAATGGATTTGATTTATGATGCTTTAGATTCCAAGTCCTGGTACCTAGACTGAAGAAAGGTATCTGAAGGTAGAACTGCTGCTCTGATGTTAAAAGGGAGAGAATCCAGCCTTCCGTTTCCTGCATCAAAAAAAAACCCAAACAAAATAAAGTCAGTGCTGTACTGAACATAACAAACAAGACCAACAGTGAGGCATGAGAGGAGGGAGTCTGCAGGTACACCAGGGATTAGGGCACCACAGCTACAGCTTGCAGATTGAAAGGGAAAAAGGGGTGGGTGTGGAGCATAGAGATATCTGGCATTTAATGTATGCCATGACTCAGAGTGGTTTGGGGCTAATCTTGCCTGGGATGCTGACAAAACCTTTTGGGCCTTTCAGCTTCCCCTTATAAATCACGCCTAGTTAACCTGCAACAGTGAATTTTTGATAACATGGCATTTACTCCCATTCGGCCTGTATTGTTTTTGAGTCCTCAGCACAGCATCATAACCCATCAAGAGCCACCAGCGGCTGGGGGCAAGCCTTAACAAAATACGAAACACATCTTAGGGCTTGTTTCAGTGCTCTCTCCTCTATACCTCCCCCCTGCCCCCTTCCCCCATTTCCCCCCATTTCTGTGTGGAAAACTTCTCAAAGTCTCAAAGAGCTCTTGAAAAGATGAGCTGCTGGACTGCAAGCCTGTAGGGCTAATCATCCATGTTCTCTCAGACTTCACAATGTTGCACAGAGCTATGGACTTGGATGAAAAAACAAGAGTCCAGTTTGTCAATAGACTGAAATTTTTCTTTGCCTCATTCTGTATTTTTTGGCTGCTACATCCACTGGATCTGGGCTTCTCTGCTTCATGTCCTAAATGGAAATACTATCAGACTTTATAGGTGGAGCTTGCATTCTAAAGCTGGACACTGTTTGTGGCAGTACCTTAAAGTTGCTTCACTTAGGCATATATAATCACAGCTGACAAATGAAAACTATTCATTTTATACAATGTAATTTCTCAAAAAAGCATCTATTCTCTAGCTTTAGGATAGAGAGACAGGGAGGAATTTCTGTCAGTACTTGTTCAGAAAGAAGAATAGAAAGGATGTACAATGTCTTAGGTTTTGTCTGTACCCTGAAGAAAATAGTAATATTCAGCTGTTATTTATTTAGCTCTCCAGGATAATAACCAATGTGTTCAGTAGGAGCCTGTGTAAGTTGAGGTGTAAATAGTTTTGCTAGCATGTGTTTCATGGCCCTCATTAATATTCCATACAGGGAGGAGGAGAACTCATTCTGCATGTTTTGTTATCACATCCGATTCCTGACCACAACAATAACATCACTGCCTCCCCTCATCAGGGTTGTAAAAGGCTCTTAACAGCAGCATGAAATAAAATAGCTTTCCAAAGGAAAACTGTGTCCTGTTCAGACCAACCTCAAAGGCAAACACCCAAAATTCACAAGCTAACTTTAAAAAAATCTAAAGTTATATTTAAGACTTGTAAATGCTGCCTCACATGTGACGGGGCTCACTGATTTGAAAACCTAGTCTGTTATGGTCCCCACTAGATGGGAATCAGCAAACCCAAACAGAAGCCCAGTCCTTGGACCTCTTAATACCCTCTTAAGGGACTCTGCTGCCAGGTGATGTGAACTCCAACTTGACTCGGAGGCACTGTATTGTACTCTTTAAATGACTACACCACTCAACACTAGGCATAAGAAGAGCTATTATTTATAACATCTGTTGCACGACCCTCGTCTTGAACCGGGACCCAGCTGAGGTATACACAGTTCAAAATGCACGCTTATACACAGTACAAGGCCACCCAAACTTCCTGAAGAACTTTCTGTATTTCATCACCACAAACATTTCCATTTACACCATTAAAAATAAGGCTAAACCTTGCAGGTTTGCCTGTCTGGTTACATGTAAATGTACCATTTCCTGAGTTTTCTAGAAGTTTGGCAATCATTTTACAGAGTACTCTCTAAGGTCTTTCCAGATTGCCTGTAAATCATGAGCCATGCAACGACCACATATTTACAGGATCTAGAGATGCTCAAAATGTGCAAAATTAGCGGGACGCTCTTCAGATTGAGAGTTCAGCAGAGTGTGATTCAGCCTAGCTATGGGGCAGCACTCAGCAGCACTTACCTGGAGCAGTCGTGACCAGTCCATGATGAGGGACAATAGCACCGATTTGGGCGTATGCACTTCCCACCATTTAAGCAAGGCAACTGGCAAACAGCTGGGTACAAATAGACACATAGTCACGTTAATGAGCACACCCACCACAAGTGGACTGAGGAACAGGGCACTGAAAATCCAGCCTGGGAGCTTCTGCTAAGAACGGGCTACTCTCAAAACTACAACATTAAATATCAGCAGTGAGTCTGTTGTAGAAGACAGCTTGCTCTGCAAAGGGCAGCCTCTGAAGCACGTCTCTGCTGGATGGGATTTGACACTCTGCTGCTTTTGCTGCCTGCTGCAGTGTGTGAGCTGCAGGAAACAGCCAGTGTGTTATTTTACATTGCCTTAAAAAAATGCTGTTCTTTTTGCCTCAAGTCTAGGCAAAAAAATGAATGCAAGTGGAAGCAGGAGGAGGAACTAGAAGAGCCAGAAGATCAACAGGAGAATAGGCCTTCCCATTTCTGGGAAGAAAATGTGGGTTTATTTGAAAGGAAAGTGACAGCTAAACAGCAGCCAGACAAGCAGACACCAGATGTGGAGAAAAAGTACAGAATGAAGCAGAATGAAAAGAGAAAGCTGAAGGTCAGAAAACCATTTACAGATCAACAGCAGGCAAGGAGTAAGACCTGTGAGGAGGCAAGGAAAGGAAGCAGAGAATGACAGCAAGTTCCTGAAGGACACTGGATAGCCACAAGACGTGTGAATGTGAATTAGAGAATACGCATTAGCCTGCCTAGCAGGGTCATGCTGGGCCAGCTATGAAATGGTGCATCTGCATTTGGGTGGCAGCCTAAAGTCAAAGCTTCAAGTCTTCCTACCAATTTTGAGACTACAAGATAAAGCAGCAAACGATTTAGAGAACAGATTTAGAGACTCTCTTAATGAGATCCTTCAAACACAGACATTTATATCAAAGGAAAGCTGAAAGACATGAAGTCTTTTAATCAGATAATGCCATATCTAGAAGACAGATCTAAAGATACCAGTAAGGACGAATGCTGGGTAGTATTTTTACAAGGAATATGCAATCAGGAAACACTGATTAAAATGGCATTGCAGGAAATGGAAATGAGTAATCACAGGAATGCGAAAGGAGATGGAAATACATTACTACAATTCCTCTGGGCCAAACACTAACAAACAATGGCAGGAGGTTATGGAGATGGACCATCCCTGTGCAATTAAGTGCACTAACTTTGTCACATTGAAAATGACTCCTGATTCTGGAATGAAACATCTTTAGCTCCCACTTTATGCACATAATTATTCCTGGGAGACCAGCAGTTAATCCAAATATTTCTCATTTCACTTTGGTCTGTCATGGCAAAAGGTCAAGACCAGCATGTAAAATGGGAAGTGGTTTAGTAACTTCACAAGCAGTGGTTATGAGCTTTTATGAATTGGCTTTGACACAGCTACCGAAAAGCAAGTCAGCCTGAATAGGTTTGAATTACTGGCCCAAAAGTGAAAAAGACATCTATCCTCCTCAACCACCTATGCTCTTATAGCTGTAAAGTTTGTGAAACATGAGAGGAAATGCTGGGCAAGTGTCCCTTCAGAAGACAGTAGTTCTGAGTTAAAATGTTCACTGTGGAATCTCAATTTGCTGAAAGATGGTTGGGTTTGCTGTGTATCACACAACTTACTTCCTCCGCCCCCCCCCCCTCCCTGAGCCCCAGGCTCATTATTCTTATCAGTTGAACAAATAATATGAACATGTATTACAAAAGCATGACTTCCTCCTCTAGTTCACCCAATCAGCCACTGCAAAGTCTTGCAGGAAGGCAAAACAAGGTTTTCACATTAAGACCCCGTTAACAATCAATTAAGGTGCACCTGGACAATAAAAATACAGTGAACAAGCTGTAAAATAATTTTAAAAAATAGTTAACATTTATTAGTGATTGAAATTTAAAAAATATTGAAATACCTTTCAATGATCACTCAATTGCTCTGAGTTTTACTATTTGCACAGGGACAAGCCTTTCAAAAACTGATGTTTTTTTAGTCTTGATGTGGAACCATGTGAACTTGGGTTCAAATATTATCCCCATTTGCAAGTCACCCTCATCTGACACAAGCTGACTTGCCAGGACATAAGTCTGGAGCCTACAATCACTCTCCTCACTACCGCTCACTCTTTTGGTGTGCTACGTGCCTTTCAGCCTAGGTTAGGTGCATGTAAGAGATCTAGTAAAACATAGCACACAAGAGAACTTAGATGATACCAAATGTAAGGTACCCATGTACCATGTACCCATTAAATTCAACTACCTTTATGCAAATCCTTGCTTTGCTCTTCCCTCTCGCCTTGCTCAGCATTCAGGCAGTGAGTGGGCATCCCCCAAACCAGACAGCAATGTGGTTAAAAACCTCTGTAGTACCTGCAGCTAGTTTGTGATTTTAATGGTGACCTCCATGTGCTGAAGATTAAAATGAAATTTTAACTCTTCCTGGAATGGACAGTCTACTTTTAGTCTTCTCTTTAGAAATCTTCTTGCCTCTGCACTGCTTTTTGCAGAGAGCACTCTTGTGAATGTTGCCTGTCCTTTCTGGGAGCAAACTCTTCTGAGGATTTTAAAGACCCACCAGGGACTACTCTGAAAATAGTTTTCAGCTGGGCACAGCAAATCCTCCAGGAATATTATTGCAGGCCTGGGTTTTCCTGTGAGAAGCTCAGTAGTTCTACAGAGTCCTTAGTGAACTGTGCTAGGTATTGATAGTAGAGTCATAAGAAGAAAATATACATATGAAAGGAGTTTTACCTGTATGGCAGCGCGATCCAGTCCATCCAGCGGGGCAGTCACACTGGTAAGGGGCCACACAGCGACCTCCATTGAGACACGGCAGTATGCATATTGCTAAGGGCAGAAGAAGAGAACCAATGAAAAGAATTACCTCCCATGTAAGCAAAGAATAAAATGTGCAAGAAAAGAACTTATGTTTAATTAGAAACTCTGCTTCCCCTTGAAGTGTTTGCATGCAGTATCAGCAGAGCTGAGTATGTTCCACCCACATGAGGAGCAAATACGACTGGCGTGACAGCCAGAAATAAGAAGGAATGATGAGAAACATATGGACAGGCTGGAGCAATTGCTGGAGTTGTTCCGATGCCTGTAGGTTGTGTGCTCACTGGAAATGAGCAGGGCTGTCTGCTTGTTTTGCACCCGTAATATCCACAGACGTTGCCCACTTCTGTGACAGTGGCTATCAAAATCAGCTCATGCTTTAATTACAAACAACTGGATTGTTTGTGGGTCCTACAAAGCAACATCCAAACCAAGTTGCTCTACACACTGCCCATGGAAAAGCACTTGGTCTAGGCCACCAAAAACATGCTGAGACAGGTGACACCACGAAGTCCCTGGGGAAAGACAGCTTTGATCCAAGGCGTTTTGGTGCAACAGGATGTCTGTGGCTGGAAGCTTTGAGAAAGAAAAAGCAGATACAAGCAGCTGAATACCTCAGGAGTGAGTGCCAATCAAGCTACACCGCTCCTGTGAGCAGATCCACAAAATTGTCCAGAGTGCACACTGTTCATGACTTAAATACCTCCACAAAACTACCATCTCCACTACCCTAACAGAATGAAGTATTGTGTGAACATGCTCTAATAAGAGCAAGAGTTGAGCTGGGTCTAAAATCTGGACCCCTGAGTGGCACTTCCAGTGCAGTTTTATACTGGGAGGCTGGATGGGGGTTGCAGAGGACACATGCAGAGGTTCTTCCTCTTCCCCTGCACAGCAGAGGTCAAACTAAGCAGGTGCAGTCAGCCTGCATATGAAAAGAACAGTGAACTTCCACAGAGCTCCTGGGATTAACCCATATCACCCAGAATTACTTTTTTATATTGTTAAACTAGTAGTGCTCTGCATGTTTCTTAGAGTGGCCAGGCCTCTCTCAGGAAGATGAATCTATCTTGTTATCTGTGAAATGTCCTGTGAACCACAAGGTGACTGAATTCAGTCAGAGCTCTGTGGCCTCACCTGTGGCCTGATCCTGACAGATCAATGCTAGCGCTCAAAAATCCCTTTGACTTCCAGAACAGACACGCAACTCCAGAGACTAAACCTTCTTTTCTGTCCAATGGTGAAACTTACTTGACAAGCAACACTGCAAAATTGAGATGGCATTAACCAATTGTGGGTATCCTTTTCCCTTTTTCTCACTATCTATGCCAAAGTAAAGAAAAGAAAAAAAGAGAGTGAGAGAGAGCTAGTGCCTGTATCTGCATGAAGTGTGATCTGGCTAGTCAGCTGCCTGTTCATTCTCCTCACACAGGAAACCCGGGTCTGAATTGGGATGGCAGATCAAAACAACTAAGGGCATAAAATTTGTCCTCTGGTCCTGAAGAACGCACTAAATACCACTACTAGTGGTAAGGTAAGGAAACCAACTGTGGCATTGTGGCATACCAAACACAGTTCTGCCAGACAGAGGCTCATCCCTTACCTGCTGAAACTGTGAAGCTCCCAGGGCTGAGTGTGCGTGTCTGGCTACGGTGGCAGTGACAGACACGGGGACAGCAAGGGAGGGGCTGTGTAAGCGCACAACATAGCTGGAATTTCTGTAAATGCAGGAGGACAAGACTCGCTGAACTACTTCTTCTCATTCTGCATCTACAGCTAATTTGTGCCATGTGGGACTGACATTGCCGGAGAAGACTCAAAAGGTGCAGAGGCAGATTCAGAAGACCCTTTTAAGATGTGATACATCTGCCTAGCACAATGCGTGAACTGCATTCCTCTCCACGAACTGCAGGAGGAGGTGCCACATCTTTTTGTGGGTCTCCATGTATACTTGGAGCTGTGACAGTGACACCACTGTGACAGTGACACCACCTCAGCTGCAGGTGTTCTCAGACATGCTAAAACTTTAAGTCAAGGCCATACCGAGTACTAAATACATTCCTTTTCTACCCATATAGACCATGCCGAACTATGTGTACAGTAATGAGGCTTCCCATGCAGCAGCTACACCAGCACGAGAGGGTTAGCTCTCCCACATTCCTTGTGCTAAGATCATGGGGAACATGGCATAAACTGGCATCCTGAATGTCACCCATGGAATCTCTGACTGACCCAAGAGTCAGATTTGGTTCTTTTCAATCAGAACAGATCCAGTTCTCTAAATATTCAGAGACCACAAAAGGCCAGCCCAGAATTGTGGGGTGGAGGTACGCAGGTGAGGAAGGACAGCATGGAAAAGGTGACACAGTTGTATTATTTGACCACGAATTGATCCGGTTCATAATCACAGAGCAATAAAAAAGGAAGCCAAGAAACAAATGCAACCACCAGCAAAACACTCACATCTTTTCTGTTCTAACTCCTGCTCTTTCCCCCAAACTACTATAAACAGACTTTGGAGAACTGAAGCAGGCTGTTCTTCAACTGTAAGTGAAAGAGCACCCACTCACAAAATCGCATCAATTATAAAAGTGCTTGTTTTGGTTTGGAAATGTCAGGGAATGGTCATTTGTCCAGAAACAAGCAATCTGTTCATCCTTTGTTCTCTCTAATTCATCAAGCAGAATAAAGTAATAATTTTTATGGTTTTGGTCCTTATGCCTTTAATTTTCCCACTCGGTTCACTGCAGTAAATTCACTTGTCTTTCCTACAACATCCTTAAAATTACACTTAGGGATGGTATACATACGCTCTTCACAGAGACGACCCATCCAGCCGTCCGGACATGAGCAGGCGTTAGGTCGCTCACAGATGCCACCATTCTGACACGGGAACCGACAGACAGCTGAAAAAATACAATTTCATGACAAACGCAAGACAGCTAATTAGAAGCTTAGTAATTCAACATCTCGCACACGTCTTCACAGTTGCAAAGTTTAGAGTAGAACAAACAAATCCAGTGAGGTTCATAAACATGACTTTGATTTCAAGAGCTACGTTGTTTTCTGGCTCTGTATGTCTGACTAGGTACTGTAAGCAAGAGAACAGAAAAGACAATCAATCACCTCTGTGCCTAGGAAGATCATGGAACAGATGGCAGATGCTAAGGCACACAGAGGACAGGGAAGTGATTTGAGACAGCCAGCATGGCTTCACCAAGATCAAGTCCTGCCTGACCATCCTAGCAGCTTTCTATAATGGAGGGACTACATCAGTGGTCAAGGGAAGAGCTACAGATGTCATCTGTCTGAACTTCTGTAAGGCCTCTGACATGGTCCCCCACAACATCATTCTCTCTAAATTGGAGAGATATGGATTTGGTGGGTGGACTTTTCAGTGGATGAGGAATTTGTTGGATGGTTGTGTCCAAAATAACTCCACCCCAAACAAAAACTGTTACCCTTTTATTTTCTCTCCCTTCTAAATTAACGCTAAAATAAAATCAAACTTTCTTCTAACCTTGGTATGAAACACCAAGATAATGTTGTCTAGTGTAATATAAGGTTTGTTGAAACTAAGATTAAACACTGTGGTAGAACAAGCAATTTTAATTGCACTATCATGCAGTGTAATGAGGAGTGACCAACATGGGTGCAGCAGGCACAGTGTGGAACCCAAAGAGTGATTATAAACTTCACTTAGCATCCACTCCTTGGCTCACACACCTGTTAATAAGCACCTGATCATAAAAGTGGGAAATTTGAAGTGGACTCTACCAGGCTAGTCCAATAGGTTAACTGAACTGTACAGGCTTTGGACTTCATCGTTTGTATGACATCACACCATATCTTGGCTAATACCCAGGGAAACCAGGACTACTTTACAAAATCAGGTGGCAAGCTAAGTACAAACATATTAGACTTGAAGTTGAAGATCATTGGAGGAAGTACAATCCTTGTCATGTTGGTGTAAATATTATATACAGAAGATCAAAAATTGTGGCTTTGAGATGATACTACAGAACAAATAAGTAATCAGACTAACTTCTAATTAGTGGTAGTTATGAACACAGAGCAACCTCAGGAAACTCAGTGCGAACTGTTAACTGCATCCTATCTTTAATTAGTTATGAGGTGAGCAAAATAAGAGTTCAGGCTTTGAGTGTTTCAGATCTTGTCCAACGTTAGTATTAAATACAAACAGTGGTTTGCATACTGAAACACTGTTCAAACCTGAGCTCCACTTTGGAAAGAATGCAAATGTTCGCCTGATAGAGCCAAACTTGAGTCACTCTTGCAGTTAAGCCATGCCAAGCTGCAAGCTACAGCTTGGAGTCTGTTGAAATAAGGCCAAAGCTTTTGCCATTTTATTTTTCAGTTTCAAGAGCCTTCCCATCAAATGTCTGCTGATAACAAGAATAGGAAAAGACCTTAGGCCCTGGCAGGTTCACAGAAGTCGCAATATTTTAACAATATTTTGAGCAATTTTTGTTGTAAAAATACCTATGGCTATGCAGACAGCTTGTCTCTGGGTGTTGACTAAAGCAGAATAGTGTGACAATCAGATGCCTTCTGTGCAATGAAAAATTATGGAAGTTGAATCAAGATTTGTGTGATCCACACTACTTTACCAATACCCCATGAACATATAGTGGGATGGGAGGTAAAAGGCTTGTGTATAAATGGTATCCCATGTTAAATTCAAAGCCCATATAAAATGGTCTCTGAAATGTATTTTCTCTCTCTCTGTCAATGGAGAAGATGCAGATATTTTCACAAAAGTCACTTTGGATGGCAACTCTGTCCTGCTCAGCAATCCAGGATCTCGGGCAGACATAGGTTTCTCCTGGATTTCTGCCCAGGTGCTGGTTGTGAAACTGAATGAGTAAGACAGTATCATCCCTAGGTGTGCGCTTGTTATACACCAATTTAGGCAGGCAGAGACGGTGTGTCTGTAGCTGTGGGGATTATTCTTTACTTGACAGACAAGACTAGGGAAAGGTTTGGGGCAGGAATTTAGGCTGGGATCTCATTCTCTTTTTTGCCATTGTAAAAGTACGCATGGCAAATGCAGTCCTGATGTGCTGGAGAGAGAATGGGAACCATTAACTGTGACTTCGGTTAGTAGTAGCAGATCTCACATCCATGGTATCAATCCTAATCTTTGAGATCCTCGTGTAAATCCATGCCTGAGAGTTATCTCCACAGGATTCAAAAGCATTGCACCACTGCAAGACAAACATGGGTAAGAAGGGGAAAAAATAATTTCTGATATCTGCTCTCAGCTTTGCCAAAAAGCTTTCCTGTGGTTGCAAGTGAACAATTTCCTCCATGTCTCAGCTGCCCTCACATAATCCCCTGGTTTGCTGATGGGGTATGAATTGTTTGGTTGGTAGCTCCACACTGACCACTCCCAGATAGCAAGATGTGGGCAGAGGGCAAATAGACAAGAGACATTTTAGAGCATTTCAGGGAGAAAAAACCTGCGAGCCGGACAAGCCGTGTGCATGTGTGCAGCCTGCCCAGTCCTGCGGGTGTTTATGAACAGCAGATCCAGGCTAATACTTCTCACCCCTGAAACTCAGATCAGAATCTGGCCTGCAACCTCTAACCAGCAGTGATTCAGGCAAGTGCAGCTGTGGTGAGAGCTCTCCCAAAGAAGCTAACGAAGGCTGCTTTTTAATTATAATATTTATGTTAACTAACCTGTTCAACCGGGCAAGACCGTTTCAAGCAGGCCTAGGAGACATTAATAATCAACTCTCAGAGCCAAAACCAAGAAATGCAGCATGAATCATTACAAAGAGTGCTTTCATGTCACTTCTGATATAGACCACAAAGGCTTGCGTCCTGTAGGCCTTTTGTTAGGCAAATCCCTCAAATGAATTATAAAGCAGTTTTGAAAGATTATTTTGACATGTGTCATGAAAACAGAGGTCAGTCCTCTCAGAAACATCTTTGGTCCTTTTTAGTTCCCCTTTTAGGTGAAAGAATGGGGGGAAGTTGTTATTCCTCTCCCTTAACACACCAAAAGGCAGGTTATTTTGCTTTGTTTTCCTGCCCTACACCCTGATCTTCTACCCACCTCATCACTTTGGTTTTTGAAATAATTTTCCCTAATACTTATTCCTGTGGACAGTCCCAATAGACTCCAACGTGTTGCAAACAGCACACATGTTTGACAGTGTTTTGCAGATCAGCCCTTCCAGGTTTCTGGTAACCAGTGGCGAAAACCTCTCCTAGCAGAAAACTACATCCCTTGGCATAAAGTAGGGTTCTGTGCATCTAATAAATATTAAATACAAATAAAAAGGGTACAATACAATATTGAAGCGTAAGCTGGAGAATCTGAAGTGTTACAATCTGAAGAGATAATATCCAAATAATTTTGCTAATGAATTTTATCTTAGGTAGAGTAGCTATTATGCAGAGATACCTTGATCATAGTTTACAAAGAAATGACAAAATACATGGCCATCTTTTCAGAAAGTGCTCAGTGCTTTGGGGAGTGTAAATTTCTAACAGGACTTTGGGATACCTCATAACATCTGAAGTAACTCAGAAGGTGCTTTCACTGTAAATCTTCTCTATTTGGCTACTCAAGAGGTGATTCTTTACACCAATGGCAAGCCATGGTCACATAACCAGGAAAAACCTGCTTTTCTGGAGCCGTCTCTCTATTCCTGAAACATTCAGAAGTTACAAGCTCACTTCTTTGGGCTCTGGGTCTCTCTTCTCAAAATGATCTACTGATCCGTGATTTTTAGGCAAGGCAATTAGAACTACCAGATACAGAATTTTAACAGAGTGCCTGCTTCCATACAGTAGGGCAACTCAGCTTGTCTAGGTCTTCACATTCATAATATTTTGCTGTCAAAATTAATATAAAAAACTGATGAAGGAACCCTGAATAGCCAGGCTTAGCCCAGCATAGAATTCTCCTTTTCCAAAGGGCTTCTGACCTAAACAGAAAATCACCAAGGAGGGAGGAAATATTGTTGCTTCTATTTTCAACATAAGGAGCTGAAACTTGCAGAAGGAAAGGCAGACCTGGCAACTTTGATGATGGCTGTAATGTTCTCAGATGAATGTTCTGACACCTTTCCTCTTCTATGGGAGTTCTCGAGCTGAGGGAATGAGGCTGCTTGTAACTAACTGGCCCCTGATGTGTCCTCAGATTTTTCCCTTTTAAGACTCACATTTCTAAACAAAATACCTAGGGGTCAGTTTGTAGTATAGTTGCTGTTACACCACCTGAGATAAGACTTCAGAGTGCAGCTACCCTCTACAGCTACCCAGCAGCAGGCTTCTGATATGGAAATGGCAGATGGCAAAGTCTCTTCATCAAAGCCCTGTGACCCTGGAACCTTTTTGCTATGCCTTATCCTTGGTTTCAAGTTAGTGTTTGAAGATCCTTATATCTGTGTTTAACTGTTTATCATCTCTTCTACGTTTTGCATTGGTTTCCCCCATTTTCTGTTCAAAACTTTATTTGTACCCTCTGTGTATAAGAATTAATTCTGTAATTTAAACAAGTGATTTTTTTAGCTCAACAAACCAAAACCTGACATTTTCCTGCTGGTGGAAAGGCTACCCTTTGTCTTTGGTACTTTGTTAAAATGATGAATTTTCTGCAATACTTACTGTGTATTATTTAGTGAGCTGTATCAACCTATCCTTAGGTATTTTATTGCAAAACAATATTCAGGAGCTGCCAAGTTCTAAACACAGTGGGAGATGCTATTGGATCTCTTACTTTTGTTTTCTGCTGTACTTGATCTTTGACTGTGAAAAATCAACTGAAAAATTATGTGAAACAGCTCAGCATGTCAGAAAGATGACTTGGTCCTGTCACTTTCTCACAAAAGATGTGAAGAGAGAGGATCTTGGGTGTGGGATACAAGGTTACAGTGAAAATACCTGTAATATTACAAGGGATTAAAGAGAAAAAAATTGTGGAAGCCCCCTCTTTCACTTGGAAATAAAGCAATACTCTGCAATTTAAATTCCCTTAGTGAAACCATGACTGAACAGAAACTAGCAAAAATTTCACTTTCATTTTTACTGCTCTAGGATGACGCTTCTGTGCTTATGGCAAGTTAAGATGTGCTTCTGTTCATAAAAAAGACTTACCTTTGCAGGTAGGTGGAGTTGTCCATGTTCCATTTTCTAAGCAAATGCTCCGCAGAGGCCCCTCCAGCATGTACCCGCTGTAGCATGAGTAGGTGATCATGTCTCCATATTGATAGAAGCTACCACGAATCAGAGCATTCTCTGTGTGAGCCGGGGGGCCGCAAGATATTTCTAAACAAAAGAAATCACCCTGAGGTTGGTGAGCTGCAATGCCTACGTGATAGTTTCTAACCCTGGACACAGCACTTTGCACAAAGGACTTGGGAGGTTCCAGAGAGGCACCCCTAATGGGACATCAGTAAGTAGGATGTCTTCATGGTGCAGACATGGAGACCTGTACAGGAGAACCTGTATGAACACCCAGTGAGCAGGGAGATGGCCAGAAACAGCAGTTTTAGGTAAGGCAACAATGGCTATATCCACTAAACAGACCAGAAGCTTTCAGATGGTCTCATCATATACGTAAGACTGAGTTTGTAGAGTGAGGTGATGCCATTGTCTGAACTAAACCATATTGCTTGCCAGAAGCCAAAAAGCTTTCATATATGCCTGCAAAGGGACACTATATATTCTGTCGATGTCAATAAACACAGTAAAAGGCAGCACCTCTCCCTCCAACCCTCGCCTCATCACCCATAATTGCATACGATCATTTTTGGGATATTTAGGGTATCCAACAAACAATCCCAGCTCCACTGCTTGCAAAAGGTAAGTTGATAAGAATATTACAGTAGGGCCTCGTAGACAGTAGGACGAATGCTCGTGGGGCGTCAACCAACTTAGACATATACTGGATCCTTTTAAACAACTCTGTTAGAAAGAAAGAAGAAATAGCTCTTCTGTAAAGCTTCTTAGGTCGCCTTTCTAGGCCTGAATCTCTTGGAGTGATCCACTTCTCCAAATGGCAATAGCAGACAAAAGCTCTCTTCTTCTAGAATAACTGCACCTACATGGAGAGCTGTGTTGACACATCTGTGCTGTGTCAATGCTGTGACACGCTCCTGTGTGATACCTCTGTGGCTTATCACTTTGTACAAAGTACTAAGCTCCTGCGGAACTGTACCTTGTGTACTTACTTTCACACTTAGCTGTTGATGGAGTCCATGTCTCATCAGCGTTACAGGTGATCACAGACTGCCCTTTCAGCTGGTAGCCTTCCCTGCACCTGATGGTTATGTTTTGACCAACATAAAAATCCACCTCAGACAGAAGGGCGTTCTCTGGGATTACGAAAGGCACAGGGCAAGGGTTTGCTGTTCAAAGAAATGGTGTGGATAAAAAGGAGAATGGAGTTAAAAAGGGATAGAAGGAAGATAATACTTTAGAATAGTTTCTGCAAATTCCAAAATCAAATAATATGAAAAGCAATAGAAATGGATGCTGCACAGAAGTTCAATTTGTAATTTGATTAAAGTTATGAGATTTGGGTCATAAAATAATAATAAAGGCTTGATTCTCTGCTGTCACATGGCTTGCTACTATACTCTACTGCTGCCAGTAGAAGACATACTAAGGATTTAAATTGGGAATATCCTATTTGTTACTCTCAAACTATTCTCTCGTCTTTCCTGTTTACCATAACCTTACAATAAAAAAGAGCCAGAGCCAGAGCTATCCTACTTTTTCTGCAGGGCTGGACCAATAAAGAGTAGCAAAAATTCAGATCTTTGAGTAGAGTGTTACAATAATTTTCCCCAGAGTTTAGAATTTCTCTGATAATCTTATTTATTGATGGCTGTAAGCTTGCTGAGCTATATTTGCATCGCCTATTCATCTCATCATGAATGTGAAAAAGGTTGGACTCTATATACAGCAGAGATTGATGACAGTTTCCTGAAACTAAAGTCCTTTGTAATATAAAAACGAAATGTCTCAGTTAATCACCCTAAGACTGCTCTGGGACCTGACCAGCTGAAATTTGAGTGTCTCCAAGATGGAGATTCCATGTCCTTTCTGGGTCCCTGTTCCTGCCATTGACTTCTATGATGGTGAAAAGTTTCTTCAAATACTTAATTGAAATTTCCTTTGTTGCAACTTGTGTCAATGCCTCTCATCCTATCACTATGCACCTCTGAGAAAAGTCTGGCTCCTTTTTCTTTACACTCTCCCAATAGTCGTTGTAGACGACACTAAAGGCTCCCTTTTCTCTTCCAAGCTTCTCTCACCTGCTACTCATATATCAAGTGGTTGACTACTATTGACTCCATTTCATGTCAGCTTTCCAACTAAAAGGAGCTATGCAGAACACAGTTTGTTCTTTTACTGTCACAAAAATACGCTCAGACCTAAGTTAATGCTTTAACATGTCTCAATAACTGCTCCCTTTATTCCTCTGTAAAAATGGGATACACACCAACAAATCTCCCAATGTAGATGAAACCAATTTTTTAAACTACAAGTGACAATTTCTGTTTCTGGCCACTCCGGAAGAAAATTACAGTACATTTCCACAAAGATCTGCAGAAGTTTCTCTCATTTGCTGTCAGTTTAAATGAGGAGCAGCCTAGCCTTTAGTGCTTACAAATTGAGATAACTTTTTCATTACAAAGCAAACACACACGTTTACAGAGAGGCAAGGGGTTACTCCATCTTCCATCTCTTGTGCACTCTGCCGCAGGTTCCCCTTCCAAGCTGTATCCCCTCTCGCAGAAATACGCTATTGTACTGCCAACCGTATTGTTCTCATAAACTGCCTTGCCATTGAGCAAGGAAATTGGAACTTTGCATCTGGTCTCTGCAAAGGAAGAGCGCTCATTAATTCAGCTTGATATTAGACCTGAACTTCCAACACTTCATGAATTACTCACGCAGCATGTTTAAAGTAGCAGCCACAAACTAATAAATCACGAAAAGCATTGAGTGAGAGTTCAATAGCCCTGGGAAGGAAATGTAGCCAAGCTAGGGAAGGAGCTCCTCCTAGTGATGGAAAAAAGCCACAGCCACGTGTTTTTCAGATCAGCAAAATGTGGCAGTGCTGGGGAGAAGAGGACACATTTATGACTTCATATTGGGGTCAGTGGGGCAGACCATGGAAATGTTTCTTTCTTGCCGCTGACAGACACGCCAGAAACTTGCAGCCCTTTGTGCCTTCCTTTTCACCTCATAATAAATCCAGATGAGGTGCAGGACAGGTCTTGTGCAAGATGCTGACCTTTATATTAGTAATTGACTCCCTCAAGATTGTCAATTGTGTTTCTGAAGCCAGCAGGAAGACGGTCCAAGCTGGGTTACCACTGCTACACAGGAAACTATGTGGTGTGTCCCATTTTCTTTTTGATTTTCCTGCATGGTTTGTGTAAGGGATCACTGAAGATTAAACTATCAGACAAACACAAGGCTGTCAGGCAAGAGGAAGAGAAGAGCTGGTGAAGTGGCTGCGCTCAACCTTGTTCAAGATGGTCTTCCTGACAGCTGTTCAGTGATGCTAGTGTGTGACTTTTCTTAGGTGCCTGACTAGGTACTAGAGACCTCCTTCCTGATGTGAATGTCCCCTGTCAACGTACCAGGGTGCTACTCTAAGGTCTGCAAAGCATTAGGGCACTGTAATGCACAATGATCTGTGCATTGTGTGGTTGCCCAATGTTCATGCAGTTTTCATGGCTCTGGTGACAGGAACCTAACATCTGCCTTGAGTGGAAGATCATTAGCTGTCTTACTTTAGTGAAGCTGTCACAGCACACTGCTTCTCCCTGAATCTGTGTGCACAGCTAGGGGTGGAGACATCAGTATGTCAGCTCCATGTAAGAATGCCAGAAGCAACTATCAAAAGCAAGGAGGACGCTGGGTCGAGTCTAGCTTGTGAGACCCGGGGTATCTGCAGCAGAGACAGGACACAGGCTGCCCAGAGAGGTGGTGGAGTCTCTGTCTCTGGAGACATTCAAAACCTGCCTGGACACGTTCCTGTGCAACCTGCTCTAGGTGGACCTGCTCTGGCAGGGGGGTTGGACTAGGTGATGTCCAGAGGTCCTTTCGAACCCTGTATCATTCTGTGGTTCTGCGATTCAAGAACAGCCTGAAAGGAAGCATGACAGGAGAAAATGTAGTGTGTTTCTGAGAGAAGTGGAGAAGCGTGAAGTGCAGACTTTGCATTTTCACGGCAAAGAGGCCAGGAATGGAGAACACTCATACTTAATGATATTGCAATTTAGTAAGTTTCTGTACACTTCGCATTTTTGAACAGAGTCATTCAACAATACACGGTATCTGTTCAAACTTGGGATCTTAAGTTTTTGTTCTGTTTTGTGTTGACAGCCTTGTTTCCACCCCCCACTGCACACTCTATTTGACACAGACACTTTTTCAGCTCTCACTCTGCTTTGGGGCATGGCCAACAGGACCTACTGAGGAAGCACCCGAAAGCAGTGATTAGCAAAATAGTATATATTATGCATTTGTGGTGGTTGTTCAGAGGAGGAGTGTGGAGGTTAAAGGCTGAGCTGCTGAGACTGTTCTTGGGGTCCAAAGTCTAGAAAAAGCACATCAACCTAATAACAGACTACAGAAGGGCGCTGAGAGAAAAATCACTTGTCCTCACAGTCCATCACCATTTGTTAGGGGCTTGATTTTCTGAGATGGCAACTAATCTCATCTCTCATTAAACTTGTTAAACTGCAGATTAAATAGGAAAAATGATGCCTAATCTCCTTTTGGCTTGTAACAGGCTTCTAAATGCTCCTTGTGATGCATTTTGTTTTGCAGGCACCATTTTTAATGCTCATTACAGAATCGTTTCCACAAAGCAGCTCAGTCCCTGTATTATATCATATGCAATGCATAAGGAAGGTATTATTGCTTATCCCAGGCCAGAATGTGCCAGGCCACAAAACTGAACAGTTACCTTCACACAAGGGCAAGGGTTTACTCCAGCTCCCATTGGCAAGACATGTGATATTCTGGGGTCCAACAAGATGGTATCCAGAGTTGCACACAAAGGTTACATTACTTCTGTATGTGCTCCCTGTAGAAATGGCCTCTGCTTTTTCTATTGAGGGATGTGTTCCACAAGTAATTCCTAGGAGAGGAGAAAACCTTTTTGTTTTATACAGACAAGAAAGGCCATTATATCCGTTACACACTGTCCAACACCTCTGTTCAACAACTGAATCACTGGGAAGATGGGTCGAAGGAAGCTGTGAGGTATAAGATGGAGAATGGTTATACAATGCCTTGCCAGCCCTACCTCCTGGGGTTCCAGCTGCAGACACCTGAAAGAAAGTGTCCAAATGTATCTGATGGTGTTGTAAGCTACCAGGTGTGTTCCATCAAACAGAGTGATCCAGAATATTTCTTCTAAGCAAACTACAGGCTGCATTTGCAATCTCCTTTGCTCCCTGTACAGTGGAAGGTGATCTCAAGATATCCCTCAGAAAAATGAGTGTAGTTAAGAAGGATATTGCCCCTGTCCCACACTTACAGGCAAAGATGACAGAGAAGAATGCAAGACTATGACATCACCATGAGAAGATGTGAAATGATTTATTGGTAAAGACTATAAAATCTTGGCATTTTATTTATAATTTGTATGAAATAAATCATAATTCCTTCTTTCCATACTGCCACAATTAATCATCCTTCTGCTGCACAGAGAGTCAAGATTTGGTCCTAGGGAGCAGAATCTTGATCCCCAGGTACATAAAGCAGCCAGGACATATTAGGCTTGGCATGGTAGAGATGAACCATCCAGCATGTGATGTCCAAGGGCCTGAACACCACAATGCAAGGAAAATCAAATACAGCCACGCTCCTCCCCTGCTGACCTGAGCACGACTCTACGCTTGTGCCATTTTAATGTGCCAAAAGGAGCTCCCTTCAGATCAGAGAGGTACTGCCAATGAGAACTTCTCTGCTGGCTTTTCCTCTGGCTCCTTCTGTTAAAGCCCTCCAGCTGGAGGGGGAGGCTGGGAGGGAGCCAGCAAAAGCACTCTCTCAGTTTGTTCCCTGGCTCTCCTGGAAAACTGTCACCATGTTGTTACCTTGCTACTTACGCGTGCATGAAGGGGCAGAGGGGGTCCACTTCTTGTCAACGTGGCAAATTCTTCGGCTTGGTCCCTGTAGCTCAAAGCCAGGGTCACAGCTGTAAAAAACCTCACTGCCAAACAGGAACTCCTCTCCCTCAACAGATCCATCTTCTATCATGTCTGGGGGTCCACATGATACTCCTGTAACGTAAGGAATATTTTCCAATCAGGCACAATGTATATGGCTTCTCCTGTTCATAGCTCCTCCACAAGTTTCACACTGACAAATAGGGAAAGAACAGAGCATTTATCTGGATATTCACAGATATTTGTCCCTGAGTAGCAGAACAGTATAATGCTTGGTGCTTCCAGTTCCTGCTAAAAGACAAAATCTATTGTGGCTGTGCTGGCAGGAAGCCTCAGGAAATTCCACTGTTGCCACTTACAGCCAACAGCTGAAGTTCAAAGAAGTATTTATGTAGACAACTTCTGTTTTGGCACTGCAGTCAGAGTGCATCAGGCATCTCACTGAAGTGCCTTTGAGAACAAGTGTCCACAGAGTTACATTTGAGGATGCTAACTGCTGAGTACCTGCAACTCCTGGCAACGTGATCAGAGGTCCTCAGTAACCCCAGAAATCATGGCCTCAACCATCAGAACTATTTAAACGTGGAAGCTGTCGACTCAGCTTTCTGAGGGGTAATGGAGCAAGGCAGAAAGGTGTAGTGATTTCCTTCACATTATTACCTGCATACACCAGCAACTCTGCAACTCTTCCAGGCTGTTACCAGTTGTACTTACAAAAAATGTTTATGCAAATGCAGGCAGTATGATTATAAACACATTAGTGTTTTCTATTGTGTAAAATTAACCCCAACCAACATTAAGTGATAAATTCAGGTGGAACATACTTCTGCACACTGGCACTGTGCCATTCCAAATCTTGTCTTCTTGGCAAGTTCGTTCTGCATCACCCTGTGAAACAAGAGAAAATGCTCAAAGAACTTCACTTAGTCAACAGTTTTCTCCCATTGACTCCAGTATCCTGCAAGGCCAGGATGTTTTCCCTCCACATGTAACCCATGTAAATAGATAGTTAAATGCCCAAGACTACTGGCAGAGTTTAGGGTAGAATTCTTTCCTGCAAAGTGATGGGTATTGTTTATAAACCAAAAATTTATTGTTATGTTAGTCAGTTAGTCAGTTCTCCTGTCCTTCTCCCTGGAGTATCATCTTTCTTGTCAGTTTTACCACTCGTGTTCCCAGGAATGTGTATTTATGAAAAATTTTCTCCTTCCAGGACTGACTTAGAGAAAACCTAAATCACTTTTTTTCCAACAGTACAAGCATGTGTTTTATAAACATAACATACTGATTTTGACCACATCCCAAAGACTCATGCTTTAAATGTGCTTATAAATAATGTTATTTCTTTCTTATATATGGGCTTTACAGACAGATTAATAGCCCAGGATTTATTTCTTATTTCATTCCAGGACATAGAGAACAACATCTAAACTTGTCTCTTGAAGTTATGTACTTTCATTACAAAGCAAACCCACTGACAAGGGCAGCTGTTAGAAGTGAGTGTTGTATGGCATCACACCCAACAGACTTTGCTTCCCAAAGGAAAAAAAGCAGGAATTTTCTTCAACAGCAGGGAGACAGATTGGCACTAGATGGCAAAGCTGGCATACAAAGCTTGGAAGGACTTTCTACTACATGAAAGCACTGGCTTATTACCTCCAAAAATTACTTGAAACAGCAATTCTACCTGTCTAAATACCAACACACTCTTCCACTCCCAGTCATATTACATACACAGCAACATAATGTTAATTAAATTTATTCTTACCTAAGCATGCTCTAAACTCTCCTTATTTTCATATCGAGTGACTGAGTGAATTCACTCCTGTCTGGGAGAATTCACATGCGTGAAGTTCTTAATTTATTATTGGTGTTATGACAGTACAAAGGAAGCACAACACTGCATTCTGCTTGGTACTCACAAAACACAGTGTTAAGAGCCAGCCTCTGTCCTGGAGACACCTCACCACTTCATACCTCTGGACATGACTGTGCCCTACTCTGCCATCATCCGGGTATGACAGAGGCCATGCTGTGACACAGCAATGTGTCATTTCATTTCTAAATTCACCGCAGCTTTTGAAGACACACTTGAGGCAGCTCTGAATTGGCTGGGTCCTGATAACTGGACAGCAGTGCTACTCCAGAGCTCAGGTGGGGATGAGAGCCCAGTGCTCATAATAAAATCAATGGGCAGGAAAGAACTTCGTTCCCTTCTACATCAGGAAATAAAGCTGCTGTTGAACAAACTGGAATCTCTTTGCCTTACTAAAACAAGAGATATAACTTACATACAATCTAGCAATGTCATAGAACTGAGGGCAATGGAGTTTATCAGGAGTTTTGAGGCTGAGCTTTGAGTCTGAAAGGCACTGAAACACTGTATTTGCAGACAGCTGAAACAACCTTCAGATAAAAAATGAATAACCAACACCGAAAAGTATCTGCTGCACGTATATCCCTGAACAGGTTGCTTACATTTGCTTCATTTATACCCTTAAGTCATTCAATGACTATCCCAAATATACCAGGAGTGTTCTACAGACAATACCAACAGCAACAGATATCCAACTTTTATGGCAGTTAAGGCAATATATACGGCCCAGACATAATAGATTCTCACAGTCATCATATAAGAACTGAAAATGAAACCAAAGGTTTAGAGTGCTGGAGATTTGAGCTTACTTGTAATTCATAGCCAGAATCACATTTATAAAGAACCACGTCTTTGTAATTGTATTTTGTGCCAACCACAAATCCATGCTCTGGAGGCTCTGGGGTCCCACAGGACACAGGAGTGCAGATATCATCAGAAAACAATGGCACCCAAATGCCACTCTCCTGAAAAATAAATGTAATTAGAAGTGTGAAGACACCACTTTATATACTTAATTCATATGTAGAAGAAAAAGCTAGGAAAACCATAATAGAAGTATCCAATGACTGTGGGTGTACACATGTGATTAATGTAATGTAATGTTTCCAGTGATAGGACAAGGGGCAATGGGCATAAACTGGAACATAGGAAGTTCCATTCAAATATGAGGAAGAACTTCTTTACAGTGAGGGTGACAGAGCACTGGAACAGGCTGCTGAGAGAGGTTGTGGAGTCCCCTTCTCTGGAGATTTTCAAGACCTGCCTTGATGCAGTGCTGAGTAACGTGTTGTAGGCAATATTGCTTTAGCAGGGGAGTTGGACTAGATGATCTCTAGCAGTCCCTTCCAACTCTGTCAAATCTGTGAATCCATGGATCTGTGAATCTGTGCAATCCTTAATAAAACTCAGTAATTTCAGTAACACTTTTATGATGGCAACATAGACTGGAGCTCAGCTTTGGCAGGAATGTCCAGCTTAGACTTACAAGACGGAAGGAACAAAAAGTAAATGGGGAAATACCAGCTTGAAAAAGCCAGTTCATTTGTACAAGATCACCTAGTAGCTCTGGGAACACATCAGGAGAGTAGTGCAAACTACAGCTGCCTGATTCCATGTTGTGTATTTCTCTCCTGGCTGAATGTCTAAGACCATGACTATGCTTCATCTGCTTTCCCAGACTCTCTAAGGGAAGTCTGATACCTAAAAGAGACACTCATCAAACACACCTACTCCTGCCTCCACACATCTTTGAAGCAGCAAAATAAAGGGAAAACCTTTCCTTATGAAGTGCTGCTTCTGCAAAAACATGCATTCTCAGCTTTTCTCATATGAGCAGAACTTACTGACTTTAAAGAGTCTATTTACAAGCTTAAGTCAAGGCTGCCCACAGCTTACGCAACAAGAGGTTGCTAGCAGAACTGATGAGGATGCTTGCTCTTTAACGTACAGGCTTACGGTTCTGCAGCTGCACATCTGTGCTGCCTGTTATTCAGGAGAAAAAAGGCTCTGCATGCAGTCCTCAAAATACATTACAAATTGTGGACATAATTTTTTAAAATCTCAGACACAACTTTTTCTCTGAAATGTGATAAAAGGAATTAGAATTAGTTTTTGATGGAAGAAGAAATCTGTAATTTCTAGTTCTGAAAGTCTATTCATGGAAAGCTAATAATTGCTCTTACTGAGCAACAAGGAAACATTCAATTTTGCAGGACATGCCTTAAATTTTTTTTCTTGTGTGCAATTAAGGGCCAAAAGCTAACAAGGGCATGAGGAGGACTCTTGAATTCAACAAAGCTGGCAAAGTAAAACAGTGGAAATAACACCATACCTTGCACGTAGATGTGCTTGCTCCCACTAGAGTATAGCCTTCTACACATGACAAAGTGATGTTTGCGTTAACAGTGAAGTTGTCCCCAAGAATGATTACACGGGTGGTATTTCCTGGGAGGGGACACTTTTTGGGGCAACAGGAAACACTTTGAGGAGACCACTGTCCATCTTCCTGGCAAATGCATACATCCACCTCTGTTGCCATTGCGTAGCCCTCCAGGCATCTGCAACACAGCATGGAGACCTGACCACACAGTCACAGCTAGATATGAGCTAAACCATAAATTACAAAGTCAGGCAGTGATTTTTCAGCAGCAGTTGTTCATAAGCACACCTTGAGATTTCTATATTATTTCAAGGTAACCCTGTAAGAAGCATGCCTGGACTGAGTTTATTCCATTGCAAGAACTGGAATCTTCAGACTTCATCTCCAGCGGCTTCATGCTGCTGCAGCACCACAATGGAAAGTGAGCTGGTGGCTTTAGTCCTTGGAGGATACTAAACACCTTGGTGCCGCTCCTGCACTGCCCCTCCCTTTGCAAGGAGGATTTTTGGCTATGTATAGAGTGTATGAGTGCCAAGCATTTCTGAAGATCATCTCACTTTCTTCCAAGAAAAAAGACCTCATGCCATTTGCTTAGACATTTAAGGCTGATTCCTTCTGTTCCACGTGGTGCTTCGCCTAGAGCAACTCAACTGGCTTGCACAAGTGTGTTCACTTGTAGAAAGCCAGACACAAGCACCCCCTTCACCTTGTTAAAGATGCATGGAAATGACTGATACTGATTAAAGTCATCCACATGCAATCTCCCAGTCCTGTCCTATACTGTTATTTGCTGCCAAAACCCACCTCCCATTCTGCCATGGAATTCCTCACTTTGGAGAAAGATCAGCAGTGTGCACACTTCAAGAAATTAACAAAAACCTCTTTCATGTCTGACAAAGGAGTAACTTTGCATCAGCAACGCTTGCTGACAGTGCAGTGCTGCAGTACAGAAAATGGGATAAGAGAGAGATCAGCCCTTCTGTATTACAACAGGCACCTGAAGCATGAGAAAGACAAATGGGGTGCCCAAGAGAGGAGAAAAATTGCACACACTGCTAACTGTTGCTGCCACCTGCTAAGAAAACCTCCATGTCCAGACCAGTTTCTCAGGGCAGAAGAGGAATGCAAAGGGGAATGGGAAATGAAAGGTGGTGGAGAAGTGCATCCAACAGGCTGAAATACCTTGCTGCAATTTTGACATTTCATATGTGCATCAGAACATGGGCTTTGTCACCCTGAGCATGTGATAGGGCATGACTTTTCTTCCAAGTCTTTTAAAAACTTGCACTAACTGAGGGTGCATAAACCTTACATCTTCATTCCTTCAGGGATTTTATGGAAACGGAACGGCAGCAGCATTCTTACCTGTACTGGACCTTGCTCCCATAGGTGTAAGTGTTCCCAAGAACCTCTGCATTTGGGACAGAAGGTGGTGGGCCACAGCTTAACAGCTCACAGCTTGGGTATGGTTCCTTCCAGACACCAGTCTCCACACAAGTCAGTTCTGGACTCCCTGACATGACAAAACCTGTCAAGCAGGTATAGATGATGGTATTCTCATCTGTAGTGCTGCTCCCATTGATAAATGCGTTGGGGATGATGGGTGGAGAGCCGCAGGAAATCTGCCCGCAGCGAGGAAACCCAGAGCTCCACTTGCCAGCTGCCTCACAGGTGACTTCAGAAGGCCCCAGCAGTTTGAAGCCCTCCAGGCATTGAAACTGGGCACTTTTCCCACAGCTGAAATCTGTCCCAAGAATGACCCCATTTGGAATCTGTGGTGTAGGACACAGACAGGGTAGGCAAGATGGAAGGCTTCCACTCCAGGAGCCATTGGCCAAACACTGCCGCAGAGGATTGCCATGTAGCTCGTAACCAGGGAAGCACACATACTCAGCAAATTCTCCATAGGTAAAGTCTGAGCCATTCAGAAATCCATGGGAGATGTCTTCAGGAGGTCCACAAATGACTGGCTCACAGTGTGGAGCTTCTGAATCCCAGGTACCATCACTCTGACAAGTAAGCGTAGACACTCCTTGCAGGTTATATCCTTTGTTGCAGTGATAGTGCACTTCTTTCTTAAAGCCAAAATCCGAGCCACTAGTTCTCCCATTGGGAAGAGGTAGCGGCACAGGGCAGGTCACTGGTTTGCAAACTGGAGCAATTCCACTCCAGCTTCCATTCGCAAGGCAGACTCTACTGCTGTCCCCGTCTAACAGGAAACCTTCATTGCAGCTGTAGTCTGTACGTGTCTGGAATGTGTACTCCTCTCCAGTCACCTGACCATTCTCCAAAACTGGTGGTGGGCTGCAGGAAACAGGAATGCAAATCGGTTCACTGCCATCCCATTTCTGGTTCTCTTGGCATCTTCTCTCTGTGGGGCCATTTAATTGGTATCCAGGATCACATTCATAGTAGACAACACTCCCATATGTGTAGTTTTCTCCTCTTATGGTCCCATTCATAAGCTGGGCAGGAGAGTTGCACGTTATTGCTTTGCAGTATGGAGCAGTGCTACTCCACTGCCGACTTGGCAAACACAGTCGCGTGTCAGAGCCAACAAGTGTGAACCCTGGCTTGCAGGTGTACTGCACCGCGCTGCCGAGTGTGTTCTCAGTGAAATGTAAAAAACCATTCTCTGGGGGTGACAGCAAGGTGCACTCTATTGAAATGCAGGCTGGGGCAGTGCCGTTCCAAGCCCCGTCTTCTTGGCAAGCTAGAACAGGGTTTCCCAGCAGCTCGTAGCCAGAGTAACATGTGTATAAAATGATAGTTCCAAATAGGAAAGTGGTGAGCTGCGTTTCGCTGTCCTCCTTCAAGGAACTTTTGAAGTCCTTCAAATTGTCAGCCAGTAATGTATGCAAAAGGGAGGGACTCTCTCTAACACTCTCCTGGTCAGAACGTCTTTCCCCATGTCTCACCTGCACATACTCCCCAAAGTCAATGTGAGGAGGCAGGCCACAATCTGTTGGGAGGCAGGTGGGTGTGGAGCTAGACCAGCCCGATTCTTCACAGGTCTGCATGGCAAGGCCAGACAGCTGGAAGCCTGGCACGCAGCTGTAAATGACCATGGCCCCATAGCTATAATCTGCACCCTCCACAAAGCCATTCTCGATGGGCTGAGGGGGCTGGCAATTTATGGCTTTGCAGGAGGGAACCTCAGTACTCCACTCGCCTGTCTCTAGGCATCTCAGTGTCTCCTCCCCTTGGAGCTGGAAACCCCTGTCACAGAAATACCTAACTGTCTGCCCATAATGGAAGTTTGTGCATGAGTATTTGCCATTGAGGATCTTCTTGGGCTTTGGGCATTGAATAGGTCTGCAAGCTGGCCTTCCTCCAAGCCACTGGCCATCTTCTCCACAGAGGATCGTCGTGTTTCCCACCAGTTCAAAGCCTGGTTTACATGTATAGAGGGCTGTGCTAAGGAAGGTGAGGCCCTGCACATCAACAATGCCATTCTGAATTTCTTCTGGTTGGGGGCACTCCACGGGAATACATTCTGGCAAAGGCAAGCTCCATAACCCATCAGCCTGGCATCTGATGGTAGACTCACCCTTCAGTAAAAACCCGTCCACGCAGATGTATTTCACAGTGCTACCAAAATGAAGCGATGACATCAAGGGGTCACCAAAAGGGATATATGGAGGTGCAGGACACTGTACAACCTTGCAGAAGGGAAAGGAATCATTCCACCGTTGAGAGGGCAAGCATTTCAGCACAGAGGAGCCATGCAAAACATAACCCTCCTTGCAGGAGAACTCTACAACACCAACTTGGAAAGCTACTTCCCTCAAGACCAGCTGGTTTTCTGTCACAGGTGGTTCTGGACATTTTGTTGGCACACACTTTGGACTTTGCCTTTTGCTCCATTTCCCAGACTTCTGACATGTCCAAGACACATCTCCAATCAGCTCATAGCCTTCATCACAATAAAACTCAACTTTGGAGCCCATATCAAAAGTTTCTCCCTTGGAGTAGCCATGCTGGATGGGTGGTGGTTTTCCACAGCTGAGGGGAACACAGGAAGGAGGTGATTCACTGTACCATTGCCGATTGGCTTGGCAGATAAACACAGAGCTCCCAACCAGCTGGTAGCCAGACTCACACTGGTAATTTGCCTGATTCTCAAAGAAGCGTCCGGTTGTCTCCTGCAAAACAGATAAGATGGAGACATATTTGAAATGAAGAGGCATGACTGGGGCAATAGGGGGCTGATTTCATTTCTTGTATGAGAACACAAGGTGTGAGGTCTACCTTCTAGCTGAATCCTAGACAGCAGTAAAGGCTGTCGGCAAAGGAATGAATGCAAATCACTGACACAGAATGTCTTGCTTCAAATGATGCACTCTGCTGTCAGGAAATCTGAGAGCATCACCGAAAGGAAACAGGAAAAACAAGGCTTAAAAGGTAAGTGCTAGAAAATATTTCCCCTGTTTTCCCCCTTCCTGACCCATGAGGTAAAAAAATGTGTAGACAGGGAGACAGAAAAGAAATGGGTCAGGAGAAGCTGCTATGAAATGGCCTATTGTTGTTATGATTCTTTATCTTTCAGGCATATTCAAGATAGCCTTCAGATATACAGCTACTAGGAGACATTTATGGGCAATAAATTGGGACAATTGGGCTCTTGAGCAGGCTGAGCTCTGACTGAGGTATTAAAAAATGTCTCTAACTGGAAGGAATATCTGGACGAGTGATCCTACCTAAGGAAGACAACACAGAGTGATATGTAGTAATTAAAGGATGCATCTGTCTGGGAGTCACTGAATTTCACTGAATTTCACTGAATTTTTGGAGTTGGAAGGGACCATAGAGATCATCTAGTCCAACTCCCCTG
>JAOTQQ010000019.1:70278600-70307339 GCA_026546715.1 Gallinago undulata | reverse complement strand
ACGGGTCTTGAAAATCTCCAGAGAAGGGGACTCCACAACCTCCCTGGGCAGCCTGTTCCAGGGCTCTGTCACTCTCAGTGAGTCTGAACAGAAATTATTGCTATTACCACTGGAAGCCCATCTACGAATTGGGACGCAATCCCCTCCCGATTTTTAGCAAATGCAGATTCCCTGGCGGCTAGACTTAAGGAAGGAGTGGGGATGTTCAGGAGAAAAACGCTTTAAAAATTCAAAGTTGAATCTTTACAATAGTGTTTTTGATCTTCCTTACCACAATATACCCCGTGTGCAATAAAGCAAAACACAGGTTAAGTAATTCTTACAGATTTGGGCTGCCACAAGGAGATTTTTAGCTTCAGGCAGTGTTGTAATGTAATTTGAAAAGAGAAGTTCTGACTTCATAAAGAAGTGTGCTTGCATCGAAAGGAGAGAAATTGTCCCAAGATGATTTATCTATTGCAAATCAGACTTTGCTTGTGAACTGGGAACAGTACTCTGAATGCATCCAGACAGCTCTAGAAAACCACCCATGGACCAAATAAATGAAGATTAAGATATTAAGGAACTGAATTGATTGTCACATGACATCTCGAGTCTCTTAAACAAAAACACACTTTAAGATAGGAAATCCCATGAAAGTATCTGTGCTTTTCAGACATGATTCTGCTGCAAATCCACCCATTTCTCCCTTTGGTTATTCCATCCAGTCATGAGCTTCCTCAATTTTACCAGGAGAGCAAAACAGAAGAAAGAAAACCCCAATAGCAGCAATTGTGAAAACATATTTAATTCGTGATGGTATGAGGCAGATGAGAAAACTCGTTCTGTACCTTAATAAAGCCATTCTGAAGCTGCGGTGGTTCTCCACAGGACACTGGGTGGCATGTGGGCAAACTGCCACTCCAGTTGCCAGTGGCCTCACAGGTCCGCTTCTTCTCTCCCTTGATGTAGAACCCTTTGTGGCAGCTGTAAGCCACCACTGCTCCGAAGCTGTAGTTGGTCCCACTGGCATACCCATTGTTAATGCGGGGAGGCTCTCCACAGCGAACAGGGATGCACTGGATGCTCAAAGGAGAAGGGTTCCACTGTCCCCCTCGAAGGCACTCGATCTTGGCTGATGTGTTCAAAACAAAACCTTCCATGCACTTGAAGCTCACGATGGAGCCAGCTGCAAACCTGGCTTTACTAACGGACTCCAGGATGCTGTATGAGACAGTGGATGGCTTTTCACAGAAATCAGCGATGCAGTGGGGCATCTCCCTGCCCTCAGGAGGCACCCACTTCCCTTCTGCATTACAAAGCAGCTGAGAGTTATCAGCCAGGCTGTAGCCATCTGAGCAGAAGTAATAAGCTATATCACCAAAGAGGCGGTGGCCACTCTCTGGTGATGCGTTTTCCACATGGGGTGGTTCATCACAGGATACTGCCAGGCACTGCTGGTGGCTCACACTCCACTCGCCGCTGGCTAAGCACTCTATGGCGGCAGGGCCAACTAACGTGTAACTGTGGATAAGGAAACCACATAAGAAGTCAAAAAGACAAGCATTGTCAAACACTACCTACAGTTTCCTGAAGCCCCTGCGGTACAAGCTTGCTTGCTAGCCCCCGGGAGGAATAGGATCCTTTATAAAAGCTATGATCAACTTTAAAAGGAAAATCCACAAGTGAGGTATCACAAGGAAGGATACCCTAGTACACCCTGTGTATATTGCTTCTCTCTCACCTGTTCATCTGACGACCATTCCTGAACTTCCTTTTTGGTTGAAACTACTACAACAAACCTAATATTGTGCTGCAACAGTCCATACAATCCTCAAAGAAACTATCGCATCTAGAAATTCTTCTCCTTTAGTGGAACTGAACAGAGAAGAAAGAGATGAAAAGCCCATAAAGGCCTTTTGGGTCTCTGTATCAGCCCTATCAATCTATTTTCACACTTGCAAGCAATGAGAAACTCCTTAGTGAGTTACCCTAAGATGTTCTTGCCAGTAATGCACATGGCAATTTTGTAACAAATTCTTCCTAGCAAAATACTCTAAAAATTGTTATGAAAGCCAATAAAAAAATAATGATAAGCAGAAAAAAAATCATCATCTTTTACAATAAAATTCTACCAAATGATTACTGGTAGTGTAGTTTTATTTCTCTATTCTGTCTCCAGGATGCAGTGATTGGCATTACTCCATCACCCCACTTAAAACTCTGCTGCTTAAACATGCAGCAGGATAGTCGCAGTACCTGTGACTTCTTCCTCAGTTTTGAGGAAGGACTTCCTCAGTTTTGAAACCTCTGTGGTGTGCTCTCACAGAAAGCAAAGAAACAATAACTACAGCAAAGTTCCCAGTGACTCTTTCCAGCTGCATGCTGGAAACAGATTGTTCAGATTTTGACAGCTACATTTGTAAATATCACGTTTGTAAAAATCACATTCACAGGATTTGTTTTCAAAGCCTCCTTACTGGAGTCCAGAAAAGGACCCTATTATGTTTCAGTGCTTAATATAATCCACTCTATTCATTGTCACAGGCAGCTGTGACATTCTTTAAATGCTGCTATCCTATCCCATTCAAAATGCTTGAACAGGAAAAAGAAGCAGCTTCTTAAATCACACTACAGTTAAGACAGAAAACAGAACAAGGATGCTTTACTTCAACTATGTTTCAAATGATATTGCAAAGTCAGTTTATAAGAAAAATGCTGGTTTATCAATCTAACTTTTTACATCAAGAAGGAGCACAAAATGCTCCAGTAGCTTAGGGCCTGACCTGGCAAAAGCTCTGCATACCCGCTCTGCCTTTTGGACAGAACAGTTTCAAGAAATTCAATGGGACTGCTCATGGGATGTAAAGATAAGTGTGTGCAAAGGTTCTTGCAGATCAGAGTCCAGCATTACATCCATGCCTCACACCACCAAATGGAGCCCCATCTTTGATGAAACTTGGTCTGAAAAGGTCACTACACTAAGCAGATGGAAATAAAATAAAGCACCTCAATAAATGAGGAGTCGAGAGTTTTAGGGAAGCAGAATTTAGAACACAAGAACACATAATTCTCAAAACACAACACACAGCTTTCTTACAGCCTGACGAGATGTAGGGAATTCTTTATGGCCAGGGCCTTGAGCTTACCACAGAAGTACTAGTTTTGTAGTAACTCCATGGGAGAGGGCTTCCCATTGAATTAGTCTATTATTTCCTGTGATTCCTCTCCATTCTCCTCTTCCAGAGTGCACTCAGGTGCTGTGAAACTATTTAAGAAATGTCTATGTGTCTTGTACTAACTTCACAGCCCACAAAAATTATGCCATCACATCTAATTTCCAGAGTTAAGGCAGAAGCAGTAAAAATGAATTAGTGTGCAGCTATAAAGGACCAGAAAAGCAGTGCACCAGATTTATTCATCCTGACTATTAGTCCAGTAATGCTAATCTACGTACCCTTCCCTGCACATGTAAGAGACCGTGTTTCCAAAAGTAAAGTTATCTCCATTGATGACCGCATCTTTGATGGCAGGAGGGGATCCGCAAGAGACGATGTTGCAAGCTGGAGGTGTGCTGTTCCAGTTCCCTGAAGATGCACAGACAAGTACAGAAGCTCCCTGAAGGCTGAGACACAAAGACCATTATTAAGGCTGCCATTTCAGTCCAGGTGAGGAACAGAAAAGAAAGAGGTGCTTTGCTTCGCACTGACTTGTTTGCCCCAGTGAAACCAAGGGGAGTCTCACACTGACTTCAGTAGAGGCCAGAATCTCACCCTCTGATCATGAAAAAGGACTCTGATGCTGTCAAAAAAGCTCATCTTCAGATTATTCTGAAGAGAGAGCTGGCGGCATTCACGTGGGGCCTCAATGCATTGTGCAGATGCACACACGACTTCTGCTGTAGCTTTCTCTGTCTTTGAGCCGCAAAAGAGAGTCATGGTGTGCTAACATACTTATTTAAGCATAAAAATTTACGTGTATGCCATTAACACCATGCCAATCCTGAGACTTGCAACCAGGCCTCATTCTGAGACCCAAGTCACTCAATGACTTCAATGCTATCTGCACTCAGAAAACTGAAGGAAATTCTCCAGTTCAGGTTTGTGTACAAAAAGGCATTCGGGTCCTTCAGGAGATAAAGAATTTTGGTTGAGTGAATGGCTACATACATTTGAAGTTGATGGTTTAATTTGGTTTCCTGAGCTGAGGAAACAGCAGTGCACTGACACAAAAGGTGTGAATCAGGTGTCTAAGCAGAGGTATTCACCACCACCCTGAGATGCCCTGACATTGGTAAAAACACTGTCTGGTTTAGTGCAGTACAGATAAGCCCACACTGTGGATCCATGACTTAACATTGCACTGGAGTGCAGCTGAGGTATCCATTTGTATTAATGTGATTAGACTATTCACCAGCTGAACACATCTCACCTACCTGCCTGCATCTGGACAAGGGAATGCTTGTAGCAGGAAAATACAGAAAGAATTCAGACCTAAACAGGTCCATATGAGACTGCTTATGTCACAGTAAATTTGCTGGAGGTACAAGTGAGGCAGAAACTTGAATTAAAAGCCACACCCTTGGACACAGCATTACTGTATTTATTTTAAATTGCAGCATATTATATTTCCAATATAATTGCTTACAAATGTAAACCAGAATAAATGCCTAGAACAAATAACTACAACAAAGAGTTCAAGAAGTAAATCTGTAATTTCTTGAAAGAAAGAAATGAAAGAAAGATGGTTCTTTCACCAATGGCATTGTAAAACAATAGCAAAAATAATATTTGGTATGCACTAAAGATGTAGGGGTATGATAATCTTTAAGACAAATAAGAACTTTCAAAAATAGTAACAACTATTTTTCTTAATATTCAAAATATGTCTTTGACCTTGATTGCAAAATGAAACCATTCAGCATATACACAGGAAATCCTGAATGACCTTCTTGAACTGGTCCAATTTAGGATGAAATACAGAAATTACCTTCAAGATATAAAGACGTCTTTTAAAATTCTACTTTAGTATTTTATCTTTCTAAGCAATGATTCCAGCTTTGTCTCTTTCAGACATAAGTTATTCTTTCCAGCAAGCCTGCTGCCTGCATTTGGCTCAGGAACGTTCTGGCACTTACCTGTATCCCTTGTCACAGGTGTATGATACAGAGGAAAGGTAGGTTGTGCCAGTGAGTACGTATTTTCCATTGCTGATATCCTGCGGGCTAGGACAAGTCACTAGTTGACAGGAGGGGGGAGGATGATTCCAAACGCCACTAGCCAGACACAGGATTTCCTTTTCACCCACTAAGTTGTACCCATCATTGCATCTGTGTTAGAAGAAAAGAAGTGCTTTCAAACACAGAGCTGCTTATGCACGTCATCAGCCATCGCTCTTCTCTCTTCACCCACACCTGCATACACTGTCTTTCTCTGCAGGGCATGCAGAGGCAGCACGGAGTGAACATTCTGCTCTGCTACTGAATATAAATACCTGTCTTTCCATTACTTTAATCCCATCTTGCTCCTCTCCTTCATTTCAACCACTCTCTCAATTCAGCCACACTCTCATTTGTTGCCAGATTATCAACCAATTATTAATGTAGCACTGCAAGTGTACTGAATTCCTACCTGTACACCACCTTACTGTTGTATGTAAAATTTGAGCCCAAAATGGCACTGTTCTCTGGAATAACTGGACCGCCACAGGATATAGCTTTAAAAAGACAGGATGACAAGAAAGGTTGATACAACACAAATAAAAAGGAACAGAAAATAAGCATTTTCACTGTTTTCTCTAAATAGATCTGAAGAGGCAAAGTCCTAGGTAACACTTGGTTCTTGACTAAGCTATTACTTACCATTTAGGGCTGTTATCTGACTTCACCTTTCTGAGAAATTTGACTATCTGTAAATAGGTAGTTGGAACTGTTCTACAAACCACACAATCAACTGTCAACACGACTCCATATTCAACCCTCCATGTGGACAAAGTAATTGTTTTTTTGACGTTGCCGTTGTCACCCCTTCATTTTACCCTGTTGCTTCACCTCATTAGTTTTTTTGTTTTTGTTTTTGTTTTTAAATACTATACCATGTATATGTACATGCACCAGCCTGTCCTCTTTGGTTGATTTTTATCCACTAGAAACACGGCTAATGATCTTTAATACACTAAGTTCCCACAAGCTCGTTGAAAACAGGAGGTTGGGTGGAGAAGAAAGACACTTATAATGTTTGCATTAAAATGCGATTAATCTTTGCCTTTGACACTTTGGAAGAATCTGCTTAAGAGAGTAAGATTATGAATATGACAACTGTTGGAAAAGATTCAACTGGTGCTTACATCTCCTAAAACAACAGAGACTCCAACACTGAGACCCAGGTCTGCTAAGACAGGGTTTCATTATCTGCCATGGTCTCTAATGGCTCTACACTATGATTTTCCCCCTTCCATCTCTCCAACAACACACATTACAATATGCAATCTCCCCAGGAACCACACCTTGACAGTATGGTATTGGGTGGCTCCATTCTCCAGACTCCATGCACGTAAGTTTAGTTGCTCCCATCAGCTGAAAGCCTTCTTCGCAGGAAAACTTTACTTCACTGCCAACACTGTAAGTGTCCCCATATAAACGGCCGTTCCCTGGATTTCCTGGATTGCGGCACTTCACGGGTTCTGAGGAGGAAGAGAGAAATGATGAATAACAGAACTAAGTAGCAAGTTGTATAAACAAGTTGTAGGACATATCCTTGAGAATTTGTGAAAGTAGGAAGGCAGAGCACGTGGAAAACAGTCATAAGTAGATTACAGCCTTAACATCTTTTCTCTGTCCTGTACTTATGACAGGTACTGAAGACTTGTGTAAGATAATCTTGGAATGGGAGAGCCTTCAGTAACTGAGTTTGCGTTCACTGTCAGAGGCCAACACACCCCACAGTCATTTTTCCCTTTGTGAGGAAAAGCCCACTCCAGCATGTCCAACCCTGAACATGAAATCAGCTCAGGCACCTTTTATCCCAACCTATGCCACTGTCTTGTCATCTTCACACAAAGTTGCCATGCTCAGTGTTTCCACAGGCAGCTCAAGCCCTACACAGATGCCTCCAATTAAGTATTTCTTCACTGCACAGCTCTGCTGTGAGAAGTCACACATTAAAGACCTTTCCAGGTCTTCAGCACACTTTATCTATGTGCAAGAGGAATTTGCTTGTGTGTATGTCTCGGAGCAGAAGCCCAAGGACAGCTGTCTCCGTAGGAAGAGGTGAGTTCTCAGGAAACAAAAGCAGACACTTCATCACAGCTTCATTCAGGCCTGGAGATGAGAGCATGCCTGTTGTGTACCTCCCTAGATATCAGTTATTGGCAACTGTCTTCCACAGCAGAAGGCAGCCTACTGGCATATACAGAACCTTGGGAATGCTTGGCTGATGTTTTTCTTTCCCGTACCTGCACATTTTTTACCATCTCCAATGTAAGGAGGGATGCAAGTGCAAACGTAGGACCCATTTGTGTTGAGACAAGACGCATGTTCATCGCAGTCTGATCCAACAGCACATTCATCAACATCTACAAAAAAAGAAACAAAAGAAAGATGTCTCTAGGGTGGTATCTGTAATAAGCATCTGCTCTAAATTTCTGTCTACTAATTGTGAGAAAGAATCACTTTAATTAGTATAATTAAAAATCACTCTTACTTCAATCACATTTTTGACACACTAGTAAAAATGATTAATATTTAATATTTATGCTTTCTATATAATTTACTATACAATATTGTGAAATGTGTGAAAATCAGAGACAAAGCCTATTAACCTTCAGTCAATACACAAAAAGTATCTTGTTTCCAAGTAGTAAAAGAGCAGACATCGCAACTCATGTGCTGATACTACTAGTTTGGACAGACACTATGGGAAAGGACCTTACATTAAACAGTTGCTTGGGAAATCTGCTATATTTCAAACTTCCCACCTGTAAGAAAGGAAAACTTAGCCAAGAGCGGAAGCACTCTCAACATAAAATATGATTAGAGCCCCTCATCCTCCTCATTTGACTAGAAATGCAGAAAGCCTGCAGTTGCCAAAGAAGTTGAAATGAGTTCAAAATATATTAGTTATTATAATTAACCATTTATTATAGGAGTGCCAAGAAATGCTAACTGATGATTTATACTCCATGTGTCTTGGTACTGTACAGCAAAACAAATTCCCTTGCCCCAGAGTACTTCCTTTCAGCTTTCATATCTTGACTGTATAGAAGTGTTCTTGGTATGTAAACAATGATTCACAAATTGCAAAGGCCCAATTTCAAAGTATTAGGGATTATTCCTCATACAAACCAGACTGTAAGGGATAGATTGAACAATTCTTCATTTAAGAGCCCTACTACAGGACAGCTGATGAACTAGGTATACCATGCAGACACACAGCTGGGGTTCTTTGCCCATCTCCAGGCAAAAGAAAAGGCAACTTGATTAAAAAAGCAACAAAATGTACTGAATTGGTGTGTTCATACTTCACTGCCGAATGAGTCTGGCCAGCATGAAAAGAACCTAAAAAAAAGTTCTGAAAAAAAAGGGAGTTTCTTTGTGGCATGCAGAATGGAAAGTGCACATTAAAATCAAAACAGTTGCCAATTGCACAAGCATCAGGGGAATGCAAAGTGCTACCACAGCAGAACGGGAATGACTGCTCCTCCTGTAATGTCTTGCAAGGCAAGGAAGCATGGAAGGACACTATGAGTCAGAACCCTAACAGCAAAAGGAATGCCCCAGGGCATAGGTGTACCAGGCTTTGTTAACACCTGCCTGAGCATGAATCAGAAAGGTAAAGGGTGGGTTAGGGTGCCAAATCCATGCTGGTTTACATTTTCTCCTTAGTCTACTCTGCTTTATGAGAGACAAGGCAAGCTGGAAGGTGGGGCATAGGGCTTTTCCTTCTCAACATCATGCTGCCTACTGCACAGACATCAAGCTATTTGGACAGTCTTGTAGTATCTGCTCTGAGCCTGATGATCTTTAGGCCTTGGTATAAAGTGCAAAAGAGAAAAGCAAAGAGAGGAACAACAGACTAGATGGCCTGTTTGAGGTTCTGAAGGAGCGCTGGTAGACATGATGCTATGAAACCAGATGGATCCTACTCCAAAGTGAATTTTGTCAGAACCAAAAGCCTGTTGGCTTTGCTTTTACTCATCTTGACTAAAAAAACCCAAACGTGCTACACCTACATAAAATAAAAAGTCAAATCAAACACAAATCTTGCCAGGTTTCCCACGAAGCCCAGGGAATAATGCGGGGTGACTGACCCCTGCTGTTACAAAGAAGCTGACCCAGCACAAGGGGATGGGAAGGTGGCCTTTGTTCTAGGCTAACAGTGATCAACAGTTGAGTGGATCAGCTGCTGGTGTAAATGTCTCTTCCTGAGTTCATTAAAGGAGTGTGAATGTCTCACTGAGTTAGCAAGACCAGCATGGAGGAGAACTGAATATGTGGCTTAGGCCAACGCAGAGTATAAAAACCAGACAACTAACAATGGACTTGAGCTGGCTTCAACCCCTGCAGTCATTCATGGCTACCGGGGATGCCCAGTGTCATGGCAATAAGCATAATACAGCAACTGGTAAAGGCAAACACTGTGGTATTGTGATTGAACTGTGTATTGCAATTGCTATATTTTGCTAAGAGTACTTGCATTGTATTATGCAGTATATTTTGTATCACTCTGCTAAATTAGAAATCATGTGCAGCATTAACTATCTTCAAATAAGGAAATTTGACACTAAATATTACAACCTCCAGTCATGGAACATCTAAAAGAGTCTGGGGTTAGAGAGTATGGGGCACTGACAGTGTGCTGAAGCACAAGGAAATGCACAGGTTGAAAACAGAGAGTGCAAGGACTCTAGGGCTAAGTGAACCTGGAAGGAGAGAGGCTGTGAATGCAATGCAGGCTTATAGGGTGTGGGGCTCAGAGGACCGAGGGAGAAAGGTGTCAGAATGTAGTTTTTGTTTCACATAATGCTACGCATGGTATTTCCAAAATGTGAATATCTTGGGTGTGATTTCTAAGACTCTGGTCAGCCTTCATAATTTCAGAATGAAATCCCACCCACACAAGGATAAGTGCAAAATGGTCAGCCCAAGCAGCCACATGTAGGGCACATGTCTCACCAAGGCAAGATGGTGAAATGCTGTTCCAGCTCCCATTATCCTGGCACAGCATCCTGGAGTCACCCAACAAATAGTAGCCACTGTTGCAGTGATAGGTAAGAGTACTGCCAGCAAAGAAGTCCTCAGCTGAATAAAACCCATTTTCTAAAGGTGGAGGCACTCCACAGCTGATTCCTGCAACATGAGTGAAAAGAGAGCACAGACATTAGCAGAGCAGACACATATCAGCTTCAGAGTAATTCCGCATGAGAGCGACCACTGGAGACTTTTTCTTTGCAACTGTAGAATCCTGTCCAAAAGAGGGCCCAGATATTTTCTGATAAGTTATTCTAGTTCTGGTGGAGGGCCTTGTTTTGTGGGCACTCGGACTGAGCAGGATTCTCTAGCTCTGGAGGAGACATCTGTGACTAAGATCTGTCAGATGCTCTTCAGTCACAGGACACTTCCCCTGATAATCAATGAAAAGGAAAACTAAGTTTGCTTCTGTGGAGGTTTCTCTTATTTCCCTTCATTGAAAACCAACCTCAGTGTTACTGTGTTTGAACACTGCAAAACTAGCTAATAGATTATTGCCAAGAGGCTACAGTACTGGTCTGAGACCAGGGAGTGCATGAATGATGGAGAGGTTGGAACTGACCTCACACACAACTGTGAGCATCACTTTGACTTTGACTATAGCAAATAAGCCCTTCTGACCCCACCTGTACCAGCAGAAGGCACTACTGTACTTGCCTGCCAGAGGTTACCATTTATTCCAGCGGAGCTGCTTCTGTTCATCTTCATTTCAATCAAGATGACATGAATTTATTCCAACAGCTACACAGCTCATCTTTCTAACTACATGGACTGTAGCAAATCCTTGCTTCCCAGCCATGCGCAAGGATCACACAGTAAGAAACTGTGAAGTGTTCAGAGCTTGTGGTAATGGAAGCTACGTACTGGCTATAGAAGGATAGAACTGAAGAGCCTGTAACAAAGACAGGCTTTCAGGGGATGGGCACCTGTGGTTTTGTGGTTCTTTGGCAGCTTGAAGAAGAAAAGAATCTTGGTGGGTGAAGGCAGTGATTACAATGAGCCTGATTCAGTCAGTAGAAAACCCTTTTCTGCACACCTTTCACCCTAACCCCTGTCATTCTTTATGCAGAAAACACCTATCTTCAACTCACTTTCATTCATCAGGTACTTGTGGAACAGGCTGAGACAGACCAGTGGGAGAGTACGGCCTTCATTTTTTCAGTGTGTTTGTGGCAGGTCAACCTTGGTCTGTCTGAGCTCTGTGCTCAACAGGTAAAACTGCCTGGCCCAACAGAGAGAATTCAGGTGACAGCACTAACAGGATTTTGGTGGCTAGTCAGTGACAACACACCAAGAAAGAGAAAAGCTGTCTCTGCCAGTGAACTTCTGCTCTGCCCAGCAGAACTTACCCCACAAGTATTCTATTCTTAGGCAGAAGAGAAGACAGATCCTGGATTCATGCTATGAACAACTGAATAAAGAAGAAGACATTGAAAATCACATAAAATCTAGATTAAACTATTTTAAAGGTATTCTTAACAAATCTGATGATTTTTCCCAATACTGCTAATCAATTTTTGGATTGTGCAATACCTACTTCTGTAGTTAATTTACTATTCTGCTGAAATGAAACATATAGTCAGCTATAACACATGCAATTGCAGTCACATGTGCAGTCACAGCAGAGGAGAATCAAAGGAAAGGAAAAGGCTGGGGCAGGAAAGCAGGAATCAAAGAACTCTGGCAACCTGAATGTATACAGCCCAGTTTCTTAGAAGAAATTCTTGGAGCACTTCTAAGTCCCGATAGAAATATCTGCTGCCTTTAAAGAAATTATAACTAATGCCAAGGCTTTTACTTCATAACAGGTGCTCTCAGTGACACTTAAAAATCACAGAGATATTCTAGCATTTCCTGTGCATTCTCCTAGTGCCACTGGGGAGGAAAGTCTGAAGTATCAGAATGCTGATCCAAATAGGCTAATTTCTAATTAGTCTAATGCCTTAGACATTAGAAACTGACTGAAAAAGGCAGCAGAATCCAACTGTGGTGTAGTTCCTGCTCAGCAGAACAGAAGTTTAGCTTTAAGCATATATGTATATCCTGTAATATGGATGGATTCAATTGCATCATAGCTGCAGGGATAAACAAGCCATGAATAGTGACAGGATCCAAATAAAAGCTGGGGTTTCCTAATCCTGTCGGCCCACTGAGACAACTCACTTTCACAGCGGGGAAAAGGCCGTGTCCACTGTCCCAGGTTAAGGCAGTGTTGAACAGAATTTCCCACTATCTGGAAGCCTGGGTCACAGGAAAGGCTCACTTTTGACCCTGGCTTTAAATCAGCAGAAGAGGCCCGCAGATGTGGTACGGATCCTTGCAAAGATGGACAGTCTGTGGACAAAATATATGCATACAGTAAGAGATACAGCTACGTGTGGAAACAAATTTTTTATCTAATAGTTTGATCCTGTAAAATTTTATCCAGGAGAAAACTTTGGGAAGTGTTAGCTATGCTACATCCTTCTCAGGTTCAAAGGTTTTTGAGAACCACTAACTAACATCAGAAAAGGAAATTGTAGGAAAAGATGTGAGAAGGCAGTAGGTATTTTAATACAATACAATTATTTTTAGAATAAAAGACAAGAAAAACTTCTTTATGACTCAACACCATCTTCACTCTTTCCCCATCTCAATTCAGGAAGCAACAAATCTCTATCAGAGATTCCAATGAACTTTTGTTACAAAACCCTGGAATTTGAGGAATGAAGGACTGAATGTTCTAACAGTCAAATTATCAAAATAATTTATTCAAGGTTAGTAGGGCAAAGGCTGCAATCTAGCATATTTGATCTCATAAAAGAGTCTTATAATATTGTTCAGAAAAAAGGGGTTTCTAGGAAATAAAGTTCTAACCAGCACAAAATATACTCTTGTAATCTATCTTCACTCTTCCAACAACTCCTGGCAGGAAATCTGGCCAGGCTAGTACATTTCCTTTTTGGAGTTCTTCTGGACAGGATGTAGCCAGAGATTTTACCTATGGATTTAAAACAGTTGATTAGGTGCTGTTGGAAGACTGTGTAGGAAAAAAATGTAAAAAAATATTCCTTCCATGTCTGCATGCAACAAGTCACTGAATAAGCGATGTTCATCCTTTCTAGCCCAAAAGGCTTCTGGCTGTACGACTTGCTATTCTGCACTTACAAGGCAGCTAGCTGTAGACAGGTATGTACTGAGGAAATACCCGAAGCAGTATTTGTCATACAAACAAAATATAAAACATAGTTCTTGAAACATAATTGCATTTGTTAGTGTGAAAAAAACATGTATTTATATCACAGAAAAAGGCAGATATGACAGTGCAACCTGAAGAGAAAACCTGATGTATTTGCAGAAAAATGTCAAATAGGAGCCAGAAGGAACTTAATGTTGAAGATCTGCATTCCTCAAACTCTGCTAGCACTGCACCATGTTTAAGAAATGTGTTTGTTGTTTCCAGGACAAGACTTTTGTGAATTCAATGGACTAGCCTATTGTGTGGCTTTTCAAAACATTGCCCGTCCCAATATTAACATTGGCTATTGATATTGGCATTGACTTCAACCAAAGCAGGACAGAGCCATAACTAACCAGGTACTGAAACAGAAATTATATAGGCAAACTAAGGATAGGAGAAAGAAAGGAACACAGTTAGATTGTCAGCAGATTAGTATCTTAGAATCATCTAGGTTGGAAGGGACCTTAAAGATCATCTAGTCCAACCATCAACCGAACTCTGACAAAAAAATAAATAAGAAATAAGAAATAAAAATCACTAAACCATATTCCTGAGGACCATGTCAACCCATCTTTTGAGGACCTCCAGGGATGGTGCCTCATCCACTTCCCTGGGCAGCCTATTCCAATACTTGATAATCCTTTCGGTGAAGAAATGTTTCCTAATTTCCAATCTAAACCTCCCCTGGTGCAACTTGAGAGCAGATCTAGTCAAGTACCTTTGATAGAAAAGTTTTCCATTTAAAACACAACTCCTTTAATGGCACTGCTTTTTTTGCATTCTTACTACAAGAAACCGAGATGCCAATGGGACTCCTTAAGCTGTTTTAGTACTGTATTTTTATGTAAAAAAATTATTTCAATAAGGTACAAATATTTCTACTTCTTCACTCTGATCCTGTGACCCTGTAATATTATTATATTCCTATCTGGCCGTGAATAGAAGGAACTTGGGGAATACAATCCCAGATAGTGCAGAACTTCTATGATATTCACACACCAGTGTAAATTATATGAACAGAAAGAATATGAAGACAGACCTTTATGATGGGATATCACATAAATATTCCATAATGGTCCATTAGAAGAAGCTCAAATCCCCTGACCCCAAAATTTATGAAAAAGAAGACCATCTAGTTCCATTGGATGCTCAGGGATATTTCTACTACATGGAAATGTTTTAAAACTGCAGATGAAAGACCAGGGCTTGAATTCGCTCTGCATTGCCTTAGTTTACTGTAACTCCAGGAACAGAAAGGAAAGACAGTCCCAGAGGGTGGCTGGGACTAAGATCTGTTATTGGCACAGTACTCCCCATTACATTTCTCACCGTCAGGGCAGATGCAATCATATCTCAGCCACTGAGTTGCTGAAAAAACCGTATGTGCCCTGAGAATGATAAATGTGCAGTAAAGGAGTAATTAAGGATTTCCTCTTCTTTGAAGATATCAGAGAGGGAAGTAGTCTATGGAGAATAGGTGGTTGTTCAATTAAGAGAACAGGTTAGTAATTAGGCTACTGAGACTACTTCCTACTCTTTGACTTTCTGTGCTGGAGGGTAATTCCAGTTATTCCTTGGTGGAGAGAAAGGAGTATTTCCTTCAGGACCGCGAAAAAATGAATGAAGAAGAGCAAAGATGAGTGGGTCAGTGGGCTGTGTACATCTCAGCATAAACAGCTTACCCATACAATACATGCAGCATGGCTTCAGGGCACAGCTAGCTTGTTAGAAAGCATAGGTGTGCCCTGTTCATGCACAACTGTTGGGAAACTGCCTTTCTCAGAAGGGTGACCAGCTTCTGACAAGTCTCCAGTGGATGAAATCAGCTACCAAGAATATTGTAGTATACTATCTTTGTGAGAAAGGAAGGTGTGCTGTGAACCTCAGGCTGAATTATTCTCACATTCTCCCTACCCTGAACTCCAGTGAGGCAGATCAGACTCTTCGGGAGTCAGCTTAGCTGGAAAAGAGAGCAACCTGCTCTATTTATTCTGAGGCCATTTCAAAGATCTCACTTCAACAGTATGTGCTGATGGAAACTGCTTAGGCCAAGAGCTGAAAAAAAAGCTGCAGGCAAAAATTTCCAGTGTGGGAAAGGCAGGTTTGGGAATCGGCCCTTTCACGCCATATGATGGAGAATGGAAAGCTGGAAAGGACCTCACAGGCCCATATAGACAACTCATATTTCTACTACTGTCTGCTCAGCAACAAAAGGACCAGACTGATGGTTTGCTTCTACAAAACTAATGTGCAAGTGGATGAGCAATTAAAGCACACAAAGAAAAATCTTTAAGAGTGGACTTTGCCCTACTTTCCTTTATGGCTGACAATAGGAAGGTAAGACTTACTGAATAGTTCCAGCTGGCCACAACAAAACTGATAGTAACAGATTAACAACAGATTTACTATCCCAAGCTCTGAAATGAATGAGGTAAAAATTTTATAGGAAGCTTATTTGGCTCAGCTCCCTGTCTGGTCTCACATCTGTCTTTTCAGATGAGTAATATGGATGCCAAAAATGAAGGGCAGGATTTTCTTTCTCGTCCTAACTGTGCTGCATCTGAAGCAAATGGGAATTTAATCAAGCCTGTCACTAAAGACCAGCAACTACTGAGAAAGACTCAGAAAATAGCACTTAGCCTCTTCACCAGCGTGTCCTATAAAAACCCAGGTTACTTTTTAGCTTCAAAAGTGATGGTGAACAAAAACCTGAAGATTTGACTTGGCAATGCAGCAATTGGTGACCCCAAAAGCCAAGAAGAGTAACAGATTGCTGGGCAGTTCAAACCTTGCAGTAAGCCAAAGTAGCAAAGAAAAGGAGAAATAAGCAGAGGAGACATGTGGATGCTGGAGACAAAGATTCTGCTTTACTTCTGTTTTCTGTTAATTGCATTATTTCATTTTTTGGATCATGGACAACAAACAGTGACAAACCACTAAATAGTAGTAAAATCTTAAAAAAACACCAGCAGAAGAGCAAAACCTTTTAATCCAAAGACTTTTCCTCTAACATTATCCCTTGCTGTTCAAGTGTTACAAACAATCGCATCATTTTTGATCTTCACAATTGAAATACTAACGTCCAGGAAGCAGTGATGGAGCACACTGTCATCTGGTTTGCAGATAACATCAAACTGTGAGGCTCAGTCAGTATGCTCAGGGACAGAGCTACATCCCCAGGGACTTTCACAGGCTGGAGGAATGGGCCAACATGGACCTCGTCAAACTCAACAAGAACAAATGGGAAGGAAAACTGTCTGACTGGTACAGGCTGGGGAAAGCCTGCAGAGGGAGCAGCTCTGTGGAAAAGCAACTGGGGGCTCTGGCAGGCACTGAGCTGAGTATCGGTCAGCTGTGTGCCCTGGCAATAATGAGGACCAACAGCACCCTTGGCTGTGTGAATAGGTTCACTACCAGAAAACCAAGGAAGGGTTTATTCCCTCTTTCCAGAGCTTATTAGACTGTATCTGGAGTATTGCATTCAATTTTGGGCTCCTCAGTACAAGTAAGACATTGACCAGCTGGAGCAAGTTCAGGTGAGGACATCAAAAAGGTGATGGGCTGGAGCATTTGCTGGAGCATTTGCCCTGTGAGGCTGTCGACCATGACTGGTTAAGCCTGGATTGGAGACAGCTTTGGGGACACCTAACAGCAGCCCCTGGTAGCTATCGGGAGATAATCAAGAATATAGTCAGGCTCTTCACAGCAGTGCATGGTGGAAGACAGAAACAGTATTCGCAAACTGAAGTGGGGGGGGGTCCCAACTAGACACAACTAAACAGCTTGAATTTTTCACAGTGTTTAATGCACCAACAGAAATTCTGATGCAGCCTCTCTGAAGTTTTACCAGTGCTTTCACACAGCAGGATGAAGGAACCATAAACTGTAAAACAAGCCCTGAGCTCATTTCATTGGGTTTTCTTCCTCTTCTAACAGGACTGCTAGATTATGTGTATGCCTTCTTTTCTCTTTCAAAGCTACAAAATAGAAAAAGGCTCAGTCAAAAGAAAAGGTGACTTCAGTGTTGATTTAAACACACCTAGTTTTGCTTAAAGCGACTCTACTTCCTATCGTAAGCTTATTACCCTAAGCCAGAGCTTCATGTGGTCTCCAGTGACTTCCGTGGGAACAGACATCTATCTAGTATGCTAAGCTGGAATGCCTTTTCACATGTTCATCCTACGCTTGGAGGCCAGCAATCAAACTCTGCTTTAAGGACTTACCTGCTGCGGAGACAGGACATGGTCCCAAATATTGAGCTGGCTGATGGAACCCACAAAAGATTCAGCTGGGTTGAATCCTTCTCCTTTCTGATCTTGCTCTTGGCCCAGTACAAGTGCACCACCACCTACGCTCAGAGAGAATTAGAACAGGCATAGGAGGCAGAGCCTTATGGCAGGGATCCCCAAAGGAAGATTAAAACCTAAGCAAAACAAAACTTTTTGCTACATTATATTAGTAAGATTTTGTAGTGCAGGAGACCAGCTACCTTCAAAAAATTCCCTCAGCAAACCTCTGGGAAGTGTTATGCTAGATTGAGGTAAGTGAGCATAACAATTTGGAAGTGACTCTTAAATGCGCGTTAATGCTAAACTCGTGCTAATGAGAGCAGAAACTTTACAGGCTGCTTCAGGAATGGTATTGGCTCCAAGAGGCCACTTCTAGCTCAGTATCTGAAGCATGTTACAGAGTAATGCAAAATGCAGTTTTGAGCAGGTGGGGCATATTTTACAGTGCTAGCTTGCACTTCTTGCTTTAAACAAAAGCTTAGAAAGTCAGAACAAATCTTGATTAAAAACGCTCAGCAGCACATTGGTGGTCGGTCAACCATCTGTCAGGCCATGCAAGTTAAATTTGTGGAGACTGCACACTTCCTTAAATCTTGTCTATGGAGATAATTGCAATGTAACCGGGAAATACAGGGGCAAGCATAAGGAACACAAACTAAAATGCTTCACTACCTATTTCTTTCTTAATATGGGTAGTTTTTGAAGCTGTGTAAATTCAGACAGTAGTAGTATGAAAACACTATAAAAATAAAATCTCTTTGCAGCAATCTAACATCAGGCCTTTCACAGCTCTCCAATGCTGATGATATTCTGTTTCCTTGTATTCTGATACTACTTGAAAGACCACTGATTACAAGAAACAATGAAATAGCAAAACCCACCTTTTTAGGAAAAAATGCAAATATAACTTCAAGAAAATATCTGAAAGTAACAGGAGAAAGCTAATTCAATGAACTGAGTACATATTTGCAAGGGAAATGCCATTTGAACTTATGTTTATTACGTATGAAAAACCTATTCCCCATTCCAAAATCAGCTCAGCACAGGCTCTGGACTAAACTCTGTCATCCCCAAAACAAGTCACCTACAAATTTATCTTAGAAATGTGCACTTTGTCTTCAGTGAGGCTAAGTGAGGGAACTGTCCCCATGAACAAGAATAGCAAACATGAGCCCTGCATAAATGCTGAAAATGTGAAGACATGCTAAACCCACCAAAATAAACATTTCCTTGCAGGCACAGCAAATTCTGCAATAAAACCAGAATGAAGGCAAGAGATCTGGTGTAATATAAATAAAGCATACCAGGGATTTTTGAACCAACAGAGAGCCCGCTGCCTCCATCAGACAGTTTTCCATCGATGTATACTTTCCATGCCCCATCTGTGCATGTCCACGTGACCGCAATGTGATGCCAGTTACCATCGTTCACCGAAGGACAGTCTGTGATCCTCTCTTTCCCATTTACATAAAGAACCCAGCTGCATGGAAGAAAGATGAAGGCATACTCATTTACATGCGGCAACTTTAAAAGTATGGACTGTCCCACATTACTCAAAGACATGTTATTTGCCAAAGGAGGAAACCATGTCTACATCATACAAGAAACATCTCTTGAAACATCATCATACAAAATATCTCTCCCTCAGATGACTTGGAAGTCACGGTTATGATATGCAAAACATGGTGAAATAAGTGATGTGCTTCTGTACCAAAACATAGAGACTCAGATCATGGCTGCATAGTGGATTCTTAAACTTGCCCCTTGGATCTATCCCTGCTTTTGGAGTTACATTAAAAGTACTCTGAGTGCTGAGCTCCATTTTATCCAATCATTGTCTGAATGCATCATTTAAATACGATGTAAATGTAGTCCAGACAAAAATACTCTGCTTTCTAAACTTCACTGCTTTCTTGCCATTACTCTTCTATTTGGCAGAAAGTGAAGAAAACAAAGCAAGCAGAAAAATAAAACAAAGAGGCAACTCCATCTATGGAATTTGGATGCAGATTTTTCTACCCCAAAGTAGATAAAGCTGACACTTGGAGTTCTGGTCTATGCTTTCTTTATCAATTCAAGACATCTGTAAGCTAAAGAAGGGTAGAACCTGTGATTTACCCGTTGTAATCAGTCAGAAGAAACGCATTATCACTTCCATTCTCCACTGCATAAGAAATGGGAGTCCCATAGTTTGTGGTGTCAGTGGATCTCATCCAGAATGTACAGGTGATGTCACCAAGAGATGGGAAGATACCATCAAGCATGACGTATCCATAGATACCAGAGACTTCAAAATCAAGATTGAAACCAGAGGACTGTTCTGCAACAAAGACAAAGGGTTTTCAGAGCTACATTCCTGAAAACCCAGAAAGACAATCAAGTTCAATGTAAGCAAATGCAGTAAAATGGAACGCAACCTATCTACAGAAATTACTTCCTTTAAATTGATCAGAGTTGAAAGAACGTATAGCAGTCTAACATCAGCTAGCATACAGAGCTTCCCAAGGCTAGAAAACACACAGGGTTTGAAGAAAAATGACTGGAAAATAAACTGATTTTCTAACAATGTACATGAACCTTCGTTTTCAGTCCCCTGTCAATGAAATGACATATCCATCTGCCATCCAGCAACCCAAAGAGCTGTGATCAGCTGCTTCCATTTTATTCAAAAAGTCAAGATTTAAAAAAAAAGAAAAGAAAAAAAGAAGAGAGACTTTTTCTTCTGTTCTGGACTTACTGAAATACACCTCACTCATATGCAACAGCACTTCTGTGCTGCTCTTTGATGCAGACTGACAGGCTTTGCAAGCATACTACATGTATCCACTTGGCAGTGGAGCTCTCCTGAAAGCTGGGGGTTATCAAATTCCAACACAGGATGGCAGGTCTAAATGACCTGTATGCTCTCTACTGTCTCTGCAAAACCAACACAGGTTTTTCAGCTTCTGTTTAAAGATTCACCAGTTATTTGTATAACACTTCATAATTTTCATGCAATGGCTAAAAGATAAATGGATTTGAGCCTTGTGGTTGCATGGCCCAACTCCAGCATCATCCAAGAGGTTGCACGATGCGTGAGCCATTTTGCCTGAACATGCAGGCCTTCATGCTTTTTTGCCCATAGGGAACTTGATGCCTTTAGAACTTCTAAAGCTGAGACAACCACATACTAATCTCTACCTCTGTGATGCAAAGCCCTACATGAAATGTAAGAAAGAGAAAGAACTAATTAACTCAGATACACAAAGCAAATACAAATTAAACGATAGACTGACTATGTATTAAAAAGATAGAACTGTGCCTTAGCAAGAGAAATGAATATAAATATGACACAGCACACATGCTTTTACTTGTTTGCAATTACACTTATTAACACTGCAGTCACACAGGGTCCACTCAGCCTCTCAGAGTCCCACCACTCTGGCTGTTTTCTGGGGAAGCCGTGTGAAATCAGCCCACCCAGTGCGAATCTTGCCCAGAGACTCAATCAAGCCACCTTTTTCTGACACTTGGTCCTGTGTACCTGTTTCACACCTGCTGCCTGTAAAGCCAGGGGGACATTTACAAACGTACGAGTTCAAGGCATCCACACAGGTGGCTTGGTTTAAGCAGGGACTGGAGTCACACTCATTGATGTTCACTTCACAGTTTGGTCCTGTGTACCCTGTCACACACAGGCACCTGCGGAGGAAATAAGAAGCACACATCAAAGGAGGCTGCTGTCACGACAAAGGATCCTGTTCATGACACCAGGTCTGCCAATGGCAATGGCATATACTGAAAAAAAAAAAAAATCAGCAGAAGAGATACTATAGAATAAATGGAGTTTTAGTTTGATTGTTCCTCTAAGTATCCTTGAATTCTATTAGCTGCATGATATTTCTTATTGATAGCAACAACACAATATTTGAACACCGTGTCTGCATTTCTTCATATGAAGTTGGGAGAAGCAATCATTGCATTCCTGTGAGTGAAGCATGCCGTCTAGAGTCAACAGAATCATAGATGAGAGGTTCTTGAATTTTCAGGCAGGCATACTTACACAGAGGAAAAACCAAGGAAGTTGAAAGGCACCAAAACCTCTGGTACTTGGAAAATAGGTATTTGAAAGGCAACAAAATTTCCAGGGCTATGAGGAGGGAAAGAATTACTAAACCTGGACAATAACAGCTGGTTCATCTCCCTACAATGATCTAGGGTATGAACTGCTATTGGTATTTTTAACTTCTGATCTGAGCCCAGATAGGCATAAAAATAAATATTTGGAAGATTCTATCAGAATTTGCATTTTAATCTCTATATTCTCAATATGTACAGCTATCTGTGTTTTCCAGGTTATATAAATGTAATATTATCATGTACATAACTGGTCATCACCTATTCTTCTAGTGGAAAGCAAGACAAACCCTTGAAGCTTCAGAAAGCACATTTCTTTTGTTAAGATAATTATTAAAACCATGCAGTCCTACCTTGCTTACAAGTCAAACTGCATATTTTCTTTGCTGCCTACTTTGGAATTTTTTAAAGGTGAGAACACTATGATTTATTTTCTCGTCTTTTCAAATCTCCTTTATTGTGTATAAGGGGGCAGTTTATATTGGATCAAGCTGGCAAATCCCTTGCTGAAACCTAAGAAGGCTGAAGCACTACATATCTGACTTTCCACATTGTATTACATCAATCATCTGTTTTTCACCTGAAGCTGTTGATACCATCTCTGCACGTAGCTCCATTCCTACAGGGTCTGCTGAGACACTCATCGATGTTTCTTTCACAGAAGACACCAGTAAAACCTGGGAGGCACTTGCAGGAGAAACCGCCAACTCGATCTTCACAAAAAGCCCTATTAAGACACGGGTTTGAGAGGCATTCATTGACCTCCATTTCACAGTGAGCACCTGAGAAGAAAAGAACAAAGTCACAGCTCCACTTTGAATTAACCCAAGAAGGAAGATTACTAACCCATCTCTGTTTTTTAAGGACTGTTGCCAGTCTTCCAGGAAATGGGAAACACTGGGGTGGCCAGGCAGGATTTACTCCATTTGGGATTTACTACACTAACTGCGGCTGTAGTCATAGAAGAGTTCAGGAACCATCTTTGCAGTTGCAGAAATTAACACTCAGAAACTGTGGGGAATTTATATGGAAATTGCCCATTATGTGAGTAAGGTGGACTAAATCAGGAAATCACCCAAGATACTATTCTGAGCAACTAATGAAAAGATGCAACAAAAAATTTTTAGCTGGAACCTTAACTCTAAGGAGAAACATGAAAGCCAGAAACACATAACTGGAATTTCTGCTGTGAAAGAGGTTCTAGGTCACAAACACTGAAGAATGAAGAAACTGCATGTGATTTTATACTGAAGCTCTTTGGCAACATCATAATCAACAGATATGTCTAGTTGTTAAAGAAATCTATGAAAGCAGCAGAGACCTGAATATGGGGATGGGAAATAGTTATAATACACATAATCTTGGCTACTGTTATATTTTTCTTTTCTTTTTTAAACAAAATTTAAAATAACAATTAGCATCCATTTGAATGTCCTTATTCCTTCCTCAACGCCCCACAGTAAGTCCATGGCAAAATCAGGAATGGAACATCAATCACTCACTAAATCCTTCTGAAGCCACCCTTACACTACAGGGACTCCGAGAGATTACATGGACCTAGGGCATCTAGTACATCCACGTCAACGTATAATATAAGTAATAAATAGAAATGAGATTGAAATATAGTGGACAGGGTAGGAAGACATCTTTTTTGGACAGGAAGAGTGAAGGCTGATTTAAACAGAAAAAGGTGTACCTGTGAACCCTTTTGCACAAGTGCAGCGGTAACCGTTCTTGCCATCAACACAATGGGCTCCATTCAAACATGGACTGGAGCTACATTCATTTATATCTTCCTCACACAAGAGACCTTCAAACAGCAAGGGTTACAAAGCATGATCAAGATATAGTCAAGGTGTGCATGCTGCAGTGGCTGAAGGGGGAAGACAGAACAGCACCACACTGCTTGTATAACAAAAGGCTACTGAGATCAGGTGATAAAATTCCATTGATTGCACTACTGCAAACATCTATAGAGATCATCTGCATTATTTAGAGGCCAGGATATGAAAGATATGAAGTCTATGGTTTGTCTTTATAAAGTTTAAAAAAAATCCAGCAAGTGTTGCTGATAAATTTATAGCCATAAATACGAAAAACAAGGGACATGACTTCTGGAGGAAAACACCAGGCCTTTTTTTTCAGCCACATAAAATTGCCTCCTCCATAACTTATTTCAATATTTAGAAATTAGATGCTGTTTTGGCAAAGTACTCAGGCATGTCAGTTTCCCCACAGATTTCAATATCTTCAACATGAAAAAGAGAGAATAAGAAAAAGCCCACTCTCTTACTCATAGGGCTAGAGTAAAGCAACTGCATAAATGCTTTGTCTAGTTATGCTATATTCAGTCTCACAAACACTTTCCCTGTAATTGTTTACTAATTCCCTAAACTTTATTCCTCTTCTTTTTTCCAGAGCAGAAATGTCACAAAACAGAAGCATACATGCACATACACACGCACACACAGACTGTCCTTGAATGCTCATCCTTTTATTTCAAAACCTATTCAGGTACAGTAGAACCTTACTCTAACCTGTAGATCAGGCTGCTTTCCTGTTGCAATTCCACAGATGTGGAATTATATAGCCCTTGTGTTTTGTGTTATCTACTTGGCAGAGAAACAACGCCTGTCTGAAGAAGAGCTATGAAGTGAAACAAATTACCTGAATAGCCTGGTTGACAATGGCAAACAAAGGTCCCAATGCCATCTTTACACATCCCTTTGTTGTGACAGGGAGATGACTTACACTCATCAACTTCTGTTTCACATTTCAAGCCTAGAATGCAAAATAAAGGACTGAACACACGGAGAAAAATTTAAAATTGTTCAGAAACATAGCAGTCATAACTACTCAATGTAGGAAAACATGACTGATTACTTGCATTCATTACCAGACGTTCAGGTTTATTATCTTTCTTTAGGTTGTGTTTTAACGCCAGATCTGAGACAAAATGCTACTACAAAGGTATGATGCACATCAGGCATCAGAATGATTGGTTCCAGATAGTGGCATTTAATACCTATGACAAGTAACAGAGGTCACTGTGTTGTAGTAAAATTGATATTAACTAGAAAAATGAAATGTAACATGTAATTGAAGCAAACAAGGGAACCTACTGCTAAAAATCCTCTATTCAGCTCCAATATAATTTATATAGAGAAATAGTAACTAGACATGATTTATCTAAGAACTAATTATTAGAAAATGTAGCTTTGTTGATAAGCAGGACATTACTGTCAAGAGAGTGATGAACTGTAGGCTGGCACAGCAAACCACGAAACCCACCTGGAACTGCCAAGATTAGAGCAGAAATAGGTAAAAGTGACTTTCTTCAGGGGGAGATCATGATCACTGACTCATTGACTACCTATCCAAATGACACCACTTACTCAAAAGAAAAAAGCAGAGTGTATGCACTAATTTACATAGGAAGTGAAGAAATCTTGACAATCATTAAAGAGAATAACAATGAATATGTATTAACTGCTAGAATATGTAATAATCAGTGTGTAAAAAGGGAATTTTTGAAATGAAGGTTTGCTCCCTTGCGACGACCACCCCATTTCTGCACATTATTGGAATGAACTTGGAAATACCTCTGCTTTATGTGTTATTGGCTTGCGCACTGGGTGAAGAACTCTGATTTGGGACAACAACTTCTTGATAACAGCTGAACAGTAAGTCAACTGTTCGCTTTGAAGCAATGTGGTGATGCAATTCCTCCCACACCTCCTTCAGGCCACTCAGTGCTTTGTGTGATTTGCACCCCAACCTGGGACACTTAACAATATAATGGACCAGAATTGTTAAGTCAACCCATTAACACATAATGGGGCACACAATGGTCCAACACAAAAGAAAGATAGCGAAGGGTGAAGGATCAGAACATTATGTCGACCCTTTAGCTCACTCTTAGCTAAAGAGTCTGGTGCCTCTTATCAAGAGTAGTAATTGATCACTCCTGACAATTTATAGATTGTGTCCCAGAGAGGGGAAGGATACCAGAACTTCAAGATCTAACAAGTTCTAGGCTTGCGCAACTGATGGAAAGTACCAGAAGATCCCATTTTCTGAGTTGGGCTGAAGTGTAAAAGTATCTGGTGAAAGTAGCAATTCTAACAAGACTCTTTGAGGTCTTCTGGATTGCAGTGGGCTGTGACCAGCATCTCCTCTGAGCTGGGATGCCACTCCAGCAGATATCTCAAGGATTAAAAGGCCAGGTCGAGTCAACCCCCGCAAGTCTCTGTTTACCACCTACTGAGGAATGTTGATGCATTGTGAGTATTTACTCCAAACTCTAGAAGAGGGAAATTTTACCTATAGGCTAGCCTGTCTTTCACCTACTACTCTATCCATGTGCCTCTAATATACACATGAACTTCTATGAACGCAGTTGTTCTTATACTTTACTGGATCCAAATACTTTCTGTCTGTCCATTTCTCCGTGCATGTGTAAGGAGTCAAAAGGGGCACCCGTTGCCTCACTGGAGTCGTTCACTGCGAAGGGATCTTTGGTCCTAGAAGTTAAAGACTCATGTGTGTGTGACCCACCTTGAGTGGTCTGTGCTTGTATGTTTGTCCTCATAGGCATATGTGTTGATTTGGGATACCTCACTGTAATTTAGTGTGAATCTTGTCATTTTTTGAATCCGTAACTAAGTTGCTGTTCAATTATTTTGTTAAATGATTTTGTAAATCCTTAAATTGGTTAAGTGCTGCTAAAATTCAACTCCTTGATATGCCTCAAATCATTACTAAATTTTGAATTACTGCTAAATCATAGCTGTGTCAAATATTTCCATCTGTGACAAGCAACTGGGAAGCTAACAGTGAAAAGGAATACAGGCAGATCTGGTGGAATTAGCTGTTGAGAGTGCAAATTTCCAGCTTTTTAAAATCATAAATATTGTCAAGTGATAGGATTTTCAAATTCACTTACTCAACTAAAAGAAACTCCATTCAAAATCCTTTTTTGCCAAACACAATATAATTCAGCGAGAACATTTCCTTTGAGGAACTATTTCTTTTCTTAATACTTATCTATGGTAAATCTGTGATGGATGTTGCAATTAGTTAGGCTATACTCTTGCACTGAAATATTTTGCTCCCTTATGCTTGCTCATGTTAAGGTATGTATAGACATGTTAGCTCCTCCATCTGCTTCTCAATTTTTTACCTGTATATCCACGTGGGCATATGCAAATATATCCAGTTCCCAACTGTTTGCATGTCCCATTATTGTGGCACGGTTCCAGGAAACACTCATGAAAGACCTGCTGGAGGCAAGAATAATACAATTACAGTGAAGGTGGAAATACAGGCAGAAAAAAATAAGCAAAATGTGATCATCACAGTTGTTCCCTTAGAACTTTCTTAGCTATGATTAACAGGTGACATTTCTCATACTACCTTTTATATAACAGTTGTCCACTTTGCATCCTTTTACAATGGCTAATCACTTCCTGCTACTGGTCATCAGATGAACTGGTAGGGAACTTCACTGTATGGCATTATTTTTTTTCTAACGTAGCAAACCTGAATTTAGCTAAAACCACAGGAGATCAGTTTGTCACCTGCCCATATGTTATATAAAGGTTCAGGCCAAATTTACCATCAGTCATCCTGATGGTAAATCTTCCTCCTGTTTACACAATATGCTAACTTTAGATTCAAACAAAGTCGTCTTGTCAGTTACAGACCCGGGGGTAGATGGCAGGGGAAGGGGGACATGTCTGGCAAACACTGTCTCTGGAGCAGTTTCTATTACAGGAGGAGTTGCCTGTGTTTCAAAGCGGGTACCCACTGCAGAAGGGAGCTCTTCTCGCCTCCCCTCAAGTGTATCTATGTTGCGATTCGTAAAATAAAGATTTTATAACTAGGACTTAGATGCCTGGTAGGATTTTCTGGAATTCAGCATATGGAAGACTATCAGATGTGGTCAATGTACTTTTTATAGATTGGCTGAACCTCCACCATGGAGTTTACACTTCTTTTATAAGCCTGATATATATTTCATGCATCAGGTGAAGGCTTCAAGTCCAGAATTTAAGATTGTCAACAGCTGATGCAGCTTGCTTTGTTCAGCAAGACTGCTTCTATGACTATAAAGAGAGTATGTGCGTTCCCATCATGACCATTGCTCTCATCTCTTCAGAAAATATACTTAGCATAACAATTACATTTAAAAAGGTCTTAAGTCATTTACAGCTGCATAAGGCACTCTTTCTTTCATTTGAGATAACACTGGAAAATATATCTTGTCCTTGCCTGACTGCTGACTTTGTACTGCTTGCTGATATTTTCTGGAGAGGCTGGTACCATCATTACACTTTCCTCAGCTGCTGAAAAAGTAGAGCCAAAACCTAAAGAGCAAAGATACGAAAAGTACTGTTAATAACACTGCATGGTAAGGTCCCTCCCTATTTCATGAGGGTGTAATAAGTGCATGTTAGTAATGAAGCTAAAGATATGCTGAAAAAAGTGAATTTGTGGGAATAAAAACCAAACTTTACAGTAACCACACAGTATTTTATATATATTTTACACATATATATATTTGTAAGCACATACGTTTCTAAAATAAATATATGTGTGTGTACCTATAAAACATATTTTTTGTGTATTTATACACACAAACATACAAGCACATAGATATTTGTATATATATATTTCACTGAATTTCACTGAATTTTTAGAGTTGGAAGGGACCATAGAGATCATCTAGTCCAACTCCCAACATTACCCAGAGCATGTTAGAGCATGTTACTCAGGACTGCATCCAGGCGGGTCTTGAAAATCTCCAAAGAGGACTCCACGACCTCCCTGGGCAGCCTGTTCCAGGGCTCTGGCACCCTCACTGTGAAGTAGTTTTTTCTCATATTTG
>JAOTQQ010000019.1:70175887-70278500 GCA_026546715.1 Gallinago undulata | reverse complement strand
GCCTTCCTGGCCACAAGAGCACACTGCTTTCTCATTGTCATTTTGCTGTCTACCAGGACCCCCAGATCTTTCTCTTCGGAACTTGCCTCCAGCACGTCCACACCTAACCTGTATTGGTGCCTGACATTCTTCTTCCCCAGGTGCAGGACCCTACAGTTTTCCCTGTTGAACCTCATGAGGTTCTTCCTTGCCCAGCTCTCCAGCCTGTCAAGGTCTCGCTGGATGGCAGCACGGCCATCCGGGATGTCAGCCACCCCTCCCAGTTTGGTATCATCAGCAAACTTGCTGAGGATACACTCTGTCCCCTCGTCACTCAGTCACCCAGTCTAGGTCACTGATGAATATACTGAACAGGACTGGACCAAGTATTGACTCCTGGGGGACATCACTGGTTACAGTCTTTCAGCTTGAACTTGCTCCATTAATCATTACACACAGCCAGTTCTCAATCCACCTCACTGTCCCCTCATCCAGCCCACACCTCCTTAGTTTCCCAATGAGGATGTTACGGGAGACAGTGTCAAAAGCCTTGCTGAAGTCAAGGTAGATGACATCTGCTGCCCTCCCTTCATCCAACCATCCAGTTACAACATCATAGAAAGCGATCAGATTGGTCAAACATGATTTACTCTTGGTAAACCCATGTTGCCCACTTCCAATAACCCCCCGCTCTTCAACTTGTTTGGAGATGACATATAGAATCAGTCTCTCCATTACCTTTCCAGGGATGGAGGTGAGACTAACTGGTCTGTAGTTCCCAGGGTCCTCCTTCTTGCCGTTTTTGAAGACTGGAGTAATGTCTCTCTCTAGTGTATATATAGTAAACATGTACAATGTGTGTGTGTGTGTGTATACACACTCTGTACATGTATATTCTGTTATTGAGCTTTGCTATGTATCACAGAGCTACTCTGACATAACACAGAGGCAACAACCAGTAGGCAAAACCAGCTGTGAACTTCACTGGTTGAAAATGGAGGTCTACATTTGTTAGGAAATTGAGAGAGACGTTTTTTGCTAAGACTACTGCCTAGCCACCTTTTTGATGTTCCCTCTATTCACTTTCTCCAGCAGAGACAATTTGACATACTTGAACAATCTGTGATGGATCTGGCACCAATGACTGTTGTTGTTCCATAAAAGGGACAAGACAAGCAGTAGGACCTTCCCGGATCTGGTTGATAGTAGTCTCTGGGACAAGGGTAGCAAGGTGTCAAACCTGTACGAGAGAACTCGCCTGCAAGACATGGTACTGCAAGAACAAAAGAACATTTTTTGAGTGATCACTTGCACCTCCACTCTACCTCCCCTCTACCTCTTACTGGTCATCTTCTCTCCTCCCCCCATAGTTTCTCCTCAGACTTAAAGGAATAGGGTAAAACCTACCAGGAATTCACAGGTCTAGGAAATGCATATTTAAATTGTGTTGTTAGGTGACAAGTGGCTCTCAAAGAATTACTAAAATACCTGGGAAGTATTTCTTTCTTTCTTTCTTTCTATCTATCTATCTATCTATCTATCTATCTATCTATCTATCTATCTATCTATTCCTTATGCTGCTCTGGGGACAGCTTTCAAATGCAACTTCCTTTCCCTTTTATCTTTCACATTTGTTTTTTTTTTTTTCTAATTTTTTTCCCTTCAAGACTATTTCCCCTGAGAATCTTTCTGGCAAAGCTTCCCAAAAACAGTTGAGGACAATCTCTTGAAAAAAGTTACACAAGAAATTGTCTAAAAATTCAGTATTTTTGTAGAGAAGATTGTGGAAGCTGTTCCAGAGTCAATAGTGACAAATATACTGATGTTCCCTTTTTCTTCTGTAAGGAAAAACGTTTTATTTTCATATATCATATATCTTATTTTATTCATCTTTAGACGAGAATCCATCTTGGAAATGAGAAGAAGGGTATTTGAAATAATCAGGGTATGAGGAAATGGCCTACAATTTTGTTGGGAAATCCTGCTTGGTCTATACTTAATCAGAAGCAGAATTCAATTTTAGGCAGAAGGATTGGATTGGATTGGATTGGATTGGATTAGATTAGATTAGATTAGATTAGATTATCTGATGTTTAAACAACATTTAGAAATTCCTAGAATTTAATTTAAAAAAATTCATAGCCCCTTTTGTTACAAACCTCCACAAGCTGAGACATCCACTGCGCCTCTTTTAACTGTTGATGTATTTTCTGGGCAAGAGATGCAACTCCTGGATCCAAATGCTGGCTGGTATGTGCCAAGTGGACATGTTTCACAGGTCTCAAGACCATTAGGTGAATATGTTCCCTGCTTGCACTGAGCTATAAGGCAGAAGAATTCATAAAGATTAAGCAATGTCCAACAGGAAACGTGGTTCCTCACTTCTGAAAATAATGCTGCAATCACAATACATGACACAGGGACTTTTATTTCTAGAGTTTACTCTACTCTGAAGCATTTCATGGGTACAAATAGCCAAAAAAAAAGAGGAATTGTGGTAAGTGACTGAAAGTGCATTGTGAATTATTAACAAACTAATTATATTTGTATCAGCTTCACAGATGATTTATTGCAACTCAGTTACTCATTTTTTCAATCAATAAAATTAATGATAAGACAATAAACACTAAATAGAACTAGCAACTTAATTTTCAGAACAACTAACAGAGAGATCATGGTGCTGAGTTGCTCCATGCCAGAGCACTGTGGTGTGGGATGCGGAGATTTTCTCTCTTTGACCATGGGAGGAGGAAGAGAGGCTGGCAAGGAAAAGAATAGCATTAAGTGTATTACTCCCTGAAAAATGGGCTCAGTCTCACAGAATGAAGACAGAAATGACAAAAACCTTCAAATGCCAGCTCTTCTTCAAACATCTTCCCAGGTATCCTGCATGCCACATCAGCGGTGAAGACCTGGATTTTTCTCTTTACGTATGTATCAAGGGGCAGTTAGGATTGCGCATTCCATGGGCTAATCTCATTCCAAGAGTCTGATGGATCAAAAGGATGCCACCAGGCATTCAGAAGTGGCTGTTGGAAGAAGACAAAGTCCTTACCTTTGCATTCAGAGATGCTCCTAGAGTGCAGATACTCTGTATAGCTACCAGATGGACAACTTTTGCATTCCAGCTGCCCTTCCTCATCTTGGTAGGATCCAGTCCAGCAGCTTTCACAGGTATGATGCTCCAGGGAATAATAGGTACCCAAAGGGCAGTTGACTGTAACAGTGGAAACATAAGGGTTCCCTCAGAATGCACAATCATACACACTTGTCTTGCCTCTAGAGTTCTCATTTTGTCAAAACCTGTTTATGCGAAACATGACTCTGTTCCTCAACAAATGGGGTACCTCTCTGGAACACTGCAAAGATCTCACTATGCACAGAAAACGGAATCCAATTCCCTATCTTAGCTACACATCACCCACAAGACTAATAGGGTTAAAAGACCACATACCAAGCACTGTTTTCCTGTGTATCACCAAGCATAGATATGCCTGACTTCCCCATGGGAGTAGAATACTGGGTACAAAAGCATCCCTTTTCCACAGGCCTTAGTTAGGAACATAAACATCCTCTGGAAGTCAAGCTGCGCAAAGCACTTTTGCAGTTTATTGTTCTGGGAGACCACAAGCCCTGGACTGTGTCAAACTGTAACCCTCTGCAAACATCCTCTAAAACCTTGCTTTTCAAAATGATTCTAAATACAAGTAAGGAGCAAGTCATCTGGCTTACCACACATTCTTCCTCTCAGCACAGAACCAGGCCTGCAGAAAAGAAAGGCCTTCTCAGTTTCCAGTGAGTTGCTGTCAGCTACAATGAGTTCGGATGCAAACTGAAAAGAATACATAGGTTCCCTATTGAGAGTCCTATTCAGCCTGTTCGTGATCGTCTCCAGAGTTTTAAGGAGCCGCCGCTGGTTTTCCAGTTCCAATGTATCATTCCTTTCATCAGGCAGTGGCACGCTAGCTGGGATATAAACAAAAAATACAAAAAGCACCCAGATTTTACAGTCAGCACTTCCAGTGTACTCTGGATTATATCAAGAGTGTGACACTCAAGCTTGCCAATGGAAAGGAGGCCATGTGCACAATGCTCTCCATGAACATTAGACTATGAACTTGCCCCCAAGCAGAAAGTCTGTGATGGAATAGGCTTGTGAATGACTCCAAAAAACTGCCTTCTGCATCTCCAGCAGACTTTGTGAACTGAAGGATAAGTTTTACTGAATATATTAGATACATGCTTTTTTAAAAGGAAGCATTAAGAGAAGGATGATATTTTGACTTCTCTCACCTGTGATGTTAAATATTAACTTGATTTTGTGGTCGGTCATTGGAACATTCAGTTTATGCCTTTTGACTCGAGCAGGTGCTGCCTTTACTGAGGCAGAGAGATGCTTGGATAGATCTTCTTCTTGTGCTGCATCAACAAAATCATCGTAGGAATAATCCAACTGGTTTCCTGTCCCCCAGCCAGCAGGTCCTGTGAGGCATTAAGAAAGAGCAAAAAGAAAAGCAACATCATGTGGAAAATAAGTGTCTGTATGTATTTCTAAAATACATCCCCAATAGAATGGGGTCTGTTTAAAGCTCCAGAGGCAAAGCATGCTGGCTTTGCCTCCACACATGTCTTTTGTAACAACATTTTGACTAAAGAAAAATGAGAAACCAGTCTCACTCCTTGCTGGTATCCTAGAGATCCTGAATCTTGTGTGGTTAGCCAAAGCTTTAAAGAAATATTACTCTAAAAGTTATAGGCTGCAATTCTTTTACTTCCCCTATCTTGCATGGACCCTCCCATACCAGCAACTTCATAAACAATTCCACCTTGTTCTCTTTTCCCCTTCCTGCTCAAATACAGACAACATGGTCTATGGCACATACCTCCATCGCATCTTCTTCTCACAACTCCTGAATAGTTTTACCATCTCAGAAAAGGCTGATAGCATTACCCTATGTCTTTATTCCTCCCAGACATGCATTTCCTAGTATACATAGTGAGTCAAGTTCACCCCCTGTATAACGTTCTTCACCCCAAACACGCTTTCGCCCAGAAACCATTAAACAATTGTAAATGTAAAGCATAATTTACCTTTTCATAATGACTAAGTCTAGAGCCGCATGGTCTATTTAATTGACCTAGCTCTTTTAAAAACACGAAGATAAAAACCATGAAGATAAAAACCATTCTGCCAATTACTGTTAGCAGTAACCTAGATTACGCTTAATTTACAGTGGAAATTAGTGTCACAGCTTTGCTATTAACACCATGTGAGCATGCCACATGTCATTTGCTAAACTGCTGTCTCTTATGAGCTGAGGGGAGTTCTCCTCTCCTGCCGCCCCAGTGTAAGGTGATATGAAACTCTGGCAAAACAGCAACAAGATTATTCTGATAAGGGGTTGACATGACCCAGAAGAGAATAGGACCCTACACCCCATGTCCTCAACACTCTTTCCTACAAGAGATTTTACAAGTTAGCTCCAGCTGTCATCAGTATTCATCCTTACCCTGAAGACAACTGCAAACTGAACACCCAGGCCCTCCTTACTCCCAGCTCCCCCCCCGTGTATGATTACAAACAAATGTGCTTTCAAACTCAGTGAAGCATGTCTAAAAGTTGAGAATAAGAAGGAAGGTCTATCAAGTAACTCCACCATAAACCTGTGAAAGAGCCACAGTCGAATGCCAGAGTATGTATTCTGATGCTGAGCTGCCAAAATGCCTCCTGCTGAGATAGGTAATGTAAATTATCTGGTTTTAGCCTTTCTGCTCTGAGCACCCCCATGGGACTCAGAAATGCCTAAAATAACAACAGTACAATGTGGACACTAAGATGCCCAAAAGTGAACTGAAAATGACAAGTTACTTGGCATAAAGCAAAGTGAGAACAATCACTAGGACTTGTCAGAGTGTTCACTCTGATAGTCAGTCATCCCACAAAACCTGCCCTTGCAGACAATAAACAACTTCTTAGCTAATGGCAAACTTAAAATTGTATAGCTCTGCACATTGAAGGTTCTGTGCTGATCTGAACCAGCATCAACGATGCTCCTGATTTTCTTAATAATATCCAGAACCATCTACTGTACTTTTTCAGTATTTTCAAACTGTATATTTTAAAAAATTTATTTCAGGCTAACCAAGCAGGTTTGTGCTTTTTTTAACCCTTACCATCACAAGGCATCTTAGTAAAGTTTTCCTCTACACTATATAGGAAGCAGTATCACAACCAAACAGCATAAAATTTCCATAATATTGTTATAAAACCTATTATGTAATTGCTTAGTATTTTAAGATCTCACACAAGACATTGTGTACTTCAGAACAAAAGGAATTATGCTGTGTTAAACCTGGATAGCTAAGAATCTAGGCAATATATAATTACCAATGGCAAATCCATTTTCGTAATCATAATTATATTCCAAGCAATGCTTCTGTGTCTGATCTTCCAATCTGCAGTCAATATCATCAACATCATTACAGAATGATGGGACCTTCCAACATGAAGAAAAAGAACATTAAAAATAAAACCACATAGACCTCTCCCCCAACTTATAAAAACTTCTAGTTACAATGTAAAGTACTGGTCCTGCCAGACACACTAGACTTATTCTTTCATGTCTCTTATATCCCTGGCAAGGACTGCTGAAGGAAGTATGTTCTATTGATACAGCTGGGAAATAAGATGGCAACTTGTAGGCATACAAGCTTTTTGTTATAGAAGATCTTTTTTATAACATGTTTCTTCAGCTAACTACTCTTACATGTGAAATCCCAAAATACAAAATTAAGTTCAGGCTTGTTTCTTCCCGCTGAAGATGATAGGAGACCTGACACCTCTGAAAACATCTGTGGTTTTTCCAGCTATGTAACTTATAATTCTGTCTGTTTTAGGACAATGCTGCCACTTTGTTTCTAGCCTTACTTCTTCATATCCATCTCTCCCTACCCATGGAAAGGGACTTACACATTCCACAACAGACAGCAGATGACAAGGGAAACCAACTGAGAAGGACAGAAATTACAGAACAAAAAACTCAACAGAAACCCTTCTGGTATTGTTGATTTCTTCTCTCCACAAAAGCAGTGGAGATTAGATAAGAACAGATGATTTGATAAAATCTGTGTTTCTTTGTTTTTCCAGAAAGGTTTCAAGACAGTTGGGCTCTAAGTCATGTTTTGGAATTGCTTTGCTTTTTCCCTGTCAATTTTCATTGGAAAGATGGCTCCTGCTGATTCCTCCTCTCTTTTCAGATCTCTGCTAGAATTTAAAATGCTTGAGAATAGGAATAGGCTATTCAAAACAGATTTTTTGACTGTTTTCCCAGATTGTTGCATTTTGATGTAATTGCTTGGGTAGGTCACTAAGCATTTTTTTCCTTATTAACTCTCGCTTGCTGATAGTAAAAATCTAAGCACTGGAACCTGGTGGTAGCTGGCTCTTAGGGGAAAGGAACATAAATAAAACCAGCCAGGATTTCTCTACTGGAAGAGAACAAATGTGAAGCAAGGCAAGAAAGTAACAGATATTTAGGCCCGAGTGTCAGAGATTGTGTGAAGCATTATGTAAGTTTTCAGCCATTTGACAAGGGCTACTGACATATATTCCAAAGTTGCAGGACTTTGTCCATTAGCTGCATTTGCTAATAGTGCTTTTTACTTAGTAGAGAAGTTGTAGCATATGGGCCTTGACCTGCAAAAAAATCTGTAATTGTCCAGTGTTCTCTTCTGGAATGATGCTATCACACTAGAAATTGACACCCACTCCCGAGGCCACAACTCAAAGTCCTGCTGCTTCTCCTTTGCATCTGAGGACAGACAGTCCAAGAAGCCAGACTGTGATATTGAAGTGAAAAGCAAGAGACACGGTAGAGAAGAAACATGTTACCCCCTCAAATTCAGTGCCTTGTAGTTCACAATGATAAGAGTGAGAACTTAACTCAAGAAACTCAAGAAATCTAAGCAAATTATTTAAATCACTACTACAGGATTTAAATCATTTAAATCATTCCACAGCCTGGACCAGCTGTGGAATTTATCATGTATATTCATTTATGTTATATGGATATACGTTATGCATATTTATATAAAATACAGATATATTATAATCACATCCAACTTTCAAAAACAACACTGAGGTTAGGGGACAATTGACTGGGGTTTTCAAAACTTTAGAGGTTCTCTTTGGAAGCCTACTCAAAATCTGTGAGTGCCAGGCACTCCAGGTTCCACACAGAGAATTGGACAATTCTATGAATTCTGTCCTATATAGCTCCATATTGAAGATTGAACTGAATTACATCAAAATGCCAGTGAATCATTTATTTTTAAAGGAGACTTGTCATTTACTGAAAAATCACAAATTTCATTCAGCAGTTTCTGTTTTTCATACAAGCATTTTCTTTGCATGAAATTAGTTTGCTGGGAAAAGTAACAATGAGGTACATTTTCTAAAAAGTATGTAAAAGAAAGGAGTATTTACTAACCTACCATTTTACCAAGCGCACTCTGGAATGCATCAGTAAAGCTATTTAGAAGGCTGTTGTCATCACACCGTGTTGCTTTGTAGAGCATCTCAAAGGATTTGAACCCATGATTTGCAAAACGATTTACTAAAAATATTGGAGAAATAAATCTTTACTGGTCAGTGCAGGAGTTTCAGAGCTAAAAGCAAGATCATTAAGGCTAAAACTGGAATACACTAAGTTAAGAAGCATTGTCTTTAACTTGGCTATCTACATTCCCCATGTTTCACACATGAAAATGGACCATGCACACCTCAGCCAATGCAGTTGAATATGACCGTTTGACAGGTATTAAATTTATTGGAGAACCCAACAGACATTTAAAAAAGGTCTGCCATTTATCTGTTCCAGCATTTTGTTAATGGGAGAAATCATTAAGCTCTCAACTAAACTCCATACTTACTTTCTACTGAAAGAGAAAAAATAAATATTAGGAGACCTAGCAAATCGAAGTCCCTAAGTGTCCAAGTAACAGATTTTGAATTGATAGATAGCTCTGAAACATAACTCTCATTTGGCCATAGCTAAAACACTGCTATCAATTGCTGAAAGCAAAGAATCCACTCTGATGGAAGTAGATGCAACATGGTGCCAAGATTGGCTTCATATGTAGCTTTAATACATTATTAAAATGGCACCAAAGCTGGGAAATCCCACAAAGTTTTGCACATATTCACCTCAAAGCAAATACAAATACAAATATTTCTGATTTGGTGGTAATGAGTATGTTAGCACAGCATGCACTGTGTGCTTGGACCAATAAGTTGCAAATACTGTTGAAATTCCTATTGAAAAGACACTGCTAGTGTTTGTAAACAAACTGTTTCAAACACCAATTCAAAATAATGACAGACCTTGTCTACTTTGCCATAGTTGTGATTCTTAGGCTTCAAATTCACAACTACTTTTGTGTTTTAGACAGCTTCTGAAATAATACAATTAGGGACTTTAAGGCATTCTTTCACAGTATTTCTAACAGTTTGGAGGCAGAGGACAGAGACCATTAAATAGAAGTCATAATTTCTAAAATATTTGCATTTACTTCCTCAGCAAACATTGGATTTGATGAGTTGCAGATTCATTTTAATAACTGTAAGACTTACAAGAGCAGCCAGGCCACTCTGGAGAAAAAGGCGGCTTCCAGATGCCATCCTCATATGCACAATAGTAGTTTTCACTCGATCCTTCTGAAAAGCTATAACCCTCTGCACAGTGCAATGTGCAATTAACTCCCACTTCATCTGACATGCATGTAAAATCACCATTCACAGGCTCAAAGGAGATTTCACAGGGTGAACCTATGAAAAATACAGAGATTTATATATCGATGAATGTGGTGAAGTGAGAAAGCACACAGGAAAACAGCACTGTTAGGATTTCCAAAAGTACCTAGTATCAACCTGTTGAAGTCTGTGGAAGTATTATTTGTTACTTCTATACATGCAGGATGAGGATACTGCTAAATTATTCTCAAACTCTGCCACTGGAATTTGAAATTCAGGAACATGAAAGCTCAAAACAATTATAATACATGTGAGAAATTAAAAAAACCACCCAGGAATGCAAGACCCAAGCCCTTCTGTACTTCTTCCAAGTTATGTACTTATTAAGATAATTCAAAACATTAATCTAAGTTTTTACATGAATTTTCATACATTAAATTATAGTAAACTACATTACATCTTGAATTATGAAACTAAATATTATTCATTCTGTAATATTGCAACAACACATGGACTTGTCGGAATCATCTTAGGAGAGACTGATTTATTTTATAGGCAGATTGTGAAGGAGACTGTGAATGTCTGAAAACATTATGTCAAAACCACAAAACCACAAAGTCTGAGGTGGTATAGAACTTAAAATAAAGCCGATTTTAAGCACTGGCTTAAATCTTTGCTAAAATTTACAGCAAATCAGACCAGCACACTTACCTTTTCTAAAAGCTATAACCAAAATACCAGTCTGCGTGATTTTGTATTCTTTTTTTCACTTGCAGAATTTTTTAATACAAATGTCCAACTGAGACATAAGTATCAGAGAGCAGAGATGAAGTAGAATTTTCATCCTTAATACCTCACCTGCCAAATTATTGATTGGCCTTTAAAGAAGGAAGTGAACCGTGGGGGAAAGGTGCCTATGCAATAAACACAAACGCACCTGTATATCTATAGGTACAGATAGCTCTTAAAATCGAGAGAGTGTTCTAGTATCTACTAAAATATTTCTAGGTGATTACAGAAATATTTCCATGAAGTTTTTCTTTTTAACTACAGATTTGAAGTAAGACTTCAGTAACACCTGTTAATTCATTTCACATGATATCTGTCATAGAGTAATATCCATTACTCTAAGTTCTACTACTTAATGAATCAAAATTTCAGCACTCTTGCACCTCATTTGAATGTACAGGACCAAACTCACTGCTTTATTCATTGGTACTAACAAATATCCTGACCACCCTCAAGTTATCCCAATATAAACAGGAATACATAAAAGAAAAGGTGGAGGCTAAATGAAAAAATGGAGTCACATTGCATCCTTTATGATATTCAGTTGAAACAATGCCATACATACACTTTTGACCAGAAGATAAAGACAACAAACCTTTGATGACAATGTGGATCTCACATGTCCTGTTATTGCCAGAGGGATCCACAGCTGTGTATTGAACTGTTGTCTCTCCTTTGGGAAAGAGATCTCCAGGTACATGAGTTCTAGTGACAGTCAGTGGAGCACCTGGAAGAGTGAAAAGACAACCTAAAACATCAGGAAGTGATAGATGGTTGCTCACACCTAACCTTGACAGATGGAGAAGGAAATGACAGAACGTCTTCCAAATTATGTGTTCTTAAAAATAAGTAAATAAAAAAAAAAAAAGAAAAAAAATCCTAAAATCCAAGGGATCAAGGGTGAACATCCTGGAGTTCCCACGGCCTTTCACTGTTGAGTGTGTGTTTTGGGGTGAACTATCTCACCTGAATTGTCTGAAAATTGTGGTTCTTCCCATGTTGCTGGGTACTCATTCTCTACTGCTTGCATGGGTGGTGGAGATCTGCATCTGTCAATTACAGGAGGTTCTGCATCTGCAGAATTTGAAGGGATGGCATGACATTAGCTTACTGAACTGCTGCCATACTCAAATGAAATCTATAATCAGAAGCAGCCAAGTAAACAGCAGTTTTAAGTTACATCAGATGATACAACAAAGCTAGGTGCACACTTGTAAGCTGTGGTACCACTTGCAAGTGGTAGGTGCTGAGCGAATGGACAATAATTCTTCCGCTGAACTCATGGTTTCTGTATTCTGTTTGCTTTTTACACAGTAAACCTTGTTTAACAGGACTGCTGAATAACGCAGCTGTCTGTCAGACATACTTGAACAATGATTTGCATCAGCAACGTCTGAGAACCCTGGAAATTTTGTTGGACTCTTTCAAGAAAAAAAAATAAATATATATGATGAAGGCAGTACGTGACAACACAATAAAGCATTTATTCTACCAATATGAGGAGAAATCTAGCATTCAGAATGAACAATAGAACAAAACACAACCCAAACTGAAGATCTGGGGGCAATGACTGCACATTATGCAAACTGTGACCCAAAATCAGCTAGGCATTTACGGACATGATATTACTCCTGGGCTTATACCTGCACATATACTAGCCACAGTGACTCATAGTCTCTTTCTGCACAAAATCAGTTGTTTTCAACCATGACAGACTCTTCCCCAGTGATTTTTATCAGCACTTACCAATAACCTTGACACTGAATGTACAGCTTGCCTCATTGCCTGACTTATCAGCCGCTGTGTAAGTAATGGCAACTTCGCCAATTGGCAGAAGAAACGGTGGTATGAAAGCTGGGGTAACGCGAACTGAGACCTTTTATAGGAAAACACTTGTTATTTAAGAACCAAAGGTGTTTAGTAACCACAACACTCGTGTTTCAAGACATGGCCACAAAAGAGTGTTTTTCAATTTCAAGCCTACTCATTCTTAATACAAATAGCCACTTCAAGTAATGACAGTGGACTTTGCAACACAGTGCTCTGTTCCCCTTCTCAAGATTTGCCTCCTCTGTAGCCACAGGGATCTGGACCCTGACTGGATGTGGTTTACACCACTGTGCATTCAGAAAACTCAAGATTGACTCTTGCCTGTCTCATTGCACTGACCACACATGAGATCACACAGCTCAGAACCCATGCTGCCTGAAGTTCAGATCTCCCCCAGGCAGCAGACCTGGGGGATGAATGGGGCAGGCAGTTGTGGCCTCTAAGTATTTACATATCCAGTTTTAATCTATGTATATTTACAAGTCAATAGTCCACAGATGCTTCAAAACATCTGGCATGGCCAAGAAACCCTACATTTGGAGTAAATGACATTAACATGCTGTCTATGGCTCTTTCATACGGGTTACAACTGTCTTAAAGAACTTAAAAGAACTTGGTTTCTACAGTTCAATGAATGAAAGAGTTACATTACAGCAAAAAATGTGTGAACTTACTTAAATCTCTTTCCCTTTGATAGCTCACAATTTTCAAGGGCAAAAAAAATCTTGTGTTTGCAGCAAATTAGAAACACAAACACAGTCACTGTTACTCTGCTGACTCATGATAAAGCATTCAGTTGCTGTAACTTGATCGTGTCTGAGGCTATAGGGAATGTCACCCTTTACAAAACAGCTCTGGAGCAAGTTTTCCTTGTTAACTCCATTTCCAGACCTCTAATACCCAAGGCCCAGGTCTGAACCTTGCATTGGACAGGAAAATGAGATTTTTCTTTTTCACTTGGGAAGCTGAAATGAGTTTTTACTTATCACAGTGTGTTCTTGTTAGGCTTTTAGATTAATGAACTGGTTTACTTCCTTCTGAGAAGAGTTTATTAAACTTCTTCACATTCTAAGAGCTCATTTTTAAAGCAGCTGTCTCCATCTTATAAACAAGGGCACATTCTTTCTTTTTACTCATAAATTAACCATATGAGATTTCACGCACTTAAACACCATGCAGAGCATCCTGTGACTGTATAACCCGAACCAAGGCATAAAATATTGAATTCTCAAGATACAAACTTTTCAGCAGATTTTTCTTCTACTCCTGCTTATCAGAAGAAAAAAATTCCAGTGGTTAAAAAAACTAATTGGAAATAGCTAGTTATAGAAAGACTGCCTTCAGTGAAATGTATAGATTTTAACTTGCCTCATTTCCAGAGTTATCCTCAGCTGTTGGTACCTGCCAGCTGATATTAGCAGAGTTATGATGTTCCAGAGTCTCAGTCTCAATATTTTCTGGACAGTGGATCCGAGGAGCTTCAATATCTGATCCAGAAAAAGACAAAATACTTTTATATGTGGGATTACAGAAATAAAATCTCTATAATGGTTAGACTGCAACTTGTTATAATCACTGTTTTTCATGCTGCCTGGAATATAAAAGCACATAATTTTGCAAACTTCCCGTCTCTGACTCTTTTTTATTTTTGCCCACACACTCATACATAAACAGTAAATTCTCCTGGGGAAGGGACTGTGTTTTGTTTTATTTTTATACATCACTTAGCATAATGAGACTGGTTTCTACACGCAACCATAAAACAAGGAAAAATAACACAGAATGAATTTGTTTCTCTTACTCATCCATTCATTACACACATAAACTCATTAAGAAGGAATGGCTTTTCTATCCTTTCACTGCCCACACACATGACAGGTACAGATGTAAACACTTGTTTCTGATAATCAGTGACTTAAAAAAAGGGTATTTGTGACATGATATATGTACAACGAACAAGACAGTAGTGACTCTTGAATCCCCTGGAGCATGGAGTGGAAGCAACTTGCAAGAAGCAATGGCAACATTTCTGGCACTAGTTGCTGGAAATGTTCCTTAAAAAACTCATGGTACAAGGTATTATTTAGGACAAACGCAGTCTTCTTGTGACATTTGACAATGCTGGATCGCTTCAAAGGACTGGTGGTACAATATGGGTAACCTCACCACCAACATTTAAGCCTCAAGTTTCTCTGACATACTTGAACTACTTCTTCATCTCCCTGGCACAGGGCCTCCCAAAACATTTGCGGTCAGATTATTTTATTGCTGTAGTGTTGTTTGATAAACGGTCTCTCGACTTAAGAGACAAGGACAACAGCATTCAGCTCTGAACTCATCTACGCCCCAGAGGCTTTACAACAACTCAGAACTGATATCACTTATATTTTTATTGCTACATAGTTCCAGTAAAGACATAACTTAGGAAATTAAACCTCTATAATTAAAAGTGCAAAGCAATAAATACAAATGCTTTTGCCTTCCCCTGAACTCATTCTGAAGAAAATTTTATTAGAAATGCATTCTTTTAAATAACTACCAGTTATAGTTCACACTCCCCTGACCGCAGCCTTCAGGCTGGGGCATATTCCACTAAAAAGTGAAATTCTGTAAAAAGACTAATAAATAAGTCAGAAAGAAAATGGCTTTTTGAACTGGTCAAATATGTTGGCAGCAAAATAGAGAGAGAGACAATAACAAGAATTAAAGCAATTGAAATGCAACTGTTCATTTTTACTAGAGAAGAATAATCTTCAGAGTTTCTTGGTGCCTCTTATTTTAGGGTTTTATGCGCTGGTAATATCTAAAAGCTTGAATCCAAGCCATGCTGCTTTATCTTGATCCAAACACTTCAGCTTGCAGCTTTGTGCTAGGATCCCATCAAATATTAAAAACTGTGGTTTGGCACAGGTTTACACAAAAGATTCAGGAAAACAATGTGGTACATCACAGAGTGGGAAATAATATCTTTAAAGAGAGGGATAAAATCTTCCTGGCCATTACAGAGAAAAAAGTTCCCACCTCAGCTTCTGAAGTGACCTGCCATGATGACTGCCATTACTGTTTTCTGTACTGTTCTTTCACCCAGTGGCTGGTGAGGGCCCCAATTTGGGGTGGAAGCATTAGTTCTAGGAGCACAATAGTTCACGAAGAAGTGAATAACGTATTTCCAGACAAACTTTTGCTTGTATCCTCCTATAATCTAAAGCCAAACTCCTTCCAACCCAGTGTGCATGTGTGTAAGGGAATAAATAACCTAACATTTCTAGAAGAGATGGGTAAATAAGGCAGAACCATACTCAAATGCACATAACCATCTTCTGCCCATCTTTATACTCCTTGTACTTGTTTCAGGCAATTTTGGCCTTAACTTTTGAGCACTGTTGCTCAAGGCTTGTCAATAGCCATAGTAATTTCAAAGACAACTGAGATGAACCATCCCTCTACAGTCTGTCCATCAGCCAGGGTTTACACAGTGTGTACAAATTTGGTCCGACTACAGGTCTTACATAAACCTGAGCTAAACCAGTAGTGGTATTATCATTGTTACTAGGAATATAGGTTCCACTTTGACTCCATTTACTAGGAATATGGGTTCCACTTTGACTATCTTTAAGCTAAGAGCTTTAACTTCTACTTTGAAATTTCGAATTTACCTGCACATCAGGCCTTTTAGCAGGCAGGTTCCCAACAATAGACTGATGAGATGGATCCCAGGAGAGACAGCTGATGATGAGCACTGTAAGATGGCACTCAAGCAACCTCTGATTTCCACATTTTTATTACAAACTACAAGTAAATCTGACAGCTAAGCTACAATGGCACAGGCAACACTTCTTACAGGCTGTTTAAATCATGCTTTCCCCAGTTCAAACCTGTCCTCACTCAGTTATTTGCTGTGTGCTTCCCTTCAATCCTGTTCCCATGTACACAGAAATAATTTTGTGTGGGTCTCTACCTTTGCACAGAGCCTCCTGGATGTTTGCACTCCATCTTCCAAATGAAATGCACCTTAGTTCTTCTGTAGCTCCAGATAAGATGAATCCTTGGGGACAGCTCAGCTGGCACACAGTCCCAGAAATGGAAGGCTCCATCCCACATCTGGGAGGGAGAACTGTTACACTTGGTGGTTTCTGGAGGACTGGGCAACGCATTTCTACAAAAGAACAGTAGGACATGTCCTTTGACTGACACACACAAAGCATACATTTAAACAAATCTGCAAATAAAGTCATACAGCAATTCAAAGGGAATACAATACATTTAAAGATTCTGCATGTGCTATGAGTGCATCAAAAGAGCAAGACCTTCTAAAGCTTTCTACTCCACAGACGACTGAAGTAAACAGCATCCCATTTATCAGGTCTTCTGTTTTCTTGCTCATGCTTTTCACTGGGACAGAAACATGGTATTTTTCACACAGGTCCACTATATTTTACTCTCTCTCTGTTTTTTGGGGGGTTTTGGTTTTTGCTTTTTTGGACTTGGTCTTGACTGTCTTCAAACCCAGATGCAAAGACTTGGGGTGATGATAAGCGGCAGCTGACCACCTCTGTAAAGTCAGGAAGGGATGATGGTGGCTTCAAGGCTTAAAGCTAAATATTTGAACTATTTCATGACTAAAACACACTAAAAATTCTGAACACCATTTGCATCAAAGTGTGAACTTCCAAGCCCCACAATGTCTGTAAATGGGTTCAATTGTCACAAAGGCTTTGCTGAATTTGTGAGCTGTTGTTTTTAACATGAGAGGCAAGAAATGTTATTTTTAATTCAGATATGGAGACATTAAAAAACAGGGCAAAAAGGGGAACCCCAGGAATGCAGGTTGTAGATTTTCAGCAGTGTTCGTTACAACAGATAATAGAAACACACACAAGAAAAATACTTCTTTATTTATAGCAAGTAAGAAGACTTGTAAATCTTTAGCCAGCCAGCGAGAAAGCAGACAGGTCTTTACACAAAGGACACACAAAGAACAACCCAACCCAGCTACAGAAGGGAAAGCTCTGTTCATCTCTTAGCAATGTTTTAATGACACAGAAGTGATTCACATTCAGAACTCTTCATATCATTTTCCTCTCCTCTCCCAAAATATGCAGCAGGTTCTTCTGCATGAAGCAAAATTAAAGAGTCTAAATGTTCTAAGTATTTCCTGCCCTTTAAACTCTCAATACTGTAATTGCGTTTAAAGTCCTAGCAATTAAAAACTGCACTTCATTTCAACATGATGCAAAGACCACAAATGCTAACAGATTTCTCCACTTCAGTCAGACAGTGTCGGAGACGCAGTATAAAACAACTCCACCAGAAAAAAAAAAACCCAAACCCTAACTTTTTTGTTTCTCACCCCAGGAAGTTAACTGGCAAATAGCAGTAAGATCAGAAACTGGAAAAAGCAATATTTGAAAAGAGAAGGTAAAAGCATTAAAATGCATACTTCTCAGGGAAGAAGTAGAAAAAAAGGCTATGAATAGTGTTAGTATGAAAACCAGAGAAAACTGAAGCTTTTGGGGAAGTAGTACCAGCCCTTCTGGTTGAGACACTTCCAACTATACTGGTAAAATCCTAGTAGAGCACAATCCTGAAACATCTGACAAACATTCAGGATAACCTTTGTTATGAGTACCTAGCCCGAGTGAATCTCTTCTAAGTGGGTCAGATTTTTACCAGAAAAAAAACCTGTAATAGTGTCCTTAGCTTTTTTAATCTGTGCTCAATTGCACACTTAAAAACTGACTCAGGACATCTGGACTTCACGAGGATCAGAGTGATAGTCATATGCACAGGAAAGTAATAGAGAGAGAGAAAAAAAGTATTTCTAAGGAGAGACAAGAATTTGCTTTCATCTGCAACTGCCTGTGATGAATCACAGCACTGTATTATAATTCTTACCATCAAGAGGAACTTCAATATGGTAACAACAGAAAAGACTACCAAGCAAATCATGCCCCTTTCCTTTAACCCCTTTGCAAACACAATGTTTCAGGGAAAGAATTGGCTAACTGCAATTAGAGCGTGGAGAAGAAATTCTTTCAACACTAGGTGGCGTCAACACTCTGGATGCCATCAGTATTTTTACCGTCACTAAACTTTTACCAAAGCAAGGAGTATCTTGCAAAATCCATTAATTTTAATGTGCTGGATAATAATCTTTCGCCAGGGGGGAAAGAAACACAAGAACACGACTGTGGAAATATATATTTTTTTAAATTGGACAACTGACAAAGCTTCCCTTTTCAGCAGATACATGAAAATGTAAAACATATGTAATAGCCAAACTTGTATGAACTTCCAGTCTATTGGAAAAAGATGCATATGACAACAGACCTCACAGAAGTGACTGTAAACAATCCAGACTATGTTATGGTATAGTGTCACTTATGGTTACAAATGGTTGTAGTATAGTCTCAGTGAGCTAACTTTTAAATATGGTAAATTTTGAACTGATGTGCACTCCAACTGAAGACATTCAGAAAGAGAGCTAGAAGAGTACCCCAAGGTCCAAGAAATCTGTTTCAAGGTATGACACTGAAGGCAATTCCACTTAATTTTTCTAACAGGAGAGTAGGAAATGAATAAATCATCAATTAGAAATGCCTAAATACAGCAGGATTTCTGATATCTTTTATGTAGCAGATGATAAATAAAATAAACAGGAGATGTTCAGACTAAAAATAAATGGAGAATACCTCTGTGACAATGATGAACATTCAGAAAATAAGTACAAATGGTAGTTTGATGAGGACAAGATACTAGTCTTCTGTTTTGTACCCTTCCCTGAATAAAATCTATATTGAACAGGAATCTCAGCAAGCTTCTTCTAGTCACCAGTCACAACAAAAACCAGCAGAGATGTTTTCCAGCTAACACTCTTGTCTCTGTGACAATGAAAGGTAACTTTTATACTAGATTTTCAAGCTCAGCAAAAATAAGCTATTGCCATGGGTAATCTAGCAGCAATGGAGGCAATATAGTATGGTGTGAAGAAATCTTCTGATACAGAGTAGAGCTGGATTTTAATAATCAAAATGCTAAGCTAGGAAGGATGAATTCAACTGATGATTACAGTTAATCTTCCAATTATAATCTTCCAACAGGATTTCAGGGTCCCTTCCTTTTGAAGTTAATTGAAGTTTTTCCAGTGTCTTCAACAGAAGAAAGATTAGGATCTCTTAACAAACTCTCTTGATAAATTAATACTTGTGGATTATTTTCAACATTTTAGAGAACATATCTACAGTTAGAAATTTATTCTTGTCTCACACAAAGTCCACATTTTTAAGCCTACAGTAAAACAGTAAAAAAAACCCCCACAGGTTCAAGCCATGTCACCATACAGAAATCACATTTACCAGACCCAGGTGACACATACTGCTCCCTGACTTTAGTCAGCTTCTGAGTTGCTGGACTTAAAGACTGTGTGCTTTTTTTTTGGCAGGCTACCTTTGGGAGTGTTTCTATTGTATTTTTTCCTCTTACCTTTCTGAGTTAATTCAATAACTGTCACCAGTCCTAAATAGGTACTTCTGAAATCTACAATCCTTTGGTTCTGGAACAGGAATGTATGCTTACCAATCCCTGCACAGCCAATGTGACCCCTGAATTCTGCTCAGTCCGTAACTTGCCTAAACTCTTCTTTCCTGCTGGGAGTTCAGCAAAAGCGACAACTGCCACACCTCTATTTGGCACTGACATATACCTTAGTCCTTGTCTGGAGGTCAGCTTTGCTTTAAGATGGTAATCAAACTCCTGGTTGTTCACATTTACCCTGTAACTTGCATGTTTCCTATAACACATGTAGGAAATTGCGTGACAGTGCCTTAACACTCACCAGATGCAAGGACCAGGTATTGAGGGTTATTAGCTCTCTGATTGGATTACAATGATAATCTGTCCACTTCCTCCATTTACAAATTCTTTTGACCCTCCCCAACTCCTAAAACTTGTATAAAGCATCCACAGGCAAATCATTTCTATCTTAGTGTCACCAGATATTAGGGAGAATTTCTCACTCCTGTCTGCATGTCAGAAAAGGCAGCACTCTGACACAAACAGAATGTGATCAGATACGTACCCACACACTTTGGCTCCTTGGAATCCCACTGTGAGGTTCCCTGGCAGGTGAGTTTGCTGTTTCCTTCTATTTCATAGCCTTCATTGCAGGTCACAAAACATACTGTCTTATAGGAAATATCAGCCGTTGAACAATTAATGTGTCCATTTTCAGGGGCCTGAAGTGTGGGACACGTTCGAACTGCAAAGGGAAAAATACACCAGTTCACTCTGCAGCACTGAGAATTACTGGAACTACACTAATTTGCCCAATTTTTCAGGTGTGGGACAGGCACTGGCTTGTACACTAGTTACAATAGTTTGTACAAATTTAGGGAATAGAGCTGGAACAGGGCTAAGTTTATTTCAATGGCTTGATGCCTTCCTCTTGCTGAAGCAGTCTTACATAGCATGTATGAGGTTGGGCACACAATTCCAAGCTCACCTAAATTCTAAGTCCAGGCTAGCAAACTAACTGTGCTCAGAAAAGTTCCTAGCCATTGAAGGTATCTGGCACAAAGAGTGTGGCCTGTGCTAGTTATGTCTATCAGTCTTCAAAACAGGGCAGATCCAGGCAAATGGCATCCAGTGTAAAAGTGTGTGTCTTTGGAAGTTTCTAATCCCCCAGCCATGCCTGAGATTTCTTTGGGGGATTTCCAACTGGCAGCTTGGTACTGGCTGACCTCACACCAGGGAAGAGGCTAAGAGTTTATTAATAGGGTAGATGCCAGTTCCAGTGCTCAGGAACACTCTCAGGCACTCTGGAATGTATTGATACAGACACAGACATCTGTGAGCATCCACAGATCAGAACGGCAGATGTTCAGCAGACATTCCTTCTCCCATCATGGTGGGGGGAGAGAGGAAGAAAGAATAGAAGGTATTCATAGATAATAGATAATAGGATCACTGGATATGAAAAGGAATAAATTAGTGTATTGCTGAGAAAAAAGAGACCCTTTCAGGTGTAGGGCTTCCCATGAAGGCAGTTCTAACTGCTGCTCAGCACAGAGGCCCCTCTCCTGCCATGTCCCACAAACACTGCACACAGCATGATGCCAAGGAGAGTGCAGCCCTGTGCAGGACTGCAATTTAATACAAAGCTACACTGTAATTAAGACTGATCCCCAAATAGCTGAATGATAGTAAGAAGCAAAAAGCAGTAGCACTGCTTTGACCTGGATTTATCTTCTTTGTTTCAATGTCATAACCTCAAGTTCTTCTACAAGGACCACTTTCCTTTGCACTGCCTCCAGCTCTGCTGCTCTTTCTGCCAGTATCTTATGCTTCTGCATTTGTTGGCAGGGGGCTCTCCAATGTCCCTTCCAACCCCTACCATTCTGTGATTCTGTGATTCTCCCTTCTGGACACAGCTCTGAGCTACATACACACTGCCTGGCACCTGGGTCCCTCGAACAGCCAAACTGTACACACCTACTGCCTGGCTGTGACTATGGGATGATGATACACGTATGATAACTGAGTGATAGCAAGCCCCAATATGCAGATGCCTGCTGGGGTACTAGATACCTTTCCCTTCAGTATTAAATGCCTCTCTTCAATAGCCAGCTACTGATTTACCAAAACCAGCGGAAAATTCATACGGTTGAAAACTCTGCTCTCAGCTGAAGCTGGCAGATACTGCTCAGTATGTTCAATAGGGAGAGAAAAACACAAGAGCAAACAGTGTGTCTGCTCAAAAACATAACCAAGAAGACTGCAGTTCCCTAAACTCTTTTCTCCCTGGATTGTCTGTTGACCTTGCTGGCAGGAGGGCAAGCTTTGGTGACAGGCGGCTTCGGAGACCTGGAGGACTTCTCTGCTGTGGTTTGAGATGCTGATTTTACCAACTAACCCATCCTTGCTGCCACCACGTAGGAGGCAAACCACAAGCTCCTCTCTAAACGCACTCGAAAGTAAGCCAACTTGGCCACTTTCTCAGTAGTTGTTTACTTTGCACACTGGTGAGACAGGACATGCCTACACAGGCTGAACAGATCAATCACTATACACCCTCAAACTAACAACTGGGCAGATACCCTCAGCGCTGCTTCAAATGAAAGCCAGCTGTATAAATGCCAATAACTACAAGGCTCTCACAGCTATAAAAAGTACATGTTAAATAATATCTTTTCAAAAAACAGCTATAGTGGTACCCAAGTGGAAAAAAAAGCCTGTAGTAAAACCTATATATATTGGAAAAGAAAGAACGAAAAGGAAAAAAAGGAAAGAAAGGGAGAAAGAGGATAGAGAGGAGAAAGAGAAAGCCATTCAGATGCACTTGATATACCTTTGCATTACCACTGTCTCATGTTTATTATTCCTCTTGGGCTTGCATATACACAGGTATCTTCTAGGAGGTGCATTTAAGAGTATTAAAAAGATCTTGAAACTTCCATTGTGTGAGAGGCACTCTGAGCTTCAGAGCAACTTCTGAATATGCTGTATCTTAACTGCAGTAGAGTCAGTAAGAAAGACTTTTACATCTGAATCCTTAATGCTTTATACAGAAGAGAACAGGCTTTCTCTTTTAAGTTTCTGTGAAAGCCTTTGATACCTAGTCTGTGGCAAAAGGAAGTAAATGTTACTGAACTCTACGGTGTTATTGAGGAAACTTGAATGAATTAAGAGCACTGAGGAGGGTCTCAGCAATATTAATATGCCTACAGAGAAGGTACTCCCACTACCTGGTAAATCTAGCCACCTCGTCTGGAAGGATGGCACAGCTGTAGTGCTCCTGCCTCCTCAGCATTTCAATGTTCACGTTTACCCAGTGTCTCAGAACAGCTCTGGCACAAACTTGTAACTGAGCTTGTGTTATCCTGGTTATGGTTCCATGCATTAAACAGAAAAACATCCTCTTGTCAATAAGGCATTTTCCATGACTGAGAAATATTTCCATAAAGCTAGCGGAAACAACAAAAACAACAACAATGCTATATTTTGCTTGCTCTTGGTTTTCTCCCAATACACTTTTCTGGATTAAATACACGCTTTGTAGTTTATTTTTTTCATGGGTCACTGTTAATTGCATGACATGACTGCATTAATCACTTTCCAATAGCACAGCAGATTTTAGCTAGGAGAGCAACTGAGCAGTGTTTAATGTCAAAATCCAAAGCAGAGCAAAGGGATTTTCCTTCACTCTCCCTTCCTAATTTATGTGATAAAATACTCCTGGGATTAACAAGACAGACAGAAACTGTGCCTTTGATCTTGCTCGCTTTCATAGTCCAAGTGAATCAAGACTAGCAGATCCAGCACATGTAAAGGTAGGATTTTCATATATATTTTTTAAAAATTGGAAGTCTTCATTATGACGGAGAATGGCACAAGAAAATCAAAAATATATCCTTTCAATGCTTCAAAGGATATTAATTAAACATCAAGATAACATCTCAAGGCAGACTTCTCTTCCCTCACCTTCCAGACAAATTCCCTGTTAAAGGAAGATCATGCACCAACATCCATTATATGAGTATTTTTAAATGCTCCAGAAAGCTTTTCAATTCAAGTTTTTTCAAGTTTTTCAAACCTTTCACTTCTCTATAGACAGTGATGATGAAGAATCCTTTTTTTGTGGCTGACTGCAGTTTTCCCCAGGTTTTTTGCACTGTGTGGTAGAAGGTTTGACAGGCAGGTGCTCTTTCCCATAACCCAGTCTACCTGGAATAGTCTTCAGTCTATGTTTTTACTGCTGGGAAGTCAACAGCTCTAAGTTCTCAAGATACCCTCATGGTACTGGTCAGCAATTTATTTTCTATTGGAAGCTTCTCCTTCCTGCCTTCTGTCACCGGAAGCTGTAAAGGAAGTCTAAGTTTTCCAGGATTATCTGAAGAAGAGTCGTGTAATGTAAACAGAAGTGAGCTGCAATAAAAGAATGGCCTGATCTCTAGCTCAGATTCCTCCTTTCAGAACCATGGCTTGCTGTTTCTTTAAGGGCTACAGTGTCTGCTGTATTGGCATGAAGTGCTAATGCCTCCAAGGATCTATCCTGCCTCTTTCCCTGAACTCAAGGGCCCCGGCAAGAGCTAGAGAACAAGCTGATGACTTCTTATTTACTAGCTTTCAGTGCAGCATACTAATGTCAGGTGGCTCCAACTTAAACATGTGGAACTACAACCTGTGGCTGCTGAGGAGACGAGGGCTGCTACCTGTTTTTTCAGGCCCTCCTTGGAAGACATACCATACAGGGCTACATGGGGATGCAGTTTCCCTTTGAAAGCATCAAGAACCCAACCTCAGGAAGAGACAAGTGATAACAAAGGGAACACTGTGTTCTGTGTATTTGTAAGAGCTCCAGAAGTAATGTTTTTCAGGATGCTCTTTCCCATCTCTCCTCCCTTTCACACCTTCTATTTATTTCTTCTCAAGCTGTAATTCTCTTACAGTGAACTTCTAGGATACTGCCACTTGTTCCTTAGTGAAACTCCACTCAAAATCCTTCTGAAGACCATGCCCAAGGCCCAAGCTTTCCTATTTTTCATGAGAAGGAACTGCAAGAAAATAAAATTTAATTCTTCCATGATTAATGGAAGAAGAAACCAAGATGAACCAACACCAATGCCCACCTAAGCCTGGAGTCTGCTGGATAGCCTCGAACACCGTGTGGCAACGTCTTGTTCTACATTTGATTACTTCATATGTTCTCTGGATTTACATAATGTAGATACAAAACTCATAGAAATTAGGTGGAAAGATGTTCAAGGAAGAAGAGTGTAGATTCACTTGCAAAAGATTGTCTACATAGTACACGTTGCTCTGCATTTTCTAGTTGTCCTCCTCCTTTTTTAGGAGGGAGGAAAACGGAGTGATTGGAGCAGGAGTTTGCCTTTGGAATAGTCTTTCACCCAAAAGCTATTAGGATCAGATCTGCATGTCTAACTATGTAATGAGCATAGAAAACCACTGATAAGAACCAAGTAATCCAACAGAACAAGACTTTTCAAACACACAATGTCCATACCTCTGCACGTAGCCTCTGATCCAGACCACTGGCCATTTGGCTGACAAAGCCGGATGCTGCTTCCCACCAGATCAAATCCTGCTTTGCATCGGATCCCACAGGCAGCATTAAAATAATTGTTGCAGACATTCTGGACAAAGTGCCCATTTTCAGGGGGCTTCAGTTCAGGACAGTAAACAGCTAAATAATTAAACAACCACAACAGAGTTATGATGCTAGCTGGAGTGAAACAGGCTACTGAAGGAAAATAATCTTTTTCATTTGCTACTTGACTTGCATCTTGGTACTTTTGTTGTTTTGGAATGTCACAGGAAACCTTGTGTGCAAACACAAATAACAAAATTACCTCAGCACTGCATTGTGCATTCTGGGGTATTCTGTTCCTGTATGGAAACACTCACCTTCACAGGTTTGTCCTACAGCACGATATCCCTCCCGGCATGTACAATCCTCAATGGAGGTACTTCCTGGTGGAGAAGTATGATTCTTATCGGGACATGAGGTGCAAGTGCTGATTCCACCTGGTGAACCTTCAGGTTTGTAGGTTCCTGGTGGGCAAGCTGTTGAGCAAAAGAAAACATGACAGAAAGGAGCTCAGGATATCCACCTTTCACAGCTTGCATAACTTTTCAGGTGTGTTGCTTTATTTTTTTACATTGCATTTTTCTGCCTCATACACCAAGTGTTGCTTAGGCAATGAGCATTCTCCACTTAAAGCGCTGTAGAGTTCTTACAGGGGTGAACTAAAGCCTACCGAACTTGGTGGAGGTGTCTCCAGTGACTGCCTGGGGACTGATTTTATCTGTCCCCGACCAGCCCCCGATTAATCTTCTTGAAAAGAAGCCCAGTCCCAGAGGACACGCTACATTTTCACTGATAAACCTGTGCTGACCTCACAAAGACACACTTGATTTAGAGGTGTAAAAAATCAGTTTAGACATAATCCTTGCCACTCAAAACTACAATAAAGTTTAATGCATACAAATTCTTAGTAAGAAGATAACATATGCTAGCAAAAAACCCTGCCCTTGACACATCATGATTATATAAGATCTACACACTATATTTGCTAAAGTGGACGAACCACAAACAATGAAGCAATTAATCAAAGCAGCTGCTTTGCACTCATCCATATATCATTTAATATTTTTAACTCTGTGCATCTACATGCACAAACCTGAAAGAGATTTAGGAGATGTCTTCAGAGGCAGCAAAAACGCATACAGAAAAAGTCACCTCTCACCTGAGAACTTCAGATTGGTTGGATAAGGCTGAGTCTTATCTCTCTCTAGCTTCAATGCTCTTCTTCAGGAAATCACCAAAATTATCTTTATTTACTTCATAAAGATGAGAAACAAGGGAGCAACTAATCAACAGATACTGATAAAGTGAAGTACCGATTGATTGATCAGATTACCACTTGAAACAGAACTCAAAGACTCTTGTGCTGAAAAACATACTTCCTGATGCAAAGTTCAGTAAATATTTTAAGCAGGTTATGTAATATTAACAGTGACACTCAGACAAAAAAAGCTCTCATTTAATAAATTTCCCTTTCTACAAATTTTCCTAATGGCCACGCTTTCTCTTGCAGACTGCCAGTCAGCCTCTCATTTCCTCTCCTCAGTACAATCCCTTTGTACCACCTGATGTAGGTCTGGATGGTACAACCATAAACACCCTCAAGTGCCTTCCTCATTACATAGTCAGGTGTGCTCTGCTTCTGGACCAAATCTCTCCTATCGAGGTGTATTTCTTAGGGTTCAGAGATTCTGGCAGTATCAGTCTTTACTTTGGTAGATACTGAAACAGCTCTGTTTGTTCTGTAAGTTAGGTGCTAATAAAGTCTGACTCTTGTCTTACTAATGAAAACAACTTTATGCTTTCTAGGCAACTGCAAAAAAAAAACAACAACAACCAACCCAACACAAAAAACAAAATCAAAAGAAATCCCAGCCTCCTTTTTCCTCACCTGTCATAGGAAATTTGACTTTCATAAACCAAATGTTATGGATCCTACCCTAAAAAATCAACCCATATCAACAGTTAGCACTTCTTTCCAGAAGGAGCAGAGTCTTTTGAACAGCTTACAGAGACAATATTTTTGTTTCCTTTTCAGAAAAATTTGCAGTTTTATTTTGATGAAAGCAACTAAGTGGCTCTCAGCTAAGAGGTGATCTTGGGTGCTGTAAATCAGCTTCACAAATCTGCACTTTAAATAAACTTTTAAAAATACAATTAAAATGCTGAAGCTGTAAAGGATATAACTACAAATCAAAGCATTTCAGGAGGGGAAAAGGGAAGAAAAATCCAATCAGAATTAGAGCTTTTCATTTTTGTTTTGGGACTTTCAGAAAAGCATTTACAAAAAATATCCCTTTCCTATAGTTCACCTGCTTTTCCCATCCAAGACATTCCCCTTGGACTGTTACTGCTTCTTTCCTCTCTTCTCTGCAGAAATCCCCTCCTTGGACATTAGGTCTCTCTGAAATAGTCTCTCACGCTTCAGATGATCATCTCCACAAAGTATCACAGCATGACTCTGAAATCTCTCAAATATATTCCTCTGGCACTTTGTGGAAGTCTCTGAGCATCTTTATTAAAACTAATCAGTAAAAGTGATGAAGTGCATCCAAAATGATACAAGAAAGAAGAGGGAAATACAAGGGACCTGCTGTATGATGAAGCTGCTTTTCATGTGGCAGCAGAAGTAAATTAGACTCTTCTGTTCTACACAGGGCATATAAAATGACATCTAAAGTAAGTGTTTCATTTAAAAATACCCAACAAAAACCCAACCTAACTCCTCTCTTTCTTGCAACCTCACCTTAGATGAAGAAGCAGCAGTTCTTTTCTGTTTCTGCTTTGTGAACAATGAGATAAAAATAATCACCCATTTGATGGTGTGAACATTTTTAACAAACCCAGTAATTTACTTCAGGCTTTGAATCAGTCTGGCTTTGATAAAAATGGTTCATTCTCAAATTACATTTACAATTTGTTCTTTCCAGTGAAGCAGCAGGAGGTAAATAATACTGTTAAAATGGTTATTAATGTCTCTACTGGGAAAGCCAAGTTTCCCCAAATGTCCTTTTTGTATGCTTCAAATACTTTCCACCACCTTTCTGAAAGTTGAACTACACCCTATCTTGGCTTTTTATGTAGAATTTTCTCCAAGCCTGAGTCCCTGAACTGCTCAATGACCCTACATCTGCCCTATATGTATTCAGCTACATTCAAAATTTCCACAAGATAACACTTGGTTGTAAGTTCTGTAGAGCTACTTCCAAGTGTGTTGAGACGACACAGTCTATCCCTTGATGCCAAGAGATGGTCCAAGAATGGAGCATAAGCATGCTGACCTCTGTGCATATCCATCACAGCCATAGAATTTAACAAGGCCAGAGTCTACGTTAAAACCATCCAAAATCAGCTGTGGAAGAGCAGAGCTTCTGCCATCTGCTGTAGACTGGACTTGTCCATATCTGGCCCAGCTAGTCTGCAGACCCATGCCTTCCTGCTCTACACAGCACTACAGCACGGCCCACACAGAAATGCATTCAGAGGTGAGACAGATCTTGATAGGCAAGCACCTTTGAAGAACACATGTGGCTCCACCCGTGACTGATCGTAGCAGGGTCTCTTCCGACAATCAAGCAGTGCCAAATTTTCACTGCATTCTAGTCACCAGTCTGCTTGCACTCACTGCAATGCACTCTATTCCTGCAAAAACTAACTGCAGAGAAGGATCATCTTCTCCAGTGATAATCTGTAAAAACAATTTAAATTTTTTTTTTCCGAGGCTTGCTTTCCCTTGCCAACAATGTGATGGTACAAAAAGATTCCAAACAATATATAAACGAATGCTAGTGTAATAAGCATCAATCTGGCACTGTCAAGAATGAAAAAAGTGGCAAGAATTTTAGAAATGGGTAAACACTTTGTGGTGGGATGCCAGGTGCCCACCAAATCACTCTATCACTCTCCTCCTCAGCTGGACAGGAAAGAGAAATTATGATGAAAGGCTCATGAAGGTTGAGTGAAGAATGAGGAGATCACTCACCAATTTATCATCATGGGCAACACAGACTCGACTTGGGGAATTGGTTTAATTTATTACCAATCACATCAGAGTAGGATAATAAGAAATAAAACCAAATCTTAAAAATACATCCCCCCATCCACCCCTTCCTCACGAGTTTAATTTTACTGCCAATTTTTTCTGTCTCTTCCCCCCGAGCAGCACAGGAGGACAGGGAATGGGGGTTGTAGTCAGTTCATAACACATTGTCTCTGCTGCTCCTTCCTCCTCAGGGTGAGGACTCCTCACAATCTTCCCCTGGTCCACTGTGGGGTCCCTCCCACAGGAAGCTGTTCTTCATGAACTGCTCCAGTGTGGGTCTCCCACAGAGTCACAAGTCCTGCCAGCAAACCTGCTCCAGCATGCGCTCCTCTTTCCATGGGGCCACAGGTCTGGCCAGGAGCATGCTCCAGTGTGAGCTTCCCACAGAGTCACAGCCTCCTTCAGGCATCCACGTGTTCCATCATGGACCTCCATGGGCTGCAGGGGGACAGCCTGCCTCACCATGGTCTTTCACCATGGGCTGCAAGAGAATCTCTGCTCCAGAGCCTGAAGCACTTCCTCCCCCTCCTTCTTCACTGACCTTGGTGTGTGCAGGGTTGTTTTTCTCACATATTCTCATTCCTCTCTACCGGCTGCTGTTGTGCAGTAGTTTTTAGCCCTTCTTAAATATGTTATCCCAGAGGCACTACCACGATTGCTCATGGGCTCTGCCTTGGCCAGCAGTGGGTCTTGGAGGTGGCTGGCATTGACTCTGTTGGACATGGGGAAGCTTCTAGCAGCTTTTCATTGCAGCTGCCCCTGTAGCCCCCCTGCTAACAAAACCTTGCCATGCAAACTCAATACACAATTTTAATAGTATTGGGCTTTAAAGAGAGAGAACACTTATATACACATCTGCATGTATGATCTCAAAAAAAAAAGATTTAACTACTGCCTATATGTGAACCACATGGTTGCCCAGAAACAAGAGGAGGAGAATGGAAATGCTTTATAAAAAATGTAATTCTCCTCTAGAGACCGGAATAGTGAATATTGAGTTACAACAAAGGATTACCTCCTTGTTACAAGAACAAAAGGATATCTGGAAGTAGGGATTAGTGCGCTAACTCAAACAAGCACGGGTCCCAAGCTCCCCAAGCACACAAAGATGGCTCACATCTTGTCAGTTGTCATCAATAACAACCTGCTTTCACAAAATGGTGGACATTCTCCAATGATCCCCGTTCAGATTCTATCATCTGTGGTAATGACAGCTCAATAAACTTCAGATCAGAAATGCGAATGAAACAGTACATGCCTACTTCAGCAGGCCTCCTGCATTTTTCTCTTCATTTATGCTCTCCTAGGATATAAAACTAGCTGAAAAAATGTAAGAAAAACTGTCTATCTCTTCTGTTGATGTTTTGATGACTTCCTAAGCTATCAATGGAACATATTTTCTTACTCTTTTATCTACAAAAAAATAATAATAATCAAGTGGCACATAGAAGAGAAATCATTAGAAAGGAAATATGACGCAGGTTTACTAGAAACAAAGACCCACAGGGCAGGCACAAAAACATTTCAGTCAATGTGTCATTACTGAGAACATAACAATATGTCAAGATGTTGTGTGAAGCTGAACAATGGACACGGAAAGTTAGGAAAGTCCATCAAAAAAATCAAAGAACAGACTTTGAAATTCAGTAGGAATTATTCTTCTCTGCCTGCCTACAGTAATCACAAATTTGATATTTTAATTCTCAAGCAGAATAACTTAACATCGTAAAAGTGACAACATAAACCAAGATATATTTCAGAGATTCACCAAACACTTAGCACTTTTTTTCCAGTTTGGCTTTTTTAAGTTGCAAATATTAAAGCCAGAGGCAAAGTTAAGCCACCTGGTATTGAAACCATACAATGGCATAAAGACTCTGAATTTAAACAGGTAGAGATCATGTGTCAAAGGGTTCTGCTCTGCGACACAGGGTCATGGTTCTTCCTCTGAATGTACAAGTGCAAATTTTAAGGATAAACAACTCTTCCTAAAAATGTAAATCTTATCAAATCCTGGGAGAGCAGGCAAGCTCAATTTCTTTTCCAACTATACTAGTTTATTTAAGTCACTGAAATGGAATTATTCTTCATTTATTCCAGTGTAAGAGAGCGGAGAGTCAAACTCCATGTATTTCAAAGATTAATTTGAGGGATTTTGTATTTTTTCAATGCATAATTTATCCCAGTAACTACACTTACAAAGTAATCCCTAGCATGAGCTGTTTTTTCCACACTTGATGCTAATGAAGGATCCGATTAAGGATTTATCTTTTCGGAATATGGCAGGAATCAGCCAGGCAATATCCTGCTCTCTCCTGCATCAACCTGAGCTCTATTCATACACTGCTACTGTGATGATTGTAGTCTCCAATTCTCATTTTTTCTCCATATACGTAAAGCCTAAATGAAGGGACACCTTGACGCAAATCACAAATACATAAACAGTCTTTATAACCCAGTCCCCAAAAATTCTTAAAAGAGGAAAGGCAGACTAGTTTTCCATTTAATCAAAATGGTTTTATGCTACTGTAATTACTTTAATGACACTGATTACATGGATACGCAGTAAATGTAATGAAGTGGTGAGTCTGTCCCAGAAGAAGAGTATATCATGAATAACTATTCTTTTTTTTGGGTTGCTGGTGTCTGTTAAAAATAATGTAATTCATAGATTACAAAATCTCTAAACAACAATCACCAGACGTTTGTATTAAATTCTTTACCATTTTTCTCAGGTTTTGTTACTGAATGTACACGGACAGGAGATTTTTAGTTATGTGGATCTTTGACCTGGCTTATGCAGTCTTGTACTTTTATTAGTTCATTGGAAGTTACATGGATGATCCTAGAACGGTGTGTGCCTAGAACTACTTCAAATTGCAGTCCAAAACATTGGGACAACCAAAACCTCAAATTGCCTTGCATTTATGCGCTTGGAGGAGAACTACAGACTGAAGCTGTGGGCTCTCTCTCCCACTTCTTTAGTTCATCTATGATTCCTGTGCCTTGGCAACAGCAAAATTTATGAAAATTAGCAAATAAGTCACCCTCACCTTCATGTGTGTGAAACAAATACTGTGGTAGCTGCCTTTGGCATCAGTCATGTTTTAAATTGGCCACCATGAATGAACCAATGGCCTGACAAATAAAATAAGCTTTACAGGGATAATGCATGGTGTCACGAAGGAAAAGGAGATCCCTGTTCCACATCAAGCAGCCAGAGACTTCCTGATGCTTTCCCACTCACTGCTGCAGCACAGAAGAATCTGGGGTGTCCTGCAGTACTTGCATGCAGAGATGCTGAACACTCCCTCCCGCCTCCAAAACCCATCCCGCTGCTGCACCGTTCATTTGTCAGTGGCCTCTGCAAGGGAAACTCCCCAGTCCCCTGCCCTCTCCATCTATTTTGCAGTGATATGTCTTGGCTATTTCTTTAACTATTGTATTCTGCAAATGCGGGGCACTAGCGGGTCCCAGGATTCTGTAATTTTCAAGTCTATTCTAGTAAACCAAACGATGATCCACAATTGTGTGTTTCTCTCCCACCTGTCTTTTCCAGCAGAAAATTGACTACCCTGGCCTCTGAAACGTAGCCCACTGGACCTGCACATGAAGATCTTTAAGCTCAAAGACTCTCCACACCCTGGAAAATCTACCTTAGAGACTGCCTCCAGGAGTTACTGCTTTTGTTGTCACATTTAAAGATGATTTTTTTTTTTAATCTCCTGTATCATAGGTTTGTCAGAACAGGCACTTTGTTCCCATGAAATGCCTTTGGAAACTAAAGAGAAAAAACATCCAAATCTTTGGCAGATATTATAATCCACCTTTCTGCAGTTTGCAACATGTATGGTTCCATAAAAAATTACATGAGCCAGAAGCATGCCAGGATTACAAGAAATATGCAAGGAAGTGGCTTTAGTTAAACATTTGACATGTATGACTTGTACAAAGACTGCAAAAGAAAACCTTGAGCTTGCCTTTAAGTGTAGGGATCAGGGAAGGATTTCAGCTAAGTCTCAGCATGTTCTTCAACTCTTTAATATCTCCTGTTATCCCCAGCATGTGCTCTGCATTAATTTCAGACAGCATTGAACCTGCTCATCCATCTGCTCTTTGTCAGAATTCCTTAAGCATCCTTCTCACAGCAACATGATTAGCAATTTAACAAGCTAGATGTCTTCTCTGTTCCTATTTGATGTATTTTGCTCCATGTCTTTATTAGGTTTACCATTTTCCTCTCACTGGGGAGAGCAGGCTGAAACAAATCAGAAGTTTAGCTACTTCTGTACATAATACATAGGTAGGGGTTCACTCAAACCTTTTTACTGAGCTTACAGACACCAGAACTGCAATATTCCACTACCAAGCAGGCTGCAGCATTTGGAATGACACTTGGAGATGATCTAGCTATAGACCTTTAAGAACTTCAAACAGACTTAACAAATTCTTAGCAGAAATAACTTGTTCATGATAAACATTAGTATCTTGGATCCCCTCCATGGGGCAGAAAAACTAGAAAGCTGCCTGGAAGGAGATGCAGCCCCTTGGGTGACCATCCCATCTCAGTACCTCAAGCATCCACAGTGTGGGGGAACAATCTGCCTGGTGAAGAATATAAGCCCAAGAGCTATCATGGTTTGTAAAAATTAGGATGCCTACAAGGACCTTCTTCCACTGGGAGGTCTGGTCGTGAGCCACAACTGCGCTCAGAACCCCTGGGTAGGCTTGCGGCCAGCACATTTAGACAGGATTACAGCAAAGCAATGATTCTGACTGCAAAACATACTCCTTGGTAATAGCAGCAGTACTGAAAAAATATATATAAAATTTATTTATGCCCAGTTTTAAAGCTTTAAAAAAAACCCAAACCAATTACTGTATGTTAAAAACATGGTGAGTGCCCTAAATAGGTTAATACTTGAACCACACATGTGTTGCAAGGACACAGAGCTTTTAAAAGCATTTTACATGTTTTACAATCATAAAGACTACTACATGCACTTTTACAGAGGGTAACTTCTCTCTCTGTCTCAAAACATGTGGCTTACTGAGGAATAAAACCAAAAAATCCTGATTCCATGTACTGTATTGTAAATTTAAAATAAAAAGAAGCCTACCCATGCTTCATTCAAGCTACAAGTTCACAAGATACATCCTAACAACTTGTAAAATTTGTATACTCAGAAATGGCATTCATGCACTCTTTACAGGTTTGCTCTTTGCATAGACATCAAATCTAGCCTTGGTATGTTTGGAAGCAAACAAACCCAAAGCAAACATAAACATGCCTTTTAGCTACAGATATCAGCTGTCCGTGACTCTTTTGATTTTTAGAGCTTGGATGTTGATAAATGTCCTCATGCCGCTGCATATTTCTAAAATGTATCATGAAAAAGTGTACAAAAACTGATGAAATGAGAAAAAGGTCTTCCTAGGAAATTAACTTAGTTGATTGTGTGAATTTTGCCTTGCAATTAGAAATTATTTATGAATGTACTTATGTGCAAGTGAAGGTTTTGTGTCCAAGACTTCACACACAATGTGTGTGAAGAGGAAATACAAGCAATTCTGAAAATGCTTTGCTCAGAGCAAAATTACTAAATAGTAGGCTTTTCTCGAGATGGTCTTCACCATAATCAGAGACACACATTCCTCAGTAAACCTTGGTAACTGCTGATGTTACAGCACATTCTACTCTAAGTAGACTAAGTGCCCTGGATCTCTGGATAGCTTCCTGCTATTTAAATAAATAAACACTGAAAAGGAATGTCACCATCCTGTCATAGGTGTGTTGATTTGCCATTTTAATATATTTGCTGTGAAGTTATATTTTTGCTTTTACAAAACAGTAAAAAAAATACAGACAGGCTGAAGTAAAGCAAATTCCATTAAAAAGAACCCTAACATTTTGTATAGTTTGTGCTACATGCAGATGAGTAAATACCTGTTTCAGAGATCTAGTATTCATCTCATCTGAAGACACTAGAAGCCCAGTTTTCTTTAGGCCTGGTCAAACCACTGTACCATGTATCAAATAACTCTACCCTTCCTTTCAGCTGACAGAAAGGGTTCTGGGGCAGGAAGGGAAAGGGAGAGCCTAGAAAAGGACACATTTGCAGAGAGGGATGCAAATCAGATGCAGGGACCACAGTCACTCCTTACTTTCATTACTCCTCATTGTACCAAAAAATCCAACAATCCATCACATCCCTAACAGGACAGACTAATAAGCAGCTTCTAGATGCCCAAAATGTCCAAACTACCTCTAGACCAAACCCCAAGTGATTGCAGTTAGATACATCAGAAGAGTTAAAAAGATCCATCTGGGCTGCACTATATGCTGCTTGGTTAACTTCTGTGTGAGCTAGAGGAACACACCAGAAAGCAAGAAACGGTCCTTCTTTATCCACAACTGGAAAGAGGGACTACTTGGAAAGAGAGAAGTCTTAGCTGGGGGAAAAAAAAAAAATACTTCCGTAGCAACTCCTAATGTGTTACACCCAGAGGAAGCTGGACAGAAGTGAGAATCTACTCCACTGCCTGCGACTCTGGAGACACACTGAAACCACCTCAACCCAGCCAGCACTTGCTCAGCACAGCCTACACTTTCTTCCAGAGCAGGGAGCAAGGGTCTCGTGTTACATGCCTAACTCAACACATCACCTTCTCCATGGTTTCCTCAAAGGTAATTTTAATCAAAATAAGGGATTGGGGAGATGGGGTTTAGAAGTCAACCAAGCATGCACCCCCAGCTTCACAGCACTGTCAGCTTTCTGCAGTGAAAAACATGCGTGAATGCTGGGCCAGGAATGGTGGTTCAAGATCCGTTTCCACTGTGTGCACCAAATCAGCAACTTGAACGCAGTTTTGTGTTCAATGATTCTTGGGACTTAGGTGTGATGACCCTCCGGTCAAACAGAATGACCAAACTGGCTTTCCTCAGAGCAGCAAGTTGCATGAACAATCCAGGAGGAGTCAGAAACTCTGCATCCTCAGATTTTCTCCTTCTCACTTGGGCAAAAATTGTGAGTGGCAAAACATCTACAGAACCCTGTATAGTCCTAAATTATTTTACTAGTCTAAGGTGAAATGCTCCCTTTCTGCTGTTGCCTTCAACACCCACTCCCAGCAGCTGTTGCTGTATATGATCATGAAAAAAAAAAGATACCTATTTCTGCCTCCTTTCTCTGCAGATCAGAGTAGTTAGAGTTGCTGAGTCACAGATGGGGAATGCAGCAAGCAAAAGCTATTATAAACAGGAAAGTGAAGCCATTTCTGCCAGAACTTCAATAAACTGTCACTACTGCATTAGGTGCCAAACTTGGCCTCTTTTCCACATCCCTTATTTTTATCATTAAATATACTTTTCAACAACAGTGATTATACTCCTATTAAGTAACATTTCTGAGCACTGAAGATACAGCACATGACTGTGCAGATGGAGAACATATGTCACTATTTCCATGTTTATTTACTTAGCAGCCCAGTGTGAGAGTCAGACAGTTTTTGGTTAACTTAAGCGAGCTGAAGCACATGCAATGGCTCAGGCCAGTAATCAGACAATAAAAAGTCATGGGTTTGCCAATTACTTTTTTTATGTATTGTGAAACTAGCCCAGTTATCCCTGTGCAGAGTTCAGTAAAGTGTTGTAATCTCAACGTTATAGTTTCTACTTAATTCCTGGAATCACTACTGATACCCATGATTTACTGTGAAAAATGCCACAAATCCCATTCTCCATTCCTCATGTAAAACTCTTAGGGAAACTGACAGGATCTCCTGACTTCTTTTAAAATTATCTAAATATGTAGATCAAAATCAAGTCTCTTTTAAGGAAAGCAAGAGTACTGAGAGAACAACCAGATCACTATGCACACCACTAGTTGCTGTTTGCTCAAGGAACATTTGGAGAAGTGACTGCTGCTCACTTCATTTCCCCCATTTTCCCTTGTCCTTCTCCACTTTCATTTCTTTGCAAGACATAAAGGAAGTCCTTAAGGAAGGATCTGACATCAATGACATCTGCATTATTTGCAACATCAGATGGAAACAAAGGGGTCAACCTCAGATTTGAACTGAAGGAATGTGTTTTAAGTACTGAATGCTGTGCCTGCCAAGAAAGTGAACTTTACTACCACAAAAGCTATGGTAAAATAGATTAAAGATTAAAAAAATTACTTTGCAGTACCAAACTCAAATACTCAGCTTTAGTCCTCAGTCTAGCAAAGTTTCCTTCTGTGAACAACCTCCATTAAAGCATTTCTGAACACCTCCATCCTTTAGCCACTCTGCAAAGACTTTATCTTCTGCAATGCAGGAGTTCTCTCACACAGCAGGAACCCCTGGCTAGTAAGTCATGTGTTTGTAAGGCCCCTTCTTGCTATCAGTATCGACCAAATAGGTGTGAAATTAGCAAACTGTAACATCCAAGGGATTTACTGAAGTGCAGTTTTTTAATCTAGAATAAAATAGCTGCCTGCTGCCGCCAGAAAGTGAACAGGGACACAGTAGAGTGAGATTCTTTCAAGAACTATAAGGTGCTCAGCCTGTGTGTACATCGCAGTGATGTACAGATGGTCCGTGTCCCAGTTCTCCATCCTCTTCTCAGCTTCAAGGGTATTTCTTCCACCTTGAAAAAGCAGAATCAGTTGTGCTCTTTCTAAAGGGCAGTGTATTTGTATTATTTAGGAAGAAAAATGTTGGTCACACTTTCTGTCCTACCTTATTCCCTAAATGCATGCCCTTTTCCTGAGCTCTTTTGCCATAAACAAGGCCAGCTACACCTGCAGACATGGAGAATAAGAAGGGAACAATCTTAACTGCAACCCAGTTAAAGAAAAAAAAAAGGTAGGCAGAAATAATGATTAAATCACTGCTTAACGGACCTAAGACTTATGATTATTATATCACTGATTTTTAGTTAGATAATCTATGCTTAAAGAGCACTTGATTCCAATTAGTTAGGTTCACAAGACAATTAACACTGTATAAAAATATCCCAGTTTTTCCTGAGTTGAAGCCAAGTTCTTGGATAATTTCTTGCATGCTTGCAGACTGTGAAACAGTGAAGGATGCAAGTGACAGATGATAAACTATCTTTCTGACGGAGGAATGTATGAGGCACTGCACTTTCTATTTCAACATAGGAGGTCTCCGAAAAATTACCTTATTAGAAGTGAGAATAAATCAATCTCTGACATTATTGGGAGTGAAATTTAAGATGTTACAGACAACTTTGGGAAGGATGACATTCACAGACCTTGAACTTGTTAGCTTTAATAGTTACCTGTGCTTCACTCTTGAGGCAAAGACCAGACAAGCAACAGCTGTGATCCACCACCTGCATCTTGAGGGATAGGTAATTAAAAAGAAGTGGGGGAACAAGAAGACAGTAAGAGGGTTTCCACATGTTTTCAAGGTGCAAGCCTTCTTCCCTATGACATAGTAGAAGGTGCCTAGACAGTTGCTGAAGGACTGATGGTGATAGTGAAAAGCTATCAGGAGAGCAAAGACCGCAGAATCCTGGAGGCTGGCACCTCATTTGTCAAGTGGAACTGATGGTCATGTGCCCTGTGCAATGCCAAACTCCTCTTGCACCTAGGCTAGAAGAGCCATTGTCATGGATAAATATTGAAAAGGAGCATTGCTGCTAAGTCACGGAAAAGGCAGGAATGAAGGTAACTGTTGGCTACTGTTATATTAAAGACATAGTGGTACCCTCACCTCAGTGTCTAAGCCTGGTATGCTTCTTCTCAGTCCAACTTCTGTGATCACATTACTTCTGTTCTCATGGGTTTGGACTGTGGGCTCAAGGTGGGCCATATGTGAATATAGCTTTGCTACTGTCATTGCTGAGATCAAGTCACTAATGAAGACCTAGAATTCTTGCCTTTCTGTACTCCTGCGCCACAATCTAACCACCATGCTTGTGATGCCATTGGGACAGTTTTGTGAAGTGGTTTTGGTCAATCAGGAAGGTGCTCATAGAAGTGCCACGTTTTGAAAATGGTGTTGCATTTTGTAAGGCATTGTGGTTTGAATTTCCATTCAGAAATAAAAGAGAGAAAAATTTATGTATGTGTTTTACTCCTCTACAATTCACAATGACATAAAAACTGAGTAAAGGGATTTTCAAGTGACTGTATATTTTGATCCTCGTTATGCTGAGGCAAAGGCTTAGACTCTGAAAAGAGGGAAACTGAATGTTTGTATTTCAGGTGATATTCTTTGCAAAGTTGACAACTGAAACAGGACCAGAGTATTTTCAGGTATACGAACTAATGCCTCTGTGAGATAAATAATAATGGAAGTCCAAAAGAAACACCAGTTTAACAACACATAGCTCTTCTGCTGTTCAATCATGAGGTTTGGCAACCATGCCTTATGTTCTGTGTCAACACCAAGTCTCCTCAGAATAAGGCAACTCAGCCTCCCACTCTTCTTGTACTTAGAAAAAGCTAGTCCTATGAACTGTGTTACTTGAAAGAGTAACTTTTGCAGCACTTCATATTCCTGCAGGCAAAGCCCTCTTCTTAACCCCTCAGCCTTAAGACCTATGGCACCTTTGTGCCACAGAGGTAAAAAAGATGCAGAAGATTTAAACTAGTTAGATGCTGCATTGAAAGGTACTAGAGCACCTCTGCACTGGCCTGGACTCCCCACAGTGAGCACACACACAGTCACTGCTGTAAGAGGCACTGGGCTTGTCTTCTATGATGCTAAACCTATTGCAGCAGGCTTTAACAGACTGCCATTCCCAGGCCCATGCAGGCTTCATGGGATGCTCTGAAGGGCAGCAGATGGGCAAAGCGTGAAATGAGGGACAGGAAGAAAATACACAGTAACAGGCCAACATCTCCTTTAAAGCTCCAGGCATTTTTACACAGACATTAAACTCAGAACATAAATATATGCCTTTACACTAATGTGACTTATAGTATCCCCAGCCCATGTACACACAGGTGTTTTTGCGTTCTGCCAGAACAATGACATTTCCTGTCTCTTACCTTGATACAGTTTTTAATAACACCTAAGCGTACATGAAGGTAAGAGTATTTCTGGGAGAGCATATTCAGAACGCAGCAAGCACTTTTCTGTCATAAAACAGTAGAACCTGGAGCTGAAGGGAAGCCTGACAAAAGTAACAGGAATGTTATACTCTGGACTACTCAGTGAAGTCCTAACCAACAAAGAGACTGGAATTAATAGCAGTAATATGTAAAAAAACCCATGCAGTATTAGCAGCCATGATGTTGGAAAGTTCTTGTACTTCATCTTCTGGTATTCTTGTTTGAGAAACAAACTACACACCACAGGGAGATGGGAACTTTGCATGGGTATTTACTATGGCATTTACCTTTTGTTTCAATTTTTTGGGCCAAAAATGCACTTAATTTTTTAGCTATCCTCAGAATGTTTCTTTTGCTCTCATGTGAAAAAATTCTAGCAGATTTGCCTCATGGCCAGATGAAGAAGCCAGATCTTAGGTTGTTACTACAGGGTACAGCTCTGTGTAAAATCAATACAGCTGCATACACCTACACAGATGGAGATTCCATCCATCCATAGATGCCATTCTTCTATGCTTTACACTAATGAAAAGCTGCAACTTAGTGCTTAATTGCTTTGGGTTTTGTTTCAAATCTGTCACCTCAAACAATAACTAAACTACATATTGAACTATATCATTCATATTATATTATATATATGCATTTATTATATGGTTAACTATATTACACACACTTCTGTAAAACTAGTATTTCTCAACCCCTTCATACCCCAAATTCATTCTTCCCATTCTTGTGGAGGAAAACACTCCATATTTAATAAACGTCAGACTAGGGAGAAAAAATTCAACTCTTCAAACTACCTTCATACGTCTGTTCTACTAAAACATCTGCACTGGAAGTGTGAGCTGCTGGTCTGGCTTTGTTTTGCATGGTAACAAATTAAACCCTAGGGTTTTGGCCTGAAGAGGTTCCCATTTCTCTGTAGAGTCTTGATTTCTGTTTTCATCAAAACACCAACAAAACCAGGAGAAACCAATTTCCTGTTTGATGAAACTGATCTGTGTTGCTGCTTTCTCATTCTCAAGGGACCCGGCCACACTCCACGAAGCAGTCAGCACTGTTTCTGGGTAAGAAGCCTGGGCCATCTGCAGTAGATTTTGGATTAACAGAAGAAAACAAGGCTGCTTACAAGACGGAACACCAAACCGCTCCCATGCACTATGGCTGTTGACTACCTGGCAAAGAGTACTCATTTCATGTCTTACCATAAAATGTTTGCAACCTATTTGTCCTGATTCTGCTTCTAAGTTGAGGGGGCTTTTCCCCCTTTTCATCATGGTGTTTTTTTCCAGCATACTCTTGTTGCTGCCTGTGCCTTTGCTGGAGTGGTACCAGAGTCTGAAGTACTTCTGGACCCCTGTGGCTGAAGAAACAAAGAACATTGCACACAGCGGGAGGAAGCAAGGAGCATAGCTGCAGAGGACACGAAGAGAGGGCTTCCTCCCTGGAAGTGATTGTGAAATAACCTGAGGAACTTCTCAGACAATTTTCCACAGAAAGCACAGAGAAAGCAGCTGGACATGAGTGAACAGGAGAGGCAACAGAAAAGCCGTCTCATCCCTTCTTATGATGGTGGTAGCCAAATGGACAGAAGGTAGTGGAAGTAACATAAAGAACATCTATATTGCCTTTTGGGTAAATATCACTTGAAAGACTTTGTTTAGGTCAAAATTTGCAAACAAATTACTTATTTACCTGTGGGTCATGACCTGATGAGCTTTGTGCACCTTTGCTTCTACATTTTCTTTTCCCTCTCAGCAAACGCAGGGCTATTAACAAATGGCCATCTCTGAACACTTGAGAAATAATGCAAACTGCATTTTATACAAAATACTTGCTTCATATTAGAAGAGAAGTAAGCAATATTGTTTAAAATGTTGAAAGGACTAGTACTTATTCTTACAGAGAACACACTTTGCAACACACTTGGCCTGGGTAGAGTGAATATCACAGCATAAGACAAGGACTTAAAAAAGATTGAAATAATCCTACACTCCATGTTCAACTGGAAACTGATTCTGAGAGCTAAGAATCAAATTCAATTGACGAAGAGTCAAACACACCATGTACAATCCATGAAATTCCAAATGCAAAGAGACAATGACTGCCTGCTTTTGTCACATTAAGAGCATTATGCCCCTGTCTGGTTAAATGAATCAGCTTTGACAAGACTTTGGGAGCAACTTAATGATGGTAGGAATCCCGATGCCTATTCACAACCTCACAGGCATGGGCACTAAGGCTAAACATTACAAATTAATTGTAGCACAAATTATGTACTGGGAAGGACTTAAGTACTTAAAGGTGATACGTTGGTGCCGTAGAGAGCCACTGGGGACACAATAGTTAATTAAAACAAGCTCTAAGTCTCTCAACCTCTTTCCTCATTTCAATAATTAACACTCTTCTTTACTGCCATCTTATTTTATCCCTCATGCACTCTTCAAGAATTTTAACTTTTTATTCTCTAAGACAAAAGCTACTTAAAGGCTCATAGAATGCTAAGAAGTCTGCTTTTAATTTGTGAGACTGGCACATGTTCAGGAATAATATGTATGCACATGAAAACATCTGGATATGTGTTTCTGAAAAGGTAGCAAAGGCAAGATGACACCATCTGATCCATAGGGGTACCAGAGAATGTTGCAGTAAAAACCTTTTCATTAAGGGGTTCAATGGACAGACAATTATTCCAATAATTGCCGGTATGATGCAAGTCCCCATCTTGAAAAGGATTCTCAAATCTGCACGACCAGTCAAAGACTTACCAAAGGCCTATGATACAATAGTATGAACCTACACGGTTCAAAAAACCACATCTGTGACAGCATACACAACCACGTACAATCTCAATGAAGCTAAGACAGCCTGCTTTCTATCCTGTCTAGAGACTCAAGGCAAAGCTCAGACTTAACAGTGAAGGGTTTACAGTCATTCAACTACAGGCTAAACCTATCTGGTGCTGTATTTACACTTCAAGTCTTCTTTGTTGTAATGGCCACCTGCAAGGGTTATACTGTGGCCAAAGGACAGCTTGGGCGCTCCAGGGAGAGCCTAAGTCTGATCAGCACAGAAAGCTGGAGACTATTTCTGCGTCATGTCTATTTCTATTCAGAGCACGGTTTCTGCTCCTTTCAAGCCCTCCAGATGGTTGATCTTTCTCCTCTAATTGCACATATGAACTTTGGCCAAAGGCTTTATTTTAATGACATTCTGAAGTGACCAGGACAAGCCACTTCCAAGATAAGGAAAAAAGGGTAATTCATGCATCACTTTCCAACTTTCCATCAAATTTATTTCAGAAATAGCTCTGTACTTAATACAAAGGAAAAAGTCTGCTTTGGCATAGAAACTTATTTTCTAAAGCCTCAGATGACATGTTGTTGGAAAGGATGAGATGTTTTTCAATACTGCATACAAACGTAAAATTATGCCTCTGCTTTTCTGGTCTGCACATGTCAAAACTGAATCTGGGCTTTCACCTTTACCTTACAACTTCATTTTTAAAGAATTTCCTCAAATATTGAGCCAATATATACAGAAAACTTTTCTGTTGCTGGTTTTTGGTTTGTTCTAGGGTTTTCTTTCTCCATTACGTTTCAGCTTTAAATGCAAAGGAAAGCTACATGGCGCAGTTAGAAAAATTCTATACCAAAGCATCTTTACATATATTAGGTATCATGTTACTTTAAAATGTTATTTTTAAAACAGAAGATGTATATATACTGATACATAAGACCTTGAGAAGAGAGAAAAATGAGTCACTCATTTCCAAGGACTCGATCCAAAACTCATTAACACTACTGGAAATACTCTTATTCACTTGAACAGGCTTATCGAAACTATAGATATGGTTAAAAAACACCCATAGCCACACACATTACTTGTTAGGTGAAAAAACTTGTACCAAATTGACCAAGAAAAGCTAATTGACCAAGAAAAGCTCCCTTTTCACCACTTTACAAGTAAAGCCATTAGTTAGATGTTAAAACTCATATTTCTATGATGCGTGGAAACTCACTGTCTGTTTTCTGATGGACTGAATCAGGGTTAGATTCCACCTTGGAAATGATGAGGTTCACATCATCTTAAAACAACAATCCTCCACCAAAACAAAGGAAAAGCCCCAAGCGAGTCTGCATGATCTGCCCCACCTGGGTTGTGAATACTTAGATGCCAAAAGAAAGAAAATAAAATCCCAACCTCATTAGGTTTTTTCCCTACATATATTTATAAAATGTATACTTTAAAAAAGAAATGGTTCGCTTCTGTTTCCCTTCAAAGACTTTACATGAGGAAAGCAGATCATAGAGGTTTTCCAGTTCTGTAATAAACACTTAGTAATTAACAAAACCTGTTATCTTTTCATACATTCTGTGCCTTATGAACATTTTCAGTATTACTCGGTGGATACAAAGTGACAAGACTTCAAGGGGTAAACTCAACAAAAGAAACTTCCACTGCTGTAAATGCCCCATCTTCATAAAGCAGGTTGTACAAGTGGGAAACAAACTACTTTGGTGCCATAAACCATTTAAAATGCAGACTAAAGTACTGCAGTATCATGCAAGCTAACATTCACCTCTGCCAGAGTTATTCCTACAAAAAACAAGTCATCTTGAAATGTAGAATTTACTGACATCATACTTTTAAATTACCGAGCCAAAGGATTTTATCTCTATTGTATGCTCCATTTGAAAAAATCTTACAACTTCCAAATCGTTTTTTACTCAGCCTTTACTTCTCTTCCTGTAGCAACAAGCAGGAGAAATTCTACCTGAATTTTCAAAAGCCCAATACTGGGCTTCAGGGAACAAACTTTTGAGAAAGCAGATTTCAGTGTAAATAATCTTGAATAGCATGTCTGAATACTTCCAGATGTATTTATTTTCCACACAAAATATCTGTAAAAGCAATTTTCTTCAGTTTTTGTGCAAACAATAATTACAAATGTTTTTACATTGTTTTTTTGAAGTCTTAAAAAGATTTTTTTAAAGATAATTAACTTATTAGACTTTCATAGCCCTATCTATAGCACTTGCTTCCTATATCCACCTTCTCCATCCACTTGTCTTCTGTACCCTCAGTGGAAAACCAGATCAATTTACATTTCTCTTTTACTTACCATCATGATGTTATTATACACTCACTGGAAAAAACACTCATTAACATTTCTTCTGTATTTAATCATAATGTTATGTTCAAATTGTTACCCATAAAAAGTCAAACAAGATTTACAAGAGAAAGAAAAAACACACAGAATGACTACAAGGAATGTTTTTGCCAGTATGAATTAGGCATCGATTCACCGTTGCTTAGTCATGGGTATTTTGCATCTTTCTTCTTGGTTTAGATCTCTGCTTTCTTGTTTTCTCTTCTCCTTTCATGTCAGCCAGTCATTTTAACACAGGATATTCACAATAGAACTTCTGTGTTTTATCCCAGACAAAAAGCCACTGAAGAGAGGCTGTTACAGAAGCTGGCTCCACTCGGGAGAAGCATTTTTTTAAATGAATAAATTAGAAATAAAAGAGTAAAATATACAAAGGTATCTCATCCCCCAAATGGGTTACAAAAAAGGATTCATGACTAGAGAGCTGTTAAGCAAAAGAGGAGTACCACTGACTGACAGGTGTTGTCCACAGAGCAAGGAGTCTTCAGTCAAGTTTTTCTGTCTCTATGGTAGATGGATCCACATCCACGTTTCTCCAAACTGCTCTGGTTTTGCAAGCGCTAATTCATGCTTCATGAATGTCCCAACTTGTATGTATGTCCCAAATTCCTTGCACAGCTGTAATACAAGTTTTTCCAACTTATCCTGTTTAAAATTTTTATTTGCTTTCTTCTTTATATCTATTGAGATTTGCAGGTTGATGTGGCACAAATGGCTAGCAGCCATTTGACATTTTCCTCAAGGTGGTGCTCCTTTTTCAATTTGCCAGTTTTCATTGTCTGCAAATGGTTTCAAATGGCCAGTTTTCAAGGTCTCAGGAAAAGCTTTCTTTTAGTGAGATCTAAAGAGATATAGTGAGATCTAGAACTGAAGAGTATTTTTCTTATTTAGAAGTTAAAACCGCTAGAACTGAGGAGTATTTTTCCTATTTAGAATTTAAAAACAAAAAAGAAGAACGAAAACAAATGCTTTTCCAGTTTTAAGATGCAGATTCAATTGGCAAAAGCATAAAATTGCACTGCCTTGTGAGACAACAAGAAGCTAAGTTCTAAGAGCTTGAAAATCTGCAGTTCAGTTAACTAACTCAAACCTCCAGATTCAACAGGCAAATTTCGCCTGACATTTTACTGTGGCTGGAGACATTTTGTACACTTTTTCACACTCCTTTTCTTGCTCTTTTCCCTCCCTGTCTGTCAATTATGAGTGGAATCTGAGAGTGCTGCTGGTGGTTCTCCTCCAGATCCAAGACAGCCACCTGCTGAAAAGTATAGTGTATGTTATGATCTGTGTTACTAACTCTGCATGCCTTAGGGCTTGGAGGGATGTTGTAAACTCAGTGAAAATTTCCACATACAGTATGACAAGTTCAAGATGGTTAGCAAAGCCTCATTAAGCCAGTAACTGTTATAGGGTGGCTAATGAAACACCTTCTGAAAAGGAATACTGAGAAAGGGTGACCCAGCTTCCAGAGGGTAGAAGCTCCTATCAAAAGGAAGGGAGGAAGGACACACCATAGCAGAAGAGATATTTAGCTTTCTTTGACTAGGCCATTGGAATCACCATTGGAATTAAAGTTCTTCCTGTCTAGCTAAGAAAAGAACTGCTAGTAATATATATTAAACATAAAAATATTTTTTTTTCTAACGAGAATGCTATCCAACTCATGAACATCAGGTTTTGTTTTGCAGGAACAATCCTGAAAATCCCATGGAAAAAAATGCTCAGCTCAAAATTAGGTCCAAAATCCAAGAAACCGCAAAAGGCAAATCTCCCCTGCCTGGCTGGACCTACATTTCCTCAAAGTTTAAATGAATGTGTTCTGAATTAAAATTTGTAAAAAAAAAAAAGTCAAACTTTTCACATGACTTCAGGTTTCATTGGAAAGTCTCTTTACAGATCTAAGCCATGTGCTGCTTTGTCAGCAAATTTGTTGCTCTAGTGGCTGTGCAGATGGTAACTGATATGCTGCATTCTCCTAAATCAAAGCTCCAGCAACCTATTCAATACTCATACTTATGGTGAAATTCTACACTTCAATAATTATACTGAAGTAGTGGACCAAAAATAAACAAAAGAAGTAGTAACTAGCATAGACTACAAGTATTTCATTTATTAGCTCTGCCCTGCCAACTGCACATCATCTTCACAGATACCTTGTGCTGCAAAAAATGGGGTTCACATGCTGCATAAAAGAAACTACTGGTTGCAAGACAACAGTTTCCTGACCTCCCCCCATAGCCGTGGTTCTGCTTAGGAGGTAACTGATGAGATGAACATGACAGGTGTCATCCTTTTGTTGCATCATCATGAATCTAAAAGGTCACCCAACCCAAGAGGTCATTTTAAAAAGCACTTTCTCAGGAAGGTCCTGTTGAAAAAAATATGTAAGAAGGCTGTCTTAAAGAAATATTGCCTAACTTTCTAAGACATAGAAGATATAAATGGAGATCTGGACATTTGTTTTACTTTTCTGTGGAACAAGCAGTTGACTTTGACACCCACCTTATTACTGGTGGAATGGAAGACATAGTCTCAGACAACAGAAATCAGAGATTTATTTTTGCTGACCTCTGTATTTTTGTTTAGTTGTCTCTAGTCTCTAGTTTGAAACTCAACATTTGTAATCAAGGAAGGAGAAAAAAAAAGTGAAGTATTATTGAAGAGGAGGTGTTTATGTACTCTTGGGACCGGTTCTGATATTGCCTCTGTTCTTCCCCTTTCTTCCTTCCTTCCTTGTCACAATTGTCATGAATATCTCCGGCTCCATGAGGCTGCTAGTGTGGGCCAAGAAGCGTTTGTTTGGTTTGCTTTTTAAAGTAGAGAACAGTCAGTCTGTTCTTCTTTCTGTGGCACATCATCAACAATATTACAAAGAACAGGAGGGGGACACTGAAGCCAACTTCTGCTCTTCAGCACAAAGCATGTTGCTCCTATTTTATATTATGGAAGCTTTCTAGAGAGTGTTTTCAGGTAATTAGGAAAGTAAAGAACTATGACAATTTTTACATAGTTATTTTGATGTCTCACATTTAAAACCATAAGCAATTGTAAGGCGGTATGATGCATAAGCACAAGAGCATACAAAAATTAACCACAGAAAATAACTAAAATAGCGAAAAGAACAGATACTTTGCAGAAGAACAATCTCCCATCTTAATGAACACTTTTATTTTTAAAGAGCTTTAGTGTGTTAACCAAACACAGGCTAGTAGAGCATCCACAAGTTTAACCAATGAAAAGCTAAAAGTAGTCCAATTAAAATGTAAGTCCTGTCACTGTAAACTTGCCAAAAGTCTTCCTGTATATTATACAGTGAAGAAAAGTTAAGATGCATTCTTAGGATTCCTTATGCTTTACAAATCCACAGACATGCTCGGCTGGGAAATGTTAAAAAAAAAGGTTGGAATCCTTTTCAGAATAAATGATTTCAAAATCTGCTGTTTTTCCTTTAAAGAACACAAACACGTTGCCTTTTCTTTCTGTATGTCTTAAAGAAGAATACAATAGTTGAGCAGAGTAAACATATTTTAAAGAACAGACTTGAGTTACTCTGGTAAAATTCTCCCTAAAATATATGCGTCTTCAATGCATCTTCAATTATCTTCCCATATAGAGCAGATAGCTGCAATCACCAGCTTATTTGCAGTGTATCTAACACCAACCTCTTCAAAAACTTATTTTACAAGCATCTGCTGATGATGTCAAAACGAGACTTTCCTCTACAGCTGTGAAGTACCCATGTAAAGAAATCAGACTTTTATATTTTTTGGTGGCACTTGAAAGGTATGCTCACCCTATCCAAAGATCTTTCAGGTAGAAAGAGCAACTCAAAAATCATAGGCCTGCTATCTTTAAGAACAGATCAAAACAGTATTTGATGATGCAAGTTATTGATAGAGGCAGAAATGCTGCATTTGTTTATTTGTTCAATAGTTTACTAGAGCACTCAAGGTGAGGGAAACTGAATTTAATTACAAAAGAAAAAATTAAAACAAAAATTTTGTCTGAAACGAATTAGAATTACAACTGAAAAAAAAAGCAAAATGGACTAGTGTATCTTCATTTAGATTTAGTTAGGCACACAAGGAAGCTGCATCCACTTAAATAAAATAGGATTTTGATCCAATGTGCCAGTGTTGACACTGATTCTAACTACATTCCTCTACTCGTGTTGCACTCAAAACCCAGTGAATTCCTACTTGACTACTACTGTTAATTCAGAACAAAGGAGAAATGCTCCAGAGGCACAAGGTGAATCACAAACTGACAGCTGTCAGGGATCACAATCTGATAAACTGATCAACTTCCAACACAAACACTGGGATATCTCAGTCCTTTCTTGCACTGAGATACAACACCTTTCCCCAGTCATGTGCTTATCTACAGTCTGGATTTCTCCATGTATCCATATAATCCTCCTCATGCAGTCATACAGCCATCACAGCCTCTGTCAAACCTTCACCTGAAGGGATTCTTTAGCTTCTACTGACAAACCTGCCTGTTTCTATTCTCTGAATAGAACTACCAAGTCCTGCAAGTTACATCAAGAGACTCTCTACATGTGATGAAAATCACATTTAAAAAGACAGTGTGGTGGCCCCCATTAACAGCTATGCAACCATGATCCATGTATCCACCACACGTGGATCAGACCTCATGAGGAAACATCTCATTAGAACTATGATATGCAGAATGTGAGAATACAAGATTACAAGCAAGATTGATATAAATACTGCATTTTGTTTCTAGTTGAGAAATATCTGATTATTATTTTGTCCAGCTTATGAAACAAATATGAGTGTTCAGATATGATCTGACAGCTTTGAAACGTTTTTCCCAGAAAAATCAATGGAGTTGGATAATAGCTTCTCTGACAATAAAGAACTGTAAATTGTTATTTTAACTGCAGACTTCGAATCCATACTAGTAAAAGGACATGCAAAGAAAAGTAAAAACAACAATCTTAGCAGAATGTGATGACAAGTTTCCATTTGGTGACTCAAATGCTTTTTTCCTCTTTAGTAACTGAAAGTCAACATGAAAGAATTAGAGTACATTTAATTGACCGTAAGTTTCACCAAGGATTTATCCTGCAAAGATCCAAATATAGAGCCCCCCTCCAAAGAGGAAAGTTTATGAAAGTTCAAAAAGCTATCAACAAAATTCATGAAGGAAAAACCTACTAACAACACTTGAGTGCAAAAGACATTACTTCAGACTCAGTAAACTCTAGTCACAAATTGTTGGTGACCCGTGTCTTAGGGAAGTGTTATTGTGCCAGAACATTTGCCCTATTCTTACCTCTTTCCTTTGGGCTGTTGCTGCAGACAAGGTATGAGGTGAGTCTGACCAAAAGAGCTATTCTATGTCTTCAGCCAGAGAGTTTTCTAGCAGCTTCAAATGCATTCTGATCCAGGTTCATAGCCATAATCCTGGACAGAGCTTTTTGCTCTCAACCCCATTAGCCAAGGCATACAGAGAAACACAAGCACTGAAACATGAGACTCACCTGTGCACTCATGCTGCAGTCCTTTCCCATAGTATCCTTTTTCACAGATGCACTCAAACTGGCCAGTGTGAGTGCCGCATTTGCAGCTTGCCATGATGTCGCAGCAGTTTTCATTTGCCTCACAGAGATACGAACAATGCGATATATCTTCTTGGATGTAGCTGCCAGAGGGCAGGTCTGAAATAGCACCAATTTATTAACAAAAAAAAACCCCTCCAAACAAAAGCTGTTCCTCCCCCCGACGCAGATTCACATTCTGATACTAGTGAAATATTTCTTAAAAACCCTAGGTTCAAGTTCTAAGCAGTAGCGATGGCAGCATGAAGCAGAACCTTGCTACACTCAAAATGTAAAAAGAAAATAATGGTGTTCTTATTCTAGAAAAAGGTTCACTGAAATCCAAGGTGCTGCGTTCCTCAAATTTCCTCACTTGGCTTCATTTGAGTGTAACACTGCCAGAATGCAGTCTAATTCACAACAGAAGCTGCTGAAACAGCTTTTCCCAGCTTTGGTGGATGCCGTCTTTGGCATCAGGAAAGCATTTGGTCAAGACATATATAACCAGTTGGTTACTTAAAAAAAAGATTATCTTTTCTTTGGCACATACACATAGACCAATTAACCCCTACCTGGAACAAACAAAATGGCAGCAAAGAACACTTATGTAAAAGTAGCATGCTTTTAAAAATTAAATGTAGCAAATAAATGCTAATGGCTAGCCTGATGCATGTTCTAAGCCTCAATCAAGAAGCAGTACCTTACAGAGGAAGGTCATGTGTTCTCACTTGCTAGTCTAAATTTTCTCTATTTTTCAGGAAGAACTTTTTTTTAAGAATACAGTAGATTATAAAAGGATAAAACCACAGTCCAAACTCTTTCCACCCCTTGCTCCTTCCAGTTTTACTGAATGTATAAGATCATAAACATAAATTGTATTTACTCTTATTCACAGTGATCAAAATCAGTTCTGAACAGGCCAGCTTTTGTTGCTGTGTAAAATGCCAATTGGTAGTAAGGCTAGTCCTAAGGCGTGTACCAGCTGCCTCTTTTGGACAACCATAATTTGACTAAAAGCTTCATCTATTCAAGCAAAGTGAATCCTGGGCCAAGATCACAGCCTGCTCTTCACAGGTAAAATAAACAGTTGAATGGATGTAAGCATGTGTATATCAAGGAGGAGAATTTGGCGCACATTTTAATGATGAGTTAATCAAACAAAGAGTTTATCCTTTTACCTGAGCAATGAAAATGTCTGCTAGAAAGTAAAAGAAAAAAAAAAAAGGAATCAACGCTACATGAAATGTAATTACAAGGCAGTTCTGGAGATCTTTGTATTCAGAACTCTCTGCTCTCTGTAGACTTCTGAGGTTAGTATATCAATACCTTCATGAAGAGCCCTGCGTGCCAGAGCTTCAAATTCAGTAAAACTGTGAAGAAGATAACAGTGGTCTTCTTTTGGATGGGATGCCATGTCATTCAGTTCTCGGATATTCCCCTGCCATATCCCGAAGGTGAAGATCTCCACTCCAAATTCACGCAAGGATGCTGCAATGGGTCTTGGGTCTCCCCCATTGGAATATCCATCAGTAATGAGAAATATCACCTTTGTGGCATTTCCACGGGCATGCCGTAATATTTGCTGGAAAAGAAAATAAAAATGCACACTTTAGCAAAGGGTTAGCAGCAGTTGATCACTGTTTCCTCCATGATATGGCTCCTTTTATTTGAATTATACAGATAGATTAAGTCTTTGCAAGACCACACACTACAACGAAGATCAACCATTTGCAAGTAGAGTCTATGATTAGACAAGGCCAAATGCTAAGTCACACTTCAGATTGTCACAGACTGCACCATCACAGAAATGATTACGCAATTTAAAATAAGACACTTTTCACATTGACTGATAAAGTCAGCCACATGTCAGACAGCAATGACCCTGACCAGTGCTTCAGCAACTTCATTCAGACTGCAGTTTGAATTGGTAATGCAGTCATTTAAAATTTCATGCAAGACCCATGGGACCAAAGTTCAGATGCTGCCAACTGTCTCAGTGTCATGGCAGTGATGCAGATGCAGATTAGCTTCCAGTTTGGTTCATGTTACTTTTCTGTTCAGCACATGAATGCCATACGATTCCAGACTTCCTTGACCGTTCAGGTAGGTGAAAACTCACCAAATCCCACCATGAAGATATGCTGCAGATGTGCTGCAAATGGTAGCATAACCACTCTCGTTATTGTGGCTTTCAGTCTACACTTTATGGCCAAATCCTCTATAGTTTGTAAGAGGTAACTATGAAAAAAAAGATCTCATCAGGGATTATTTTGCTCAAAATAATCCACAGATCTGTTGGAAAAATTTTTAGTCTTCTCCCAACAAGCATTTGGATTGTTGCTTATTTCAATCCCAGCATAGCATTCCTCATTTGTCCCTGCTGAATAGTAATATTCTCCCTTAAAACAATTTGCCAAGATCACTTTAGCTTGTCTGTCACAGCCTCAAAAACTTCCTGTAGTCTCTTCTACCTTCCTGCCACCTACAGATTTAAGGATCATTCCTTCTAATATGTTTGAGACAATACTCAGACAGAGCTTCATCTTTCCACTCTGACAGTGCGCTAGTGCTAATTACTCTTGAATTACCTTTCTTCATGGACAACAGGCAGAGAACCTCAAAACCACAATGTTAATGCCCTATGGTCTAGAAACCACCTTATGGAGTTACCACTTTCATAATTAGCCACAGTCTGTCAGTGTGAGTAAATACGGACTACCACCATTCTCCTCTTGGTGGCCAGGTGCTGCCTGTGGCCCTTAGGCAAGCGATTGTGAAGGTGAATTTTCTCCTTCTCCTGAGAAATTAAGTAGAAGGAATTAGACGCAGATTTTCAACTTGCTAGCATGCAAATTACTACCATGTCTAGTTCAATAATAGATTGTACCATGCTACAACAGGCCACATTTGAAAGACCTTTCCAAAAATCATTCAATATATGATGAGTAGTTAATGAATTTAAGTGATCCTTAGAAACATGGAATTCCGAAAAATTAGACAAACTGAGCTGAGTAGTTTTATTACAAAATCTTAAAGTAAGACTTACAAAGTAATATTGTCTGTCTTTCAGCTCAATCAAAAGCTTACAAGTTAGACCAGCCCAAAGAACCTGCAGAGATTTCATAACCTTTCTCAGTAAGCCAGGCCACATTTCAGGACAATTTGATTCCGAGTTGGCAATTCATTGATTTCAGGTAGATACTAAACAAAAGCACATGCACCATAAATCAAAGCACAGACCATTGGCACCATGGTCTGAAATACTGTCAAGCAATGCATTGCTATTGGGCTTGATTTTATTACTACTTGCATACAAAACCCAAAGGGAGTGAAACCAAATTCTCTTGCAGACACAAATACCCTTCATAAATCAAACCTATTGTTCCTCATGTTGCTTACACCACAAGTGAAAAACCAGAATGAAGTGAAAAACCAGAATGAAATGGAAAACTCGAATGAAAAAAATCAGGAAGATAAAGACAAGGCAAAAGACAATATGAAGACAAATAAGAGGAAAAAAATACAAATGCCTCATTTCAAAATGCATTATGAAATGGATACTCTAAGACAAGTGGCATTGCAGGCATAGAGGGTAGTGCTTTTTATGATTAATACATATAATAATCATATTTAGCATTAACTGTGATATTTTAAAATTAAATGTAAGCAACTTAAGCTTCTATCCAACTTAAGCATGCAGGCTGAAATTTTCCACTCAGGATGTTTGTCTCAACCTGCTTCAGTGAAAGTGGCTTTTATTTTGAAAAATATGATGAGGAAAAACATATGTTCCATCAACGCTTATTTGGTTTTTGCAACGGTAGCATCTCTGAGCTTTGCAAAAGGAACTTGCAATCTGCAAATCAAATTTATGATAAAAGGTGGAAAACCAGGCCCCAAATATATGCAAGTTGTGGAACTTGCGTAACTGAGAAGAAACCACAACTTGCACGGGGTTAATAGACGTCATGGAGATCAACAGCACAATTCTCTGAAGATCCCACCTGCATGCAGCTTGCTCTGGCAGAATATGAGTTCAACTCAAGATCATGTCATAACATGTACAGAACGGGGAACAAAGCTTAATTTTGGCAGGATGTAGCTTTGCAATTTCAGTAATATCCTTCCAGCACTGTTTCCCTCTCTGTGTACCACAAAGCCACACAAACTTCGTAGATGAAGGTAGTGAGCGGCATTACACATTGGCCCAGTTTTTCAGCTAGTGATACAATAGGCAGCAATCAGACCTCCGTATTTTCCCCAAATATAGGGACACGTCTGCACGGCCAATGAACAAACTAGCTGGAGCTCCAGTAGTCTAGCCAGGACAACGTGGATCTCAGAAAGGACTGTTTAATTCTGATTAGTAAATTAGTAGAGATCTCTGCTTTACAAAACTAGACTGCCACCAATGCCCTCTAAAACTGCTGTGCAGACCACACAAACCCTCCGCCTCTTTCCAAGAAAGGTTCCCTGGCTGTTGGTCAATAGCTTACCAAGCCCTCTTAAAAAACATGGGTCATCAATTAGAGTAAGTGGCAAGCATCAGGAAAAGACCATTTTCTGAGGGGCAAATATCCCTTAGCTACATAAACCTGAGCAGCCAACAGCTTTTCTGTCCTCTGCATCTGAGGGCAACTTCCTCTTCGGGGCAGCGCTCCTGTCACACACAGATACATATGGAGCTAAGACAGGTAAGAGAGCAAGAAGCTGTCTTCCTGCGACCTGACAGGCTTAAATATTCAGGCACCAGTGGATCTGAGTAGAGAAGCAGACAGAGGAACAGACAGGATAGCTACATATTGCCCCTAGAAATCAAAACAAAACAAAGCCACTGAACATCTTGGCTCTCAAGTCTTGCAGCTGTAACTCTAGTCACAAAATCCCTGCTGTATAACAGCAGAGAAATGAACAAGGGAAAGAAACATTTAACATTTAAGGGGGAGGGAAGGTGGTGGGGGGGAGAAGAGACATTGTCTATTTTAAAACCATCTGTATATGTCTGGTGGTCCAGTTAAGTGTTTTGATTCCTTCTGTGACTGCAGTGACTTAAGGGACAGGCCACCACCCAGAGCTGCTGACAGTAAGTAACTGTCTGCCTTGCTCTGACTCCTCAATATTTGTGTGCCACTTCCCATCAGTTTTGTTTCCTTAAAGCTTGTTTCATGTTTCTCTATTGCAAGACACCTCTCTTCTTCCCACTCCAGAAAGTCCTTTTGAAAGCTGTTTATTTTTTTCCCAACAGAAATTTCGTATATTTTAAAGTGTTTGTTCACTTAATCCCTAAACTTGTAAGCACAAACAGAGGTAATTCCACATATTTAATCAGTCTTCATCAGCTTCATGGACTGTATCTATGTAAAGATTACTTCTTTTTCATGACAAGACTTTGCAGTCCTTTCATAAAATATTAGGTTCTTCAATAAATAATGCTTAATAGCCCACTAAACATTAATCAGAAGTTAAAAGGATCCTGAGAACCTGCTTCTTTGGTATGAATATTCGCATCTGCTTCTGATTTTACCATCAAATGAAACTAAGCACCAGCCATAATTCAAAATAAGGTGCTGAATGACCCGGTTAACTGAGAACACAACTCATTTGTTCTGTACTAGAAATTAATAATAAGGGAAAGGTACATACAAAACAAAATAATTAGTGCTCTTGATGATTGCAAATAAATGTATGCAGCCACTAGAAACACCCTGTCTCTGACTTTTTTCAGTACCTATTTTCTTGTCTACGCTTTTTTCACAGGAGTGATAGATCAGTCAGTTTCAGCAATCCTTCCCGATCTTAAACAAAACATTCTTTTCACATTAGCAAAAAGTTATTACCATCTGTATTGCATTCAATCTCTGTTTGGTGTGTACAAATATCTGGCAGACTCACCATTTACTTTGTGCCAATAACAGTCCTTAAGAATTAAAAAATGAAGTCTTGTGCAACAAAAAAGTTGTCGTACAAAATACTCCTCTAGAAATTCTCTACTGCAAGGCAAAATGAAATCTTACCAATACACTCACAAAACCACTTAAACCTCTAACTTCTGTGTTTTTAATACTGAGGTTTTGATATCAAATCAGGGGATGAGTAGCATCTAACACCAAAGACTTCTTCAGCCATTTGACAGCCAGAGCAATGATGTTGTTAAAGGTTCTTTTGTTACTGTCTTGATTACATGTTCTGCATCTAATCAACAAACATTTGATCTTAGGTCTAATCTCTGTCCTTACTCAGTGTTTTGCTTTTAAAGAAGATTCTGACAATACAGAATTGGCTATTAATGTATGTCTAAAGGGAAACAAACTGAAATGGGTTAATCTGTCTCACTTTACAAACTAAGCCTTAGATAACATCAGACAGTCCCAGGATCCTTGCCAGGAGAAGCTTGCCTTAAAAGGTTTAAGTTGGAACCCAGCTTTCAAAATAACCTTATCCAAGCATTCATCACAAAAATCACACTGCTACTTGTATACCTTGTAGGGAATATACTACCTAAGGGCTACAACAGTGATGTTGTTTGTCATAGGTCAGGGAGAACCATCACTGCACCTCAGAAGCGAAACAGGAAGCCCTCCATTAAAAAACCATTCAGCTCTGCTGTAACTGTAGACCACTTACACTGAATTTGTTTTTACCCTAGGAATTTCATAAGACCTATACACCATGGGATGAGTTTTCAATAGAACAAGATGATTCTTTTTCCCAGAGGATCAGTTATTCCCTATAAAATAAATAATTACCCTTTTATAATGTTACAGAATTAATATATGTAATACAGCACACTATTACATTTATATTAAAATGAATAAATTATACTTTATTACAAAAAAACACTGCACAGACTTGAACTATATATTCAGCAGAATATTAAAACAATATGTCTTCATTTCTCACGGATGGCTTCAGAAGGGGATCTGCATGTCATTAACAAAGGGAAATGGACAACAACAAATCCTTCTGCAAAGCTCATCCTTTGTTTCAAGGTTCCTTTGCTTTCATCCTTCCTGCAGGTAAAAAAATCCAAATCCGGCAGGAAATTTTATGTAAATAAATATTCTGGAAATTAAAAAAACCCAAAGAATCAGTACTGGGACCAACTATAGCTTTTGGTGGAGTTGAGGCACCTTATCACTCAATCCTGAGGAACCCTAAGGAAGTTGGTAATCTCACATGAATAACAAAAAGCTAGGCAGTGAGAACTATTGTTTCCCTTCATCATGATACAAATGTTGTTATTCCTCTACATAAAAGAGCTGGCTATACCTCCTCTGCCCCTTAAAGGTCTGATTTCTCCACCTTTTCTTTTGGTAACAGAACACTGCTACTTTCACTGTTGGACTCAAATAAATCTTATCCCTCTGTAGGTTTTGTTGTCCCAAGAGAGGCACTAAAAGATATTCCACAGTTGGAGGTTTTGGTTTTTGGTCCAGTTGTTACCTTTCACGACCTTCTTCTGCACTGCTGCACAAGCTCTAGAGAATGAGCTGTTACCTATCTAGAAGAAATAAACTAATATAAAAGTTTTCCTTGAATGTTCCCCTAGCAGGAACTGAACTCATAATTCAGGGAAAAATATATTTCTATAGGATTAATATGGATATTTAAATAGTGTTAGAAGTAATAGGTTGTTGAAGATAACAACCAAAAAGAAATTTTAGAAAAAGAGCCAAAAAGGTTATTTAAAATACAGAGATTTCATGCTGGTCTAGTCTTGTATTACAATGATTTTCACTTCAGTTAAATAATGTACTAGCTCTACTGACTATTTTCTCATTATTAATTTATGCAACGTCATCAAAATCATGTTGTTAATCTATGCACGTATCTTTTCATCGTTCCTATCCTTCTCATCCCCGTCATCTTCAGCCTTCATCTCTTCTTTACACAGTATCACCCACTCTGCACTGAGTCATCTTCCACTTGTCTTTTATCCTTTTCCAACTTACATGTGTTTTCTGCATAATTTATAATGAACTTTCCAATCTCTTGACAATATCAAAGGGCAAGAATCCTAACTAATTTGGTTGTTTGGGTTTTTTTTTTGCTTAACCACCACATTTACCTACCAAGCATGACTAGGTAACTGGTAGGTATGACCTGAGTAAGTCTTACAATGGAGTCAGACATCCTCACTCTATGGATCAACACGCACAGGTAAAAAAACCAGGTGTGCTCATGGCAAGGAAATGTGCGCACATGTCACCTGAGGAATGATGGACAGAACTAGGATTGTTCAGCCTGGAGAAAAGAAAGCATAAGAACCTCTTATGCATGAACTTAATGAGGTGGGGAGCAAAGAAGATGGATCCAATCCCTTCCAATTGGTAGCATGAGCCAAGAGGCACAAACAAAAAAATACAGTTTGTATACAAACTGAAATATATAGGGGAAACAACATTTTTATTAAAAGGGTGATCAACCATTCAAACAGGTTTCCCAGGGAGGTTGTGGGATCTCTCTCCTTGGCGATACTCAAAACCCACCAGATGCAATCTTCAACAACCTAGTCTTGCAGACCCCACTTGAGGCAGATGGATTGGACTAGATGGTCCAGAGGTCCCTTCCAACCACAATTCAGTAATTCTATGGCGTTGTGATATGAAAGGAATGTATTTGACTTCCAGTTCTTAGCACTTACTATTAACCTGGCCTTTTCCCCTCTTTTTACAGCATGGATTCTGCCTGTAATGCCTGTGCTACATTTCCAATACTTCAAGTACCGGTGCATAGTTAATTAGTGTCATTTCGTGCATATTGTACAGTTTGAAGAATTAGTCAACCATTCTTATCTCAGAGAGCAAAGCTATGCACTCCAAGTTGAAGACAATCATCATTCAGACTCCTTCTACCCTCCACCCCTCCCCTGAAAGAAACCCAAGACACCACTGCCTTTGCAATGACAGGAGCTACTACATAGAATTTTGACCTTCATGCTTGTTTCACACAAGTGCTAGGACTGTTGGATCTGGTGACTTGCAACTGGGTGGCTTGCAACTTTGAGCTCTGAATTAGAACAAGCAGAATGCACCTAGTCTCCAGGGAACAACTAACACTCCCTTGTCTTCTATAATTCTGAAGTCTTCTAAACTGCACATTAAAAGACAAGGCACGTTATATACATAGCCATTTCCTCAGCTCCTGGTGCTGTACAGCCTTTTAAGAAGTTTGTCCGGACTTTGAAAAGTTGCTGAAGGCCTTACATGCTGCTATGCTGTGTGCTATATTCAAATGCTGTCTTGCTAATAGATCCCAGGTTGATTTGAAAAATGAAAAATCCTTGCTTTCCTCAGGCAATTTCCATCATTAATATAACCAAGATGTTACTTGATTTCTCTAGTACCACTCTGGTCTTCTGCCAGTAATAAAAAAAAGAGCTCAAAAATATTTTACTGAATATGTAATTAATCTTCATGTATTTTCACACCAAGAATTCACACCACTATTGACTAGTGCATCTGCCAAATATTTGTTTCTTTTGTGTGTGTTTTAAACATTCATTACTTTAAAAAAAAGGCAGGAAAAAAGCTGAACAGAATAATTAATTCCAAAAGGACAGATACAATTCATGACCTGGCCCATCTACTGCCAGCTGTCACTGCTCTATTATCTTCTGAATATCTTCTTTTGCTCCAGGACTGCTAGAATTGAGCAACATGAACACACAGTTATCACTGATAAAAGCTGTCCCAGGCCAAGTGGGTGTGGGGGAGTGTTTAGGAAAGAAACAGGACAGTCAATTGCACACCCTGCACATGCTCAGCAGAGCACCACAGCTCTGAATGCTAAGGCTTTTTACAGGCTGTCAGTCAGATTCAGGGAAGTTCTTCATCTTCCTGGTTGAGGTTACCAAAGAGACCCGAAGCAGAGGGAACGTCCTAATTTTAACAAGAGCATTTGTTTTGAATTGTGTTAATGTCATAGAGAAGTAAGTAGCTCAAAGATTTAAACAGTGTCCTGGTCACCCAGGCAATAGTGCTTTTATTTTCCGCACCTAGGACAGACAGAAAATTCTGAGCACCACAAACCTTCTGTCTTGCCTGCAAAGTCTAACTTTCAAATTCCAGTAACAAATGGAACTGGAGGACAATGGCTAAAAATGTGTCACAGAACATTTAAAATATATTACATACAGAATATTAATGCTAAAGTTCTCGTCAGGAAATACTGCTAAATAAGATGTATTTTGCTGGAAAGGCCTCTCGTAAGTCTAGGAAATGAATTTGAAATAAAATCCTTTTGTCCTGCCGTCTTCAAAATGTCAATGCCTGGAATTTACTTCTTACTCTCAGAAAAACAACAAAAAAAAGGTTCAGTAGCTTTTTTGGCTTGTCTTCTGGAGCAAAGTATGTGGTAAGACTGATTTCTCTGTGAAGGTGCTGACTCCAAAGGGCTGGGGATCAGAGGGTACTTACTCTCGGACCCCTCCCGCAAAGGCTCTGAGACAAGAGGACAAACAATTGTTTTCTCAGGAAAAGTAATCTCTATTCCTGAAACACTTATGAAAACATCATCCAGATGATGAAAGGTTTCATTCACTGTGCTGTTAGTTCTGCTACTGTATCAGCAAGATTTGTGTTCATTCCTGCAGCAATGTCTCATGTTTCTCACCTTTCCTCTGCCTCTGTATGTTACACTGGGAAATGGCTAATGGGTTTGTGGTAGAATGCTATAAATAGTGTACTTTCTAATGGAGGCCTGTCTTGGCAGATACGCAACAGGGTGGATGCTGGCAGACCTCTCTCTCTTTGCATCCCCAAACCTCCTCTCCTCCTTACTTCACACATGGCTGGTTGACAGAACAGAGTTCAGGAAGACCACTGTACACTACGCAGTGCTGATCCTTCCAGGCAGGAATATCCATCTCAGCTCTCAAGAGCTAGAAGTTATGAAAAATATCAGATATGCTCCGACCATAGGGCCTTATGAGTTAAAGATTAGACCAGCTTCCTGCAGCCCAGGGAAATGGGCTGAAATACATACATGATGGCAAGACAAGGAACAACTACCCAATAATAAGAGCAATGACAAACACAGAGAACCCTTCTTTGTGCCAAAAGGAGCATGTTCTCCTATAGTTGACCCTTTCTTTTCCAGAAAGTTGTAGTTCTTTGCCTTTGTGTTTTACGCTTAGTACATAACAACAACTTGAGAACATCAGCAAAACTAGAATATGTTAACACTGGTTGAACAGATCAAAATTAAAGGGTCTTTCATACAGATGAAAAGCAGACTTCAGATGACTAATTTCCAAAACTTCAGTAAAATCCACACCATTACTAAAATACATTGCACATGTGCAGAGCTCCTTGGGATCTCTCTTAAACACTGTTAACAGTTTTCCTGTTTCTGAAAGGCTCCCAATGCATGTGGCGTCTCCATTCAAAGCAGATGGGAGAGTCAGAAAATATCAGCTCATCACTGTATCATTCACCTATATCCCACACAGCATCACCAACAGGTACTTTTTACAGGTGGAATTCATAAAACACTCTATGCAGTTTTGCAATGAATCAAACACTCATAATGCTCACTTCAGCCTTTAAACTCCATGAAGGATGTTCAGAAAACAGTCAACTAGAAGCTAATAAAAATGCATGCACTTTCCATGGAACTTCAAGATTTTCATGGACACCATAATTTAGATGTCTTCAAAGTTCTTCATTCTGCTGACTAGAACTACAAACCTTTGATTACTGCTGTTAAAACTCATAGTAGTGCAACAAGCAATAGACAATATGCCAAAGTGAACATCTCAACAACTAAAGAACAAAAAGAGAATTGTGACTTCAATATCTTTTGTGGACTGAAATGCCATTCTCTGAGCCACCAACTGCATGAGTAAACTACTTGGCCAGGAGATGTTTAAAAGTGTAAGCACAGATGGGAATTTGAATGCCTTTGACCCAGATTTTTTTGCATGGAAATATTGTAAACCAGTCCATCTGATAACAACTCTTTTTATACAACGTTTTGTAATGCCGTTACTTATCCCTAGTACTAGTATGAACATATTGTTGGACCATGTTCAAAGGTATAAAAACTCTAATTTGGGAGGGCACACAGTCCAAAGTGTTAAGGAGAACTGACAAGTGACTTTTCAAGCCATGAAAAACAATTCTTTAAAAAGCAATGAAGAACAGAATATTCACTAGTATTTTTTGCCTTTTTTTTTTTTTTTATCAGAACTACCAATTGTATTGCTTCTAGGGATACTGGAGAAGGAAGAATACGGCAAATAAGGGAGAAGAAGAAGGTGTTTAATTCAGGGTCTAGAGACAGGCAATGCATCTATGCACCTGCAGCTTCCTACATACTCAGTGGAGAGGGAGACACTGGAATAGAGGGCTTCAGCACACCTCATGCAGAACTGCCATAGAGAGGCACTGAACATGGGGGTGACCCTACCATTGGTCTCTACGGGGACAGAGACTCCTGGGATGAGTCATTTCAGTCTCTGCCTCAAACCAGACTGTCTCTCTTCTGCCCCTTATGCTAATGAACTCAGTTTGCCTTGTTGAACTGACAAGGCTAAAGGGTATGTAGCTGTATCCTTCAATGCTTCTTGTAATACACATATTTTAGCATTTTTAAAACAAATTACACTTAAGTTAAAGGGAAGATAATAAATGGCTAATCTGCTAAATACCAGACTTCCAAATCACATACTTCTGCTTAGACCAAAATGCAGGACACGATTTTGGGAGCACAAACAGGCCAATTTCCAATGAACAGATTTTCTACCAAAAAAATCTTAACTCTACTTAGTCCTGTATATGATGATAAGCAGAGCAATTTTTGCCTGTCCTGGCCAAAAAGCCAGAGACAAAATTAACTACTTAATAACTTCTTAAGGAAGCCCATTTCAGGCCAGGTCTAAAGACAAGAAACAATGTGCAGACATGTACCTTGCTTCTGACCCTGGTGTATTAATCTTGTGAGCAAATCCTATGCAAGACTGCAGTATGCAGGACATGTACTTTTCACAAACACTAGACTGATTAAAAGTGGTGATGACCGACAGGAACTGCACTCTCAATTTCCTCAGTAATCATTAACAACCAGCTCTGCAATTTCAAACGTGATCACAGAGGTAAACCAGGTTGACTTCAGGTTTTTTCACCATAATCTTCAATACAGACCCCAAGGCTGTATCAGAACTTAGAGAGGCCCACTGCTGCCAACTAGATAGCTAGCTCTATCTGACCTAAGGCACCATCAGATATTTAAACCACAACGCCAGAGATAGCCTAGAATCTGCTGTTCTCTCATTATAAGCTGCTGATTTTGCAGAGGTCATAGGAATAAATATCCATAAACACATTCTTGATGAACAAACAACACACATAACTCTAAATGCTTATCTTCTCAGTGAGAGGGTACTACTGTTTTCAAAAAAAATAAAAAATTAAACCACTTATATGGTAAGAGAAGATTTTAAATTTCCTTTGCTTCAACTATTTTTTGTTTTAAAAAAGCCAATTATCCTAGCGGATAACAATGCTGCATTTTGTACTTTTGTGCTTTTGACATAGAGAAGAAACAAAGCCACCATTACTTATTTAAACAAGCATTAAATAAGCATTAGAACTGTTTATCCTAAATTGATATGTGCTTACATTCTTTTCAGGGCCTTTTTTTTCATGTTTGTTAATTGGATGACAATGGACATGGAATTCGACATGCTGGTTGGCCATTCATCATGATCCCTCAAGATCAGGTTAGATACAAAAGCCAGATTTTAAAGACCAGACAGTCAGAAAATGTGTCACCCAACTCCGTACGTCCCATGACAGACTTTCCACTTACATACACTGCTGACATCTATGGAGTGAAGATGAATTACAAAAGCAAAAATCCCACCTTTTAAATGTAACAATTATTACAATAGCACAGAGCAACTCCCAAAGCCTCCCTCAGCTACTGCACTATCAAGATATTGAGAGCAATTGACATGTCTGTTTAAGGGTGCCTCTGACTTCAGCTCAAAAGCAGTGCACACCTGCACACCTACAACTTCCAAGTTCAGTTTTCCATTTTATTTCCATTGGAAGACAGAGCCAAGTCTGTCTTCTTAGAAGGTGCTATTATTTTGTCAAGAGGCTGCCACATGGCGTAGTTTAAGTAATTTATATTTTCATCTTCTTTAGCTACAACAGCTTCAGAACATTTAAACTGCCCATCAGTAAAGATGGCACATCAGTGCTGGCACCTATGTAACTGTGACTCTTGGGTGTTAAGAACACACCATTAAACTTCCACCATTGTATGATGATTCCTCATTTCTGTTTCACAATGGGTCTGGCAACAAATGCACATCCCTTCCATGAGGCACAATGGGTGCTGTTAGCAGTGGTTTTCTCTCAGGATCACAACTTCTAATCCAGGTGCCTACCGCTGGGAGATTCAGCACTTCACCCTACCAAGCTCTTTGGGCTCTAGATGCATTCCTTAATTATCAGCAGCACTTGCTCAAACACGTTTGTACCTTCTTCAGTTCTGCTTCAGTTCTTCACCACTATCACAACAGCTCTGCAGCTTTCCATAATGGAATAAGCAATTTGCTTAACATAAAATGCATGTAGTTTGTGTTGTCCCACCAACTCTCTACGTGAAAAACTTAAGCCAAAGAATTTTGAATGAGCTTAGTTTCTTCCCTTTCTTAGACTGTTTACATGTGTCTTAAAAGAAAGATATGAGCAGAAGTTAATACCTCTAAATAACTGCTATTACAGATATTTTGTTATGCTAAGTGTGTTATATATAACTTACATCTGTTCTTCCTAAAGTCATAGAATCATAGAATGGTTTGGGTTGGAAGTGACCTTAAAGATCACCTAGTTCCAACCCCCCAGATGCACAATCTAAACACCGAGCAAGAGTCTCAAGCCACATATGTTAATGTCTTTTGAGGGATGTTCTGCAGATCTGAAACCGGATTTTGAAGAATTTCATGCCTTAACTCCTTCCCTATTTTAAATTAACTGCTGCAGATACCACAAAAGACAATGTAAACTATGCATAATTTCATTGATACCATCAAATAAATTGTCATTCTTACCCATGCTACAGGTTTCAGCCATAAGGTGAAAACTGCAGCATCTTATATTTCACAGTGAACTGTGAACAGTGAAGAGTAGGAATCCAAGACACAGGAAAAAGTATCTGCAACAGAACTGTTACTTACTCTGACCTCATAAAGCAGATCTTGACATATCTTGTGGTATGGTCAAAAGAGGTCTACAGCTGTTATCTAGTTTTATATGCAGAATACTGTATGCCTTACATTACTGCTCTTGTGTCTTACCATCCCACGTATAACACATCATGCCTCGACCTGTTTTGTGTTTTGTGGCCTTGCCATAGCTCCAGTTCCTCTTCCCACCAACTGCTCCCCTCACCACAGCCAGGATAGTGCTCTTTGCATGATGCCACTGCTGTAGCAGGGGCCAGGGGAAAGAAGCAGAGCAAAGCTTCTGGATACACTGGGATGGTTGGAAGTTGTAGGTCCTGCAAGAAGACCACATTGTACAGGGTCTATATTTCAGAAGGAGTGGAGGGAAGAGGAAGGTTTCAATGCCACTTGCAAAATGATTTAGAGGCCTCTTTCTCCTTACCCTAGCCAGACACACCATAAGCTCCGTAGTCAGCAAGACAGGGTGAGATGATAAATGACCTCAAGTTGCACCAGGGGCCGTTTAGATTTGATATTAGGAAACATTTCTTCACTGAAAGGGTTATCAAGCATGGGAACAGGCTGCCCAGAGAAGTGCTTGAGGCACCATCCCTGGAGGTGTGCAAAAGATGGGTTGACATGGTCCTCAGGAATATGGTTTAGTGATTTTTTTTTCTTACTTATTTTTTTGTCAGAGTTAGGCTGATGGTTGGACTAGATGATCTTTAAGGTACCTTCCAACCTAGATGATTCTATGATTCTATACAAAGGTTTTGACTGGTACTTTCTAAAGGTCCAGATTCAGTACCAAGTTTCCCACTGTTCTCTATATCCCTGCCTCGCACGCTAACAAGTGAAGTGAAAACCACAGACTTCTTGTGACCTGTAATTATGAACAGCAGTAGTCAAATACAAAAATGAAAAAGTTATAGCAGCTGGAAAGTTACCCCAGAGGCCATAAAACTTTACTAGTGAGCAGGAAGGTGCAAGTAGTATTTCTTAAGAGATGTTAAAAACTAAATTTTGGTTAATGTATATTTACATTTGAAAACATTCTAGTATGTGTGTAGAAGAGCTTAACAGTGATAATGTCTAAATAAAAATGACCCTGAAATGTTATTAAACCTGAACTGTCAGAATCCAAGTTAGAAAAAATTCCCTTCACTGAGCGTTTTTAACTAGCAAGCATGACAAACTCTCTATCAAATTCCAGCAATCTGATGGCAGCCTAAGAGGTTTCTAGGACATGTAGTTGCTATAGATTTCCACACTGGAATATACAGCAAAATAGTTTGGTAGCTTTTTTTTTTTTTTTTTCCCCCCAAACCTGCAATTAAGTCCTGACTCTCGAGCTCTGGAAAAAGACTTTGGCAGCAGAAACACACTCTGTGACACCTTGCTCACTGAGGAAAGTAACAAAAACACTAGGGTTTTTTTTTTTTACATCAGCAAATGTATCTATCTAACACTTGCTAGCTCAAGTGTAACATGAAATGCCAAACAAGGTTGCAAAACCTAGTATGGGTAGCAGTTCAGCCTTCTTCCTCAGGGTTCTTGTCTCTTGCCACGGACTCTTGTGGAACACCTTTCACATTTCAATGCACCTCATAGAATTTATCTTTAACTCACTGGGTAGGAATGCCAAAGTGTGGCCGACATGGCACAGGTAAGCACAGACAGCTTTGACAAAACACAGAAACTCTGCAATAAAGTCTTCTGCAAAGCACCTTTGGAGAGAATGCAAAATTTCAGTGGCAAGAACTCCCTCCTTTCTTGAAAGAAGATGGACATGACATAGATGTGCAACAGCTTGTCAAACTGAGTAGCTCTGCTTTAGGATGATGTTAAATGAAGGGTTTTGTTGCCACAGATTCTGAGACAGTAACTACTGAGTGAATATTGCTCCTGTTCACTGACCTTCCCAGGTCTGCCTGGCCTGATGACCTTGCAGAATTCACTTATCTCTCTGCCTCTGTGGTTTCTACAGAACTGTCACAGGCTTGAATTAACCACTTTGAGACCTACCAATGAAGAGTGCTGCATGATGACTTAAGTGCTGGGATTATTCTAACAATGCGCTTTCCTTCATTTTCTGTTACAACGACACATAACTGACACTATTTTGGGGAGTTTGTCATGCTTTGCAGATACTTTTGGTTTTGGAAAAGAAGCTGAGAATTCTGGTTAGAAGCAGAAGAAAACCCACATTAAAGTGTGAGAAGAAAAAAGAGACATTTTAGGAAAGTGAAAGAAGAAATAATTACAGTTGTACCAAAAGACAAAAACAAAGGACAGCAGTGTAAGACTCTAGAGGGAACAATTTTGTTATACTTAAAATACTTCTCTAGATTTATTCCGATAGGAGTATAGAACTTAGAACGGTCATTTTCTGAAGAGTCCCTAGAAAGAAGAGTATTCCCTGAAGCTGTAATTTGTCTCCCATGAAGAAGACGTCCTGAACAAAACCACACTACAGTATCTTTAACCAAGGACCAGCAAGCAGCCCGAAATTTAATCTTGTCATTCCATCACGATTTTCCCCGGCACCATGTGAATATTTTCCTTCTCACATTCTTATGAGACCACAGTGTAAAATGACAGTGATGCTGTTGTAGCCACAAGGTTTAGCTGGGCTCATAAAACTAAATTGTAGGTTTCTGAAGGGAATTTTTGTTTATTCCATTTCAAAGGTATGATTAGTCAAGACTCCATAACAAGAAAACAGATGGTATTTCTTAAGCTTATGTTTTGTTTGTAATGGTTATTTTTAACTCTTACCATTAACTTTTTCACACAGCACCCCTAGGATAAATCTATATTGAAACTTGACTTCACAGTGGAAGATCTAACACAGGGATGTGTTTTCCTAAAGCAGGTTTTCCATGAGCAACTCTGGGCACATTAGAAAATGCTCTTCCCTTCTCCTGCAAAATGTGAAGAAGAGAATAATCTTTGCCTATTTCATATGCCCAGCACTGATGCACCTCCTGCAGTCTCACTCATTTTTTTCTTTTTGCAGTCTCACTCACTTTTTTCTTGTGGTCTCACTTCAAATGACAGGGCGTAAGATGTTTCAATGTTGTTTCAACCCAATGTTCAGCTACAGGACAGTACCAGAAACTAGACATAGAAATAACAGAAAACTAAATGTGCTTTGGGAATGCTCCTGCACACAGAGGCCAAATGGCAAGGACCAGCCTGGTCTAGACTCGTAAAAAAGCTTCCAGAGTAGACTAGCTGTCCACAAGCCCTCTACTGGGAAACCTCCCCAGTAGACTCAAGAGCCAACATATGCCCAGGAGCTGCCTGGCCCAAATTTGTCCATGGGACTGTGTAACAAATTAATGTGACAGCTAATTGCGTTCCAGTGTCTGTAAATGTTCCTGGACATGCTTCTATTTATTGGTAAACCACATACTGCCTAAGGGCACCTTTGTCAGTCATCAGCAATTAAAATAGTCACCTGCCGACAGCATGTAGATATCTCTGATTGCTGACAGCTATTGGGCACCCGAGTCCTGCTGCCAAGAAACGAGGCAGACGTTTCAGATGCTAGACTTGACTCATATGTATCACTTCTGAAATTGGGACACTGGCTCCATTCTTCTTCAAAGAGTGAATTTCACACATTTGTTTGCAAGGGCAGCAGGAAACGTGGGAGCCACAGGCGCAGACAGCACGGCAAGATGGTGACTAGCTGCCCTAACCAGATTATTCCGTGCCCCACACCACACCGTTCCACATCCCACCATATACCCCTACACCCCTTGACACTCAACACCCTCACATGGCACACAGAACTGCACTCCTACACCACAAGCCATCATGCCTCACCACTCCATGCATGCCTCACCAAGCCTCATCCCCTCACTGCCGGGAGCTTGCCACAGCGCACCACATGCCGCAAACACCGCCACAAATACCACATCTCACCACCACACGCCTACATGCACCTCACAGCACCACCGTGCCCCTCACCACACACCTCACCTCATCACCACACGCCTCATGGCACCACCACACACTGCACCTCACAGCCACATGCACATGGCACCCTTCACGCACCTCACAGAACCACTACATCCCTGACCACACACCTCATGGTACCACCACCACGCACTGCACCCCACAGCCACACGCACATGGCAGCCTTCACCACACACCTCACAGCACCACACACTGCACCTCATGGCACCACACACTGCACTTCACCAGATGCCTCACCTCACTACACACCTCACCTTATCACCACACACCTCCATGCACCATCACACACCACATCTCACCACCACACACCACACAGCACCCACACACACCTCACGGCACCATACACCTCACCACACACCTCATGGCACCCCCACACGTGTCATCTTGCCACCACATGCCTCACGGCACCTCATCCGACACCTCACCTCACTACACACCTCACCTCACCACCACACACCCCCATGCACCACCACATACCTCACAACACATCCCACTTTGCCACCACACACCGCACTTCACCAGATGCTTCACCTCACCAGATGCCTAACCACGCACCTCACCTGACCACCACGCATCTCACCTCGCCACCACAACCCACACCGTACCAGGTGCCTCACCTCACCACACACCTCACCACCGCACACCTCCATGCGCACCTGCACACCTCATGGCACCACCACACACCTCATGGCACCAGACGCCTCAGAGCATCACCACACACACACACACACCCCTCACCTCACCACCACACACCTCACAGCACCTGAACCTCACTCCACACCTGGTCACACACCTCACGGTGCCACCACACACCTCATCTCACTGCCACACACCTCACCACACACTTCAGCCTCACCACCACACACCTCATGGCACCGTGCGCCTCAAGGCATCACCACACACACACACACACCCCTCACCTCTCCACCACACACCTCACAGCACCTCAACCTCACTCCGCACCTCAGCGCACACCTCAGGGACAGGCACACCCGCCCACCGCGCAGCCCGGAGCCACCCCCCCCTCCCCCCGCCCTCCCGCCGGCGGCGCCGCGCTCACCGCCGCCTGCTGGAAGGCGCCCTTGGTGTAGGTGCCGCCGCCGCGGTAGGCGATGGCGGGGATCTCCCGCCCCAGCAGGGCGCACTTGTGCTGCTGCGGCCGCCGCCGCGAGATGTAGTCCACGCGTGGCACCACGTTGCTGCGCGAGGAGAAGGTGACGATGGCGACGCGCGTGGCCGCGGGCACCACGGGGAAGTCGGAGAGCAGCTTCTTGACGAAGCGCAGCTCGCTGAGGAAGTTGGCCGGCCCCACGCTCGACGACTCGTCCACCAGGAAGACCAGCTCCAGCCGCCCGCTGCGCGCCCGCAGCCGCCGCACCTGGCGCTTGAAGGCGCGGCCCAGCTTCTCCACTTTGCTCTCCGTCGTGTCGGGCAGCGGCGGCGGCGAGGCCAAGGCGGGGGAGCGGGAGAGGGCGCCCGGCGGGCCGCCCGCCCGGCCCTGACCCGCCGACGGCGACAGCGACAACGACAGCGACAGCCCCCCCCAGCAGCAGCAGAGAGCCACCAGGGGCCACATCGCGGGGTCGGCAGGCGCGGGGAGACGCCGGCGGCCGCGGGAGGAGAGCGGCTGGTCGCCCCCTGACGCCCCACCTCCTCTCTCACTCTCTGTCTCTCTCCTCGGAGGGGCGGCCTGCCTCCCTGCCTGCCTCCCCGCAGGTATCCGCGCCCTTTAATCCCCCCGCGGGCCTCCCCCCCACCCCCGCCCTGGCTGAGGCGCTGCCCCTCGCACGCCTCCCCTCCCCGGCCCCTCGCCTGTCGGTAACGGGTTGTGTGTCCCCCCCGCTCCCGCCCGCCGGTCCCTCCCCGTCCTCCCCCCTCTCCCCTCCCCGCCGCTCCGCTCCGGAGCCAACCGTGTGGGACCCATCGGGGCGGGACGGGGCGGCGGAGAGCGGGGAAAGGCGGACGCGGACAGACAGACAGACAGACACACGCACGCACACCCCCGACACACACCCCCAAAAGTAGGAGCGCTTTTTCCGCTCCCCCGCCGCGGGAGCTGCTGCTCGCAGGGACGGGGCGAAGGCTGGCACCGACACGTGCTGAATTAATCGTGGTTAATTGAGCCCTTTGTTCTGCGGGGAGGATGAGGTTGCGGCTGGGAAGTTTGGGGAGGGGGGGACTGGGGGAGGTGGGCTCCGGTCCCGTTTCTGTCACGGTTCTCCGGTCCCGCTTCTCCGTCACGGTCTCCCTCTCTTGTTCAAGGGGACGCTTCGTCCGCCGGTGGGCTCAGTTTCCCAACTCTGAAGATGCAGCAATGCCCGAACTGCTGAGCGTCTGGCTGAAGCGCTGGCGAGGTGTCTGCATACGCAGGGCTGAGTGTGCACAGAGGTGTGTGTGTGAAAGGCAGGGAGGGACAAGCACCTGCAATACGTACGTCTAGATGTGTGTGTAAATACTACCTGCACGGATTTACCAACCGTGACAGTCATCTTCTGTGCTCATTATGAAAAATTCCCCGTAGCCAAGTGTGAGATTACAAACCATCGCTCGGAAGGGTTCCCGTGCTGTCTTGCTGTCTGTGAATCACTTTGGGAGAAACACTTCCAAAGAGACCTCCTGCCTGAATTCAGAACCCACTCCCCTTTCAACCAACCTCTGTACAAATTTAATTCCCTAGATCATTATGAGGCAATAACTTGGGTTCCTTGTAGCCATTAGTTTAGTATTAAACTGTTCTCTAGCTAATCAACTCCATCTCCAGGATTAACTCAGCCTTCGAAAAATCACTGCAACTCTTTGCCTTTTGCTGGTATTTTTTCTTTCTTTATTTGTTTTCTAGTCCCCCTCTCTGCTTTACTTTACTTTTGTTGACATTACATGTTCCTGTGGAATACACAGGTACATTGGTACATTTGCAAGTCAAACCCCTCATTTACATTTAATTGAATTATTTACTCTTTCTTCACTGGAGTGCCAGCTGATGGAAAACTGATCCAATACTGTCCCTTAGACTTTCGAGCAATACTCAAATTCCACTGCAAATGGCAAGACACTAAGTGACAGGAGATATTATTTAGTTAGGGAAATGATACATTTGATATATTTCAAAGACATTTTTACATTTATATAGTGGTCTAAGCACTTCACAAAAATATGTTTCTTAGGTATACTTTTGCCACTTAGTGCTTGAAGAGAAGATAGCAATCAAAATTGAGAGACATATGTGAAGAATAGTTTCAGTACTGAAGGATGCGCAGCTGTTGCGCTGCATCAGTAAACTGTTTCTGCTCATGTGACAGCAAAATAAAGGCTGCAATATCACACTTGGCTACTCTGCTTTTCTTTTGTAGTAACAGGGAACCTTTTTGTCTTGAAAGGGGTAGCTGAAAGTTGCTACAACCACTGAAATCCTCAGCAAGTTGATTTGCACTGTTGGTCTTCAGAAGATTAAAGAAGTGATGCTGCAATTGCATTCACTGTGGTCTGAGTCACGCCACTAGAATACCTTACAATGCTCTTACAGTGCTCATTGCTGTACTGGGCTAGAGAGTCAGTCTTTGCACAGATCAGAGTGAAGGCACAGAAAAGTGTAGCCAAGAAGAGGAGGTGGAAATGTAGGAAATGCCTGGTTTCTGCAAGGTGCTTCTAGCTGAAGTGGATCGTTGCAGGTATGACATGCTGCTGTTACTCCTGAGTGTTCAGGTAATAAAAAGTAATTCTAGGCTCTTTTATTTTGTTGAAAAGCTGACTGTCAGCTCTCTTGTTTTCCCCATGATTTCATAACACCAGATTTGGATTTATAAATGCCACACGTTTTAGGACTCATAAGCAAAGGAAAGGAGAATGAATTGGAAACAGTTCTAGCAAAGGAAGAACAATTAATGTCAATGGCCAGTTTTCATATGCCCATCCTGTACTGCCAGCATGGGAGATTGCGATCAGGTATGACTAGCTGTGAGAGTACAGCAGTTAATTTCAATCCTGGCGATCTCATCAGAATTGTGACTGCAAAAAAATAACAGGGAAATTATAAATTAGTCCTTGATACATGCATAATTTGTGAAAATACGTGTTCTCCTGAGTCACACGGGCCTTGCAATCATGCTGCAGAGAAGCTGTCACTGGTTCAAGGGAAAGCTGTGTTTGTGTATGTAGGGACAGCAGAGTGAAGTCATCAATTCAAGATGTAAATGTATTTGTCACACAGGGAGTTCACAATAGAAAAGGAATAAACAGGTGAACAGCTAAGCTCTGAGTGTGGATGCAAGCCTGAGACCCTATCATGGTACTGATGTGAAGCAAAATCCAGGAAAATGGAAGTGATGAGGGGAAATTTCCTTTCAATCCATGGATAGTTAGCATGCAAAATACTTTCAGAAGAAACAAGTGGCCTGTAACTAGTGAATAACTTTTCTGATATAGTCTCCTTAAGTACTACACAGGTAACTCTTTAAAATCATTGGCATTCAATCTAGTTCTTCAGAGAGGAGACACTAAATAAAGCATTATGAGATACTACGAGAAGTTAGCATCAGCATCTGAAATAAATACTATTTAATTGTGTGAGGGAAGGGCATCAAAGTATTCCAGTGTGTTCCCAACGTGATTTGAGAAAAGTATCAAATAATTTATGGGTAAAACCTAAACTTAAAAAACTTGGATTCAGCCTGTGAAATCCTCAGGAAGGTATTTTATCCATGGGGTTTTGCCTGCAAGAGAAAAAGTCATCTTACAGATGGTGCAGGACAGTGTATTTGCGTGTGTGTGTGTAAGCAGCAAGCATTCTTTTCACTGGATGTTCACTATGCTTTTCTTAAAGCACCATTGCCAGGGGAAATCTCTGTTGTAATGAAATTGCCCTTTCCAAGCCTGCCTGCCAGCTCTTTACAAATCCTTTCCACGTTGATGCGCTTAAGCCCTCTGCTTTTTGATGATCTTTTCCCTGTTGTATTCATGCATATTATTTGTGCTTTGGTTCATACTGATCTGTAGCAGATGGGGAAGCGGAGAGCAGAAGGAGTTTTTCCCACTTTAAGCATCTCTGAAGGTGAAAATATCTGCCCTGGGCTTCACTACTTGAACAGAAAATGCAGGTTTTGTGTGGCTTCTGATGGCAATAATGCACAAGAAGGTGGTGCTGGACTGTGACTCCATTCCATTACAAAACAGCAGGTAACAAAAAACATTAGGGCTTGTAAATAAAACTGCCTTTGTCGTGTGACAGAAGTGGGCTGACTGGTCCTGAAAAGGAAAGCTTCAGAGCAGCACTTCAACTGCTTTTACAATCTCATTTCTGTATCTCTTTAATTGTCTGATTAAAATCCACAGACTTCATGAATTCCAGTAATTCTTTACTGTCTCCCCGCAAGATCATATGGTCATTTAACACCACCCTCCTTACTAAACAAAAGGGAAATCTTTAGCCCCGGTTAAAAACCCTTCTGCAAACAAACAGTCTGAGGATTGCTGTCCTTTAGCCAAATATCTTTTTTGGTTGAGTTACTCAATGAAACATGGCCAAGCATCTTTCCAAATATGGAGAAGAAAAGCACTATATTCCTCCCCCTTTGTGTTCCCCCAAAATACAGCTGGACAGAACACATCCTTCTACTCAAGCCACACAGTAATTGTGCCTGCGGAGACAACGCTGCAGAATCACATACCCTACAATTTTTGGAGGAATGCAGGTCATTTTTGTTTTTACAGTAAAGATGTTAGCGACACTTCGTGCCACAGTGCAAACACAGCCAGAACTGAAGCGTTAAGTCTTCTGCAGGAATCCTGCAGCATTCTAAATTTTATCTAAAGTAGGGATAAACTGGCACCTTAAGAAAAGAAATCAGAACCTGACGTTACTTAAGCTTGTTCTGAGCCTCTCTTTGTCCTCAAGCACAGAGTGTCTGTCTGGGGAAACCTCACACAACATGGAGCTGGCAGAGCCAGACTCCTTTCTGCCACTTCAGCCATTGGCAAGGTATGAGAATGATCTGTGCTGTCCACTTCCCCTTGCAGATGTCAGGCAGTGTTCCAACCGGGGGTGTTTAAGACTCTATGAGGAGAAAAGCTTGCAGAAACAGTACTTATTGAGCGGGAGGAGAAATACTTGTATTCTCAGAAAACAGTCTCTGAAATCTGCCACCGGGGAGCCATTAACATTGTACTGGGGAAGAAGTGCTGGTCCTTGGTGGGTGGCATCCAAAGTCTTCATGCTTTAAATGAAAGCAGCAGAGCTATTCTAGGAGAGGGGGAAGAGGAAGAAAGGGCTTTGGGAAGTTGCTTCTTCCTTTTTCCTCTACTTTTTGGGAGGAATAGCTCCTGAGTCTTGGAGCACAAATTCCGTCCCCACCGCTGACAACCTTCATCTCCCAGTACTGCCAGTTTCTTACCTGCCTACAGCTCTAGCTATGTTTTTCATTCACTGCCCCTAAAACATGACAAAGACCAGGCAGGACCCCAGTCTTGCTGCAGAGCAGCGTCTGCCCTCGAGAGCTCCCTATGGTGTTGCTGGAACACGCTGCCTCAGTGGTTTCTGACTATGGAATATTTTTTTCTAGTGGCAGTAGTGAAAGAAGCATGGAGGAGAGATCAGGATGTATTTCATGTTCAGTACTGAGGTACCACAGCCAGGCAATCAAGATCTTAGTCATAAAAATTGTGTGGGGTTTTTTTTGGACATTTTAGGCCTCAGCCCTTGGCTTAAACAAAACATGAAGAAACAATGCAAGGAGGAAATTAAGAACTTTCTGTAAAAATAGACATGTTTTTATTCTGTAAAAAAAAGGAGAAAAAGAAGAGATTCCTGTCTTAAATTATCAGTTGTTTTAGCATTAAAAAGCTAGGGTAGATACTTTGTGGTGCTTTAGAATAGCAGTAATTCACTGGCATTAATTATTTTAAAATAAATTGTTTAGGGCTAGAAACTTGAAGTTCTGACTTCCCACATAAATTGTTTAAACACACACACATTGAGGGCAGTCAGTTTTGATTTATGCATGCAAATCCCATTGACACCTCTGGGAGTTCTGACACAGACTGAAGAGAGTACATGGCCCTTAAATGAGGGCAAAATGTCTGTCCACATGACTTTGGAAAAAGATTATTATGTAGGAGGAGAAGAGTCCGTCTGCCAAAAGTTTCTTCTTTCAGGCAGAGGTCTGGGTGTTTTAGTCTTCAGCAGAGCAAACCAGCATTTGAATGATCCAAGCTATGGGTTATTAGTTCAAGCTATAAAAAAGAAAAACAACATTCATATTGCTCTGCAGTATTGAGACAATGACAAAGTTTAGTCATAGGAATTTCATCTTCACTTGTAGACAAGCCCAGTGCACACTAAGAATATCATATGGCTAGCTTCCAGGTTAAAAAAAAAAAAAAAAGGTAGGCAAAATCAAAACATCTGCTGGTCTCCGTCTGCACAGCAGATGTTGAATATACTTTTAAGTTAAGCTCATGAGAGTTCATGAAACATACTTCGTCCATAAGCACAAAGTCAGTCTGTTGTTGGCCTAGTACATTCTTGCTAAAGTGAGGATATTTTGCCATATTCTACTCCCCACAGTATGTGCTGCATGATTTTTGTAAAGACCTAGGTGGACATTAAATGCGAGAAAGCCATGAAAGGCTTCTTTGATCATAAAAGGCAGGTTCAAATAGTGGAAAACTGGAGATTGTGAAAGCCCTGGTTGTGGCAGGACAGAAGATACAGGCAAGCTCTGTACAGTGAGGCCTGTTTAGGGCATTTTACTGCTCCTCAATAGGCTGACATAAAAATCTTGTTTGGTAGACAGGCTGTTGCAGGCTGCTTTTTCAAAACTTGCTGTGTGTTGTAGCCTTGAGACACAGCAGCACTGCAGTCTTAGATTCTGCTTGCTTACAGTGCCCAAGTACCCCTCATTGTGGACTTCTGCCCTACGGAGTGTTCGGCACTAACCAGCAAAGCAGGACAGTGCTCTGGAAGAATGACAGTAAACTTTAAACTCAGTTTCCTACATCAAAAAGTCCCCCAAAGGACCTTAGAAATGGTCTTGAAAATCATGTTTGGAAAGTGCTTTTCTGAGGGAGGACCTCCGTTCTGTCATTTCCAGAGGCACCAAAGTTTAAGGAGTCAAGTAGTGGAGGTTTAGGGCATGTGGAGCAGTTCTTCCCTTTTGTGAAAGTCACAAACAGGAGTTGTCCGACTTTTCTCTGTGGATAAGAAAGGACTCCAATCTCCAGGGATAGAGCTTCCTCATTAAAATTCACACCCCTTTTAGTATTGCCCATGAATAGCAAATACATTAGATATGCATTTAGGACACCACGATGAAAATTCTGCTCTCAGACAAGAAATTATCTTCAGTCTGGAAAAGAGATAACTGAAAAGAGATGTGATAGGCAAAAGAATATGCTAGATAGTAAGCCGTGAGGAAAAACAGAGGCAATGAGTAGGGTGTGACTTCTCTATTGTTTCCAACGCAAAGATTACATGGCATGAAATGAAAATGTCAGGGGCCTCTTTCGAAAGGAGATGCTTCACACAACAGTGTGTGCCTGGGCAACTGAACACCAAGCCATATAATAACGTGGTGGATATTGAAAGTCTATGTGCAAAAAAACTGTGAAATAAAAATCCACCCAATTCCTTAACACTGTACAAAGGTATCTCTTCCATCTCTGAACACTTGGAGATGCACATCCCAGATTTCAAGAGAGTATTAACTACACTTGCCTGGCTTTAAACTGTTTCCTTAAGACATGAGAGTTAAAAAGAAGATTCAATGTAGACAGATCCTTAGTCTAGTCTCATAATGGCTCATATTATATTCATATAACCTCATTCTCCCTCTGTATGAGAGTTCATATGCACGTTATTCAAAATATTATTTTGAAATTAAGCCAACCGAGGACTGAAGACATGAGAAACAGAAATGCTTTCTGAGTTACTGTGATACACATCTAGGACAAAGACCTCTTAAAAACACAATGCCAAGAGAAGGAAAATATACAAGGCTGGAGAGAGAATGTGCTCTCTTTTCTCCTAGAGAAAAATGTATGAGTTCTGTAAGTAACTTCAGGGACATCAGCAATAATTAGCACTGAGCTCAGCATGTTACGATGGGAGCAGGAAAAAGGTGAAATGAGAGCTGGAGCAGTAGGAAAGTCCAGTTACCTCTTCCTTTACACATTAACAAGGACAACATTGGGACATCCCAGCCAACAGTCATGTCACAATGCTGGGACAGCTGGAAGGGCGTCAACCTCCGTCCTGTCCTTTTCCAGACATCTGCTGTATCTTCTCTGTCCTAACATCAGGTACACTTGGCACCTCAAGAGCTTACAGGCTCACAACCTTGCCACGTCCACTTCAGCAGCCTATCAGAAGTTAAGGCAAAGAGAAAGGAGTGCTCCCTCGCCCACTTGAAATCACACTAGATGTATACATGTTTGCAGCAGTTAAACCAAAAGAGCATTTGGAGTAAACTTAGCACTTCTGTTAGCAGCCTGGCCCATTTAGTTCATGTGACTTTGTTTCTGGTTGAAGTGACATTCAGGTTATATCCTCTTATTATTAACAATACAACCTGTCTCCTTTCCTGTCTGATTAACAAAAGTTGATAATATTAAAGTTTCAGCTAGATAGAAATACACATCAGGGAAGTCAAAACTGAGACTGAATTTTCTGGGCCTCATCCTTCCATACATATTTGGGCATAATTCCCATTTATTACCAATGGAAATTTTTCCAAAGCAAGGGCTAAGAAGGACACAAAAATTTGGACTAACTCTGGAAATCAATGCAACCAGTGGAGCCACAGCAGTTGACATCACTTTAGAGTCGCAGATTTGAGTTTGAAACAAATTGTCTGAATGTTATACCTGTGTTCTGCTGTATAAAGGAATGAACGGTCTTTCAGTTGTCACATACACATGTGCATGCGAGTGATGCCTTCAGGTTGTCCGTCTAATGCATGGTGAACTGTACGTTTTGTGTACTCCCCTCTCGTGTTGTCTGGACTCTGTACAGTAATCATGTCTGGCCCTGTGTCTTGCTATTTACCTTTTCCGTGGTCTCGTATTTTGTCTACTTGTCACAAAGATTTGCTTGCACATGTGTCAGCAGATCAGTATTGCGTGACCACAAAGGAAGAGGGAGTTAGATGAACCTAGTTCAGTTGACATATGCTCTCATTTCTATTGCTTTTGATGGTTGCCATTAGATGAAGTTTCTTCAGAAGCAAAGCATGATCCTCAATTAAAATAAAGAATCTGACCTTTTTTTTTTATTTGATTTCCATGTTTTTATAGTCTATGACAAATACCTTTTCTATTAGGCTTTATTACCTACTCCTTTTTCATGAACTCTTGTATAACTTGGAAATTAATTTGTAATAGTTTATTCTTCTAAAGGGTTGCACAGTGAGTGTCTCACACATAGTCTGTATTCCCAGTCTTCAGAGAAGTATGTTAATAAATATTGTGCTTATTAAACTTGCCTACCTCTGCTTCTTACAATTGTCATTAAAGGACTTTCAGTTCTTTCTTTTTCTTAATGATGCCAACTTCTCCTAATCCAAAAACTACATTTCATCCCTTCTCATTATAGTGAATGAAGCAAGGATAATTATGACCAGAAAAGCAAACAATGACGTTAATTACTACCTCTTTACAGAAAGTAAAGATAGAAGGTAGAAGATCAGTTGTGCAGTTTTTGTCAATGGACAACTTGTACTAAAAGCTCAGATACTACTTTGAAAAAATTGATGTATACTTCAGTGCTATCACTACTCATAGACAAATCTTGGGAAAAAGACAGAATAAATTTGGTGGGTATATTTTACTGTATCTTGTACAAAGTCTATTTTTGTCATAAAGAGGAAGAAATTTTTTTTCCAACTGAAATTACTAGAAGTGTGCAAGAATTAAGTCATGTGGGAGAGTCATGTCTGGTCAACTCAGTGCTAGTACTCTTCCGTTTTATAAAACTGTTCTACTTGGTGCTCTGTTCTTGTTCTACGCACATTTAATCAACACTTTGTTTTAAAGAAATTATTTAATTTTGGCCTTCAGCCCTGTGTTGACTGAAACTTATGTGACTTCAGCTGCTGATTTACTTTGTATTAGAAGCAAGGTTTTTGGATAGATTTCGTCTATGGATCTCCATTCTCTTGCTGTGATGTAGTCTTTCTCATCGGTGAAGACAAAGGCCTTCCCCGTACCAAGTGCTGTGGAAAAGGAAAGGGAGGCTTAGGGAGGCTGAGGGTGGCCAGCAGAGCAAACCTTCATTCTGCTTCAGCAGTGTCTTATTCTCAGACACTCCAGGTTACAGAGCTGTTAGCAGGGCCAAGCACTAAACACTACTGCATGACCAAACTGGGTTCAACTAGAACCTATTGCTGTTTGCAACTTTGTGGTCTTCATCATGCAGGATGTTACAGCCTCATTTTCTAGCTTGATGGATCCTGATGAAAGTCTCGTGGACTTCAAGTTGGCATAGATCAAGCCTCTTAAAATCATAGGATCGAAGCTTTAAGCACACATTTTCACCAGAAATGTGGGTTGGAATTGCTTAGGGCAGTGCGGAGAAGTTGTTTATATCCAACAGGATAAAATAGCCTTTATAAATACCTATAGGAGGGAAATGCCAGGGCTTGATAATAGCCATTAGGTAGGAATTGAAGATCCTGCATCATGCACTGTGTATGAAGAGGTACTTTGGTTCTCTTTTGTTGCTTCCTTTTCTGACGGTTGGTGGTTTCAATTCTCCTTCCAAACTCAATGTTTGCATTTTCCCTCCTCATCATTTGTATGTACACACAAAACATGTGCTCTTGATTTTGCCCCTTCTTTTAAACATATCAGTGCCATACCCCGATATATTCAATACATATATTCAATAACCAGATTGCATTCTGATCTTTCAAAGAGCTCCTTCAGGTCTCCAACTACCAGATGGCATCTGTAAGGCTTCTACTTGGAGGAGACTCAGACTATTCTCGTATATGCAACAAGCAACTGGGGACAATTTCTGTTCATTTCTTTAAGACACCATTATTCACCGAAGGAGCCAACAAAATGACAGAATTTCTTGTGAGATACAATCCCTAAAGCATCTTTCTTGACATCAGCAGAAGTGTCACAAGGGAATGTAATTGGTTTTAAACCTCTCTTTGTGAATGAAAGCATTGGTTTATTTCACTCTGACTTAAACCATCTTTTACACTCAAAGCTTTTTGTTTATAAACACTAAGCATGCCTGTTTCTTTAGAATTAATTGAACAGACTTGCAAAATTACTCCACAAGGAACACATTTTTTTCCTCCAGAAGCACAAGAATTTCTTCCTTTTTCATAACTATGGTTTTTTGTTTGTACATGTGCAAGTGCCAGCCCATAGGTCACTCCTGTTTGATGCAGCTGGTTAATGTATTTACAGGTCATATCACATCACAGCATTTCAAAAGGAGAGTGAGATTTTTAGAAACAACTATTTTATTACTTTATAAAAGTAATGGGGGCATACCCAGTGTTCAATTTTGTTATCTTCAAAAATAGACTTCCAGCAGTGACCGTCCCTGCCTTTCTAAATTAACACAGTATATGTAAACTTTATCTTTAAAGATAATTGTCAGAGTTGGTACCTATCATAGCATTTATGTAAACTAACCACCTTAATGCACACCAGCTTTGCTAGGACCCACCCATGTCCTAGAGCCATGCTAACAGAAGTTCACTTTCTTTTTCCCTCTCTTGTCAGTGTAGATGATAATTTTAACTTCCAAGGAGACATGGTAATTTGGATAAAACAATTCAGAACAAATCCCACTTACTTACTTAAAATCTGTGGAACAAAGGAATGGCAGTTGGGTGCCAAACATATTTCCAGACTTCCTACCACAATCCTTAGGTGATAAGCCCTTCAAGGACTATAAAAAGTTAAAGTACTTTGTTGTCTCTAAGAATTTTCCAGTTTCCATGACCAGGAACTTCTGCAGGTTTTCGTGTTCCACTTGCAGAAATAAACTGATTAGCAGTGTACCATTATTGTTTTTATATAAATATAAGGAAGGTTAATACAGTAAATCACAAATCTGCATTGCTTATTACAGCTTGGGAAAGTTCTAATGTTAAAAATTGCAGTGAAAGTACCTTCACATGCTTTTTTTTTAAAGTTCCCTGAATTTGTCAAATACTGAAAAAAAAGCTATGTAGACAAGACAGAAGAGGAAGCCTAATGCTGCATGAACTCTAAATGTGAGTTTTACTACTGTGGTGTCCTTAAGAAGATAATTAGTGATGGTACTGTACATGTTTCTTAAAGTCCCATAGATTTATGAACACCAAAATTATAATTTCTCTTCTTTCCTTTGTTCTGTCCTATGCAATCTTGGGTTCGCAGCTGCAGGAGTTGCCACCATGCCTACAGAAATAAATTGCTATACATATACACATTTAATGCTCCAGTTCAGGTATGTAACCCTGGTCAGGAAAGACATGCATTATAAAAAGGTCTGAATCAGAGCCAAATTGGGTGACAGCTCAAATTCACACCGAAGTCAATAAATAGTTGCATGCAGAAAAAGAGTGGGAAGTTTGAAGTCCCAAAGTAAAGTTTTCAGAACTGGAACGGAGGTAATAATCGAAATTGCTTTTTGTCCTTAATGAAAAGGTAAATGTATACAAAACCGAATACTTCTATGAAACATATATGAAGTATAAGGTTTAAAACTTGCTAATTTCATGTAGTAAGTTTTGTTATTTATTACCAGCTGCATACATTACAGACCAGCAAGCAAGAACCTTTTAAAATAACAAATGTAGCTAAGACCTAGCTAAGCATTAGTTTTTCCTCCACCTCCATTAAACAGAAAGAAAAAAAGTGTCTTTTCTTCTTTGTCTTGTCCCTTCTCCTTCATTATTTACTTCTTCTTCTTTCTCCTGCAAGCACATTTAAAAGTTTACAGTAAGGGAGCATCTTTCTGGAGTGTTAAAACTTTGTCATCCCCCTACCCTAGATAACAGCTCAGGAAGATCCAGAGTAGAAGGATGATGAACTCTTGGAAGGCTGTGAGGGGTAAGGGAAACAAGTGCCCTTAAGTGTGGAGGCTGGTTTTCTTCCCCTAGAAGACAGAGAAGAAGGGAGGGTGCTGTTCGAGTTTTAAAGTCTACGGCCAACCATCCTTTTTGGTGTTGAATATACCATTATCTGTGGATACTATGACGACTCATGAACTATCCCATGTAAAGCATTGGGGCTGGAGGCACTTTCTAATGTAAATACTGGAAAGGAAGAACAAGAACTAAGTATCTATTACAAAAATAAATACTGGAGCATTTCATCCTGTTCCTATGTCTTTGGCACGACTGCCTGTCTCAAGCCACCTCCCCAGTGCACAGCTGGAGTGATGTGGACTGTCCACTGCTATACCTGTGGGAAATGTGCTGTTTCCCTGCCATCTAACCATTGCCTCGCCTTAGAACCTCAGGGTGAAGAGGGACCTATTGATGGCTTTTTTGGATTGTTGCTTCTTAAGGATGGCCAACTATGGAGAGCTATAAGGTCATTAACAAAGGTTAAGATAAAGAGCGTGAGGGGAGCTAGAAAACCGAAAAGGCTAAGGATTCCTTTTTTTCAATAATGTAAACCTAATCGTGGAGGCTACAGAGGCAAAAACCCCCATCCCACTACACTGTGCTTAAGCAAAGCCAGGTCAATTGCAAATAAAAACATATGAACTTTATCTGAACAAAACAAGAAGGGATTTGAAGCTTATCTAGATAAATGGGATTTTGATGATAGAGCATGGTTTTTCTCATGGGCATCATTTATTTTAATTATCCTACACATGGATAAAGAGGATGCTTTGGACAGAAGGAATTTTGCTCAGACATCTTGACCTAATTAAGAGTGCATTGACATTTTATATTTGAATTCTGTCACTAACATGCACATGACCTTGGAAAGTCACATTGGTAATTGTTTCATAAAACAATCTTAAGCATTCAGATGAAGCAAAATGAGAAAGCTCATTTATTTTTCTGGGCTTTGAATATAGATGGATTTGACCACTTACACATCAAAATGCCAAGATCACTGCAAAAGTATGCCTAGAAACTTTAACTTCCTGGGCCTGGGTTGTTAAATAGTCTGCATAGTTGTGGCAAAAGGCTAAATAGCAAAATGCTTTGTTCACCAGTAAAGGTTCTGGCACAGCATGGGCGACCACAGAGAACATACAAAATGCATGTGTTACTGCGCTCCTACCCTTGCAGAACAAATGAAAGAAGCATGAAGAGTATGTGTCTTTCTGGGAAGCTTACGGCTCTGCTCTTCTATCGTTATTTTTCTGCATGTTCTCCTCATTGCAGGATTTGGAGGGTCTTTTTTTGGCAAGAGAAAGAGGAAGAATTGTATTCGAGATAAATGCAAGACAAAGAAAGTAATATAACCAAAAGATTAAGTAACCTAGAAAAGTTATTAAGAGTGTTTCTTACTGGCACGTTGGCCTTTGGGTTGGGGCTTGTGTGGTGGAGCATTCAGAGTCTGTCAGATCTACAAGTTGACACTTGGTTTAGAGTGGATAGACCCTCTAGGTTTACACAAAAGCTTTCAAAAGAAGAAAAAATATTTAACACTTGACAAAAAATAGTTTTTGGTAAAGTGTTACATGCAATTCAAGAGGATTCTTGAGCTGAACTGGACAGATTTGGTGCTGAGAGGTGGAAAGTGTATGCCTTGGATCTCTGTGTCTGGAGAGAGCCATTGTGTCACCATTCCACTTCCTGAAAGCACTGGAAGAGGTTTGTTTTTCCTTTTGCACACACTGAAAACAAGTTTTGAAACCTTGAGAACTGTTGTGAAACAGTCATCCTCTGGCAAGCTCTGCTGCTTTTGCCTTCCAAATATTTTAAAATTTATATTGTGTCTAGCACACCATTTTTTCCGGAGAGCCACAGGAAACATGCAATCTCTGTCTGCTACCTTAATCCCATATTTAAAACCACTTGAAAAGTTTGAGGGATACGCTCAGGTTGCAAAAGCGGTTGCTCTGAGGCTGGGAAATAACACAGCTAGGTTGTCTTTTTGACCCTTTGGACACAACTGCTTGCACTGAGCAGAGCAGCACTATCACGAGTAAGGAGTGCTGACATAATTAGTCTTGCTCCATACGTGCACACACCTGGACGAGTCTGGATGAAGTCTCACATGGCGATCTACATCATACAAGTATTTCTGGATACTTTAAACTGACCAACAAGTATTCTTGGTAAATAATGAAACACTTATCAAGCATATCTGTTGATAGAAACTGGATCAGGGTCTTGCAGGTCTATCAGCTTCATGCTGTTCTTCTGATTTTGTTTATAAACTTATTCTTAGTGAAGATTCAGCATTACGTGGATTTCCGGAGTCTTTTAAAGTCAGTTTAAGCAGGAACATCAGGTTTACTGTCTTATACACAAATGCCAAATGCACTGTAGTGCAATGAGCATTTACTACTAATTTAAAAAAGTTTCAGACTTGAGCTCCAAGTTGGAAAAGGGATCAGCTTTTTCTGTCACATAATTGTTTCAAAAGCAAAATCCAACAGGAATAGAAGCAACATACAGAGGAAGCATACAAATCCATGAATTTTGCACTAATTTGTGTGAACAGGTGCATATATAATGCTACATGCTACTCAGACAAGCTCCAAAGGTTACCTAGATCCCAGAAAGTATGGCACCCACCACTGCAGCTCTCCCTGCCTTCAGCAGAAAGAGGGCAGTATTCAACATTTTAGAGCATGGCCCCCACTTCCTTATATTTATGCCAAATGAAACTCTAGTGTGCACCTGAAAAGTAGGGTTTTTTTCCACAATGTATTGTCCACAAGAAATGCTAATGCTGGGGCTAAAGCAGAACTGTGACTTTTGAGCACAGTCTGACACCACATCCATCAAACTTCCCGGATTGCTGCTTTTTCCTGGCAGTCTAAATTTTGATCTCAGGTTGAAAAGGTAAAACAACACCCACTGCAGCTGACACAGTTCTTGCAGACTGTTTGTTTTATGGCAGTACCTCTTTTTCTGGCTGAGCTGATTGTCTTTTCCCTGCTCACTTTGGAGCCTCATGAGCCAACTGACTCCAAAGAGACAACGCAGGAAATTGTGTGGATAAGTTTACTATTCTGAGCTGTTTGTTTAGTTATAAGGGGCTTTCACTATCTCTGGCATTCCACAGCAGCCTTACTTTGAGGACTGTGCTGACGCTAGTTAGCAAATAGGTGAATTAAGCTGTCTGTTCTTTCTTTTGCCCGAAGTACATCTGAAAGACTCCAGACAAGGTGAGGCAGTTGCACTCTAGGGTAGAAGTCCAGCAGTTACTCATTAAAGCCGAGTTTCAAAAGGTAACGAACCAGCAAATTTATGATATGTTATTTATCAGGGTTCCTTAGCAGGGTGCAGTCAGTTTAATAGGATGGGTGTAGAATTGGGCTGGCTGCAACATACCTTACAGACAGCATTCCTGAATGGCCAAGTGAAGAAATGAGCCTGAGCTGCAGAAGAAATGAAAATCCAGACAACTACCAGATTTGTATTTTTACATCAAGTGTAATTTCCACCTGCCTTCTGCTATTATGGTCCAGATTGAGGTCCAATCCAAATGAAGGAAAAACAGAAAAACACTGCATTATGCTGTGATAGTATTCTTGCACTTTGTGAATTTTGAGTCCCTGTATATCTTGGGAAAAAAAAGAAGAAAGGAATCCTTTCAGCTTCCTCTTATAGCTACACAGAGAGAACAGAACAAAAAGCACCGCATCCCTATATAAACCTGTCATCGACACATCAAATTATCATATATGCTTGTTCTCTTGCCTCACTCAAGTCAAACTAAACAAAAGAACAGAAAAATAATCAAATGTGTTAAATAACTCTTGTTCATGGGAACATGATAATTGAGAATCATAGAATCAGAGAATCATTAGAATTGGAGGGGACCTTCAAGATCATGGAGTTCCAACCCCCCGCTGGCAGGGACACCTCCCACCAGACCAGGTCGCTCAAAGCCCCATCCAGCCTGGCCTTGAACACCTCCAGGGATGGGGCACCCACAACTTCTCTGGGGCAACCTGTTCCAGTGCCTCACCACCCTCACTGTAAAGAATTTCTTCCTGATATCTAATCTAAATCTCCTCTCTTTCAGTTTAAAACCATTACCCCTCATCCTATCGTTCTACTCCCTGATAAACAGTCCTTCCCCATCTCTCCTGTAGGGCACCTTTAGGTACTAGAAGGCTGCTATAACATCTCACTGGAGCCTTCTCTTCTCCAGAATGCAACTGTAGGCTGCAACCATACAAAGCATAAGTGCAGAGGATTGACAACTACTGCTGTTAATAATTCAAGGGCTGGAGGCAATAGACCTGAAATATGACGCAGCCAATTTAAACCAACAAAAATAAATTATTTCCCCCATTTTTGACCTCTTCTCTACTCCACATACTACACAAGTTAGACTCTGAAACTCACCTAGGATGGAATATTGTAGAGGACAGTGATACAAATGGGTTAAAATAGGCTGAACAGATTCAGAGAAGAGAACTACATATCGCTATTAAACTCTATTGAAGTCAGCAGCTACCATGCCAGAAAGTTCTTACACTGTTAGATGCAGGAAGCTGTGACTTTTTACAATTAGAAGAAAAATAAGATGTTTTAACTTGTGCTGTTGTACTGTTTTCTTAAGCTGTGATTAGTCGCCACTGTTGGAAATGAGAGCTGCTCAGAGCAGCGTTTTGTCTCACCCAGCATGGTAGCTTTTACATCTTTTGGAAATGCATTTTGGAGCCGGTTGCTCGATGTTTTTTTCAAAATCTTTTGCTGGCTTTTACAGGAACATATTGAAAACCCTTCTTTCAATGGCCAGCAGCCTGTGGTTCTGAAGAAATCAATTTATGTGTGTGGAGGCAGCAGAGGGAACAGCGCACACAAAGTTGTTATGGACTAAGCTAAAGCCAACTTACTTTAGGAATGCAGGGGAAAAAATAAATCTCTGCTGTTTACATAACTGGAATGTTTTCCCACTTGTAAGCAGGTCAATACTTTTATCATGGGTGTCCAACAGTTGCAAGATGGAAAATCTTGTTTCCTTCAGGTACCTCAAGTACAATAAACATGTGATAGAGCAGCTTTACGGTTTATCAGAGAACAAGACACTTACTAATGCAGCAGGACATGTTCTGTTGTAAGCCATATCTAGCTTGTCACCGCAGGACTTGTGTTCTTGAGTGTGTTTGTGCCTCCTGCTAACCTGGATAGAGTCAGCGAGAGCAGAGCGCAGTGCATATCTGAGAGCTGAAAGTCTGTTTCCCACCCATCCTAAAGGCAGACAGAGAGGGAAAGCTCACTCCCAGAGGCGTTGTTTAAACATAACAATTGTTAGGTCAGAGCCTTGGAACAGCAGACAGACCTCGAGATACCACCCAAGAGATGGGGTAGCCTGAGAGCCCTGTACAGAGTGCAGAAAAGATTTGGAAATGTCTGACTGAGGAGGAACCCCACCCAGCTTCCAAAAATAATGCAGAACAAGTCTCAATATGCAAACTTATGAAAGGGCTGTATACAAAGTTATGAAAGACTGTATACAAGTTCATGGTAACTTGAAACTGTCATTGTTCGTGTTTGCAGGGGCATTTCTTAATCTCGTTCCCTTTGCTCCCGCTTCCTTGATTGCAAAAAAAAAAATTCTTAAAGGAGTTCTCTGTTCAAGACGAGGAACAAGGAAAAGTTCATGCAAAGAGGGTATTCAACATCCATTTTGAAGAGACAAATTCTTAAATATGAAATGCAGAGAACACTTCAGTTGTGATGGATCTTAGTGATGCTAGTGCTTATATCTGATAAGACAACACGCTCATACGAAAGGCTCAGCTGGATCACAGCCATGGTACTTGGCTTAGAGATTTTGAGGTGCCAGAGAACAAACAGATTTTCACCCTACTAGTGCCAGTTAAATCATGAACTGTCTTTGCATAGAATTAGCTCATTCTGTCAAACTGACAAGGATTTTTTTAGACAAAGCATTAGCAGTGCTAAGGCAGAGGATGGCTGTGCAAAATCCTCTAGGTTTCTAAGACTGTGATACAGTTAATCCCCATGATGAGAACCATGAGATCCAAGGGCTACCATACTGCGATTTAGTCAGCCCCCTTCATTTGCAAGACAAGTGAGGGAGCTGATGGTCCTTTCTGCGGCTGTAAAAATGATCCAGCCGCAAACCTCTCTTTGAATCGTGCCCTTTTTAATCAACTTCAGAAAATGAAACTTCCAATATAGTGCAGTTGCAAACCTAAAATCAGGGCCTTATGTTGAAAGAACTCACTAGTTGTCTGTTGACTTGCCTTCCTCGTATGCATGTGTGTAGATCCGGTGTTCCACCCTGGTCTACAACAGCAACAATCAGCTCTCCTGATTATATCATGAGCAGCTTTGAAATCAGTTTGGTTTTTTCCCCACATACATGCATCTTACAGCTTTGAGAATTGAACTGCCAGCACTCTGGTTACAAGTAAGACAATAATTAATTATCAAATATTGTTTATTGCCTTTTCAGCATAAGGAAACTAAGTGCAGGTTGTGTGCATCCTACATAGTTTTGAACCTGAGGACAACACTTCGTGACAGAGTACTAGAGAGTCTCAAGGACACTGACAGATACTAAGTTACTGAAAGCTTCAAACCAGGCACTAGGAAGAGCGACACCGTAGGAAGGAAAGGCAGCTATGCAACCCTTAACCTTTCCCAGACATTAGGGAAATCAAATTGCACCAAGGGAACCCCCAGCAACACAAAGCACGTGGCGGTTTCAGTGGGCATTTCTTAGGTGCTGGTAATTCCCTCCAGAGGACACAGAGCATGAGGACAGCTGTTCTTCAGCTCATTGAGCACCTTGTTGTATGCACTGTTGTGGTACTACTACCACCAAATCACTGACGTGTAAGAGCAATAGACTAAAAAACGTGATTTAATTAATTGCAGGCAGACACAGGCTGATGTTTCCCTTCTGTTTGCTGTCTCTCACAGGAATTCTGTTGTGACTAGATATGCAGAAACTTTTTTAACAGCTGTGCGTGGTCTTGCTGACTGTAAGAACAAACTGATGGAGAGGCAATGGTTCTGGCTTTGCATGTTGTTTTATGAAGTTTCCTTGTTCCTTTCTCTTAAAGAAAGGAGTCAGGCGGGTAGTGAAGGGATGGCACAGAGACAGGAATGTCCCCCCCTGCATGGGGGTCAAGTGGAGAGAGGCTGGCACAGGGCTTTTGCCTCCTGTCGTTTATCCAGCCACTGACCTCTGTCCTGTGGAAAGCACACAGAGGGATGAAAAAGTGATGTTGGTTGACTAAGACGTATGTAACCCTCAGGGGAGACTGAGAGCTCTCTGAGCGCTGCTTTGGCTGTTTGTGTGGAAGCCTCACTTGAACATGCTGATCTCCTGTTATGCTCACAGTTTAAAAATATTATTTCTCCTTCCCATTTGTCAACAGTTTATTCAGAAACTGGTAGCTCGAAGAAGGGAATTAGCTTTCGCTTGAGTTTCACTTTTTGCAGCTGCATGAATTGGAGCACCAAGAAGTCACGTACTTTGGTCAAGATCAGAAAGAGTTTGTACATCATCAAGGATTGTCAGCCAAGATGTTCACAGCTATAACCAGACCCCAAAAGTTGCAGTGCTGACCGTGTGACATGGCCAAATATGGATCTAACTACTCTCTGTGAAGTACCCAGAAGGTCTAGGACAAATCAGACATCGTAACTTTGGTGCAAACACATTCTACTTAGTCTCAGATGCTTTGAGAAAGGAAGAGGAAACAAAAGCCACAGTCCATGTTTCAGAGGACAGTTATATTTTGTGATGGAAGTGTGTGGTAAGAATAATTCCTTAATTAATCTGTAAAGGCAGAATAAATACCACCAATGCATACTGAACAGATCACTGTAGAAAAAAGGGGTGATCACAGGGTTAGAAGCTGAGCACCGCTTCTTCAAGTGTCCAGATACCCCATCAACACATTGTATAAAAGCCTGTAGCAGTTTTTATGAAGCTGGAAATAAGAACCATTAATTTAATCTGGTGTACCACTTGCTCATGTGTTTCTAGTCCACCAGCCTGACCTCATGTGCCTTACCAAATTCATATCTATTGCCACTGAGGCTTGAGTTCTCTCAGTCCTAAGCTGTGTGTGGTCAAGTCTGGGCTGAAGTAATATTCTTGCCTTATTTCTCTTTTGAACCTGCTGGCAGTGCAGGACCAGCTCCACAGATGGAGAATTCCGTAGAGCAAAAGCCTTCTCCACTCCATGGCCATGTAACTGCATCCATGGGAGGGCAGTAGGAGAGACCCTGGGCTAAGATGGAGACTTGGCAAGGTATCTTTTATTTTTCAGATGTTGTACTTAAGCAGGCTGCCTGATGGAGCCATTGGCAGGCTGTTTCTCACATTTGGTCTCTGTGTCACTCAGCAAGCAGAGGAGAACAAGTCTTACTTTTAAATTGAGTTTGATTAATTCAGATTTGACAGCAAAAAGTAAACAGCATTTGGCAGAAGCCACTCTTAATGAGACTGTCATTAAGAAAGTCACTCCACAGAGGATGTGTGTACAACTTCCTTCCCTCTCATTTGTGTCCCAACTGCTACAACATGAAAGATGATAATTTGGGTTTGTTTTCCTAAAATTATTATCTCCATTGCTACCACATTGCAGATTTACCAGAAGAGTCATTTGAGCTTCCAGCTAAATGAGGCAGGGTTTTTGGACATCTGCCCTGCTTGGCTGCTGCAGACATGTGCTGGAAATAGACCACCGAGTTCTGATGTTAGGATAGCCTAGATAACGTCCCATGCAGAAGAAAGGCGGAGAGAGACAGAAGAGAGCTGAAACTGCAGGCTGGCACTGGAAGTCTGCTGCCACCCAGACTTGGTTATCTTCAGTGTTCAGTAGTTGGGTGGCCACCTGGGCTGAAACCTCTGTTGTTATATGTGCAAAGCACCTTGCTGAGAGTAGCCTGAGGTACTCAGTTGAAGAGTAGGGTCTCTCTGGGTGTAAAGTGATGAGCAGAAACAGTGCTGCAGCAAAATTTGTAGTTAAAATTAAGAATGTATTTTTCCCCCTTTTAACAGAAACAGCCTCTTTGTTCCCTGAAATGGTTACAGCATCATCTAGTGGAAACTGACCAAAACTGTTTGGGTCATGGTTGTATGATCCAGTTGTCAAACACTAATTCATGCCCATGAGGCAGAAATATCCCCTTTCCTCCAGGGAGAAAAGGTTACCTAAGAAGAACAACAGAACCAAGAAGTTGGTCCAGCCAAGCAAGACACAGGCCAGTGTAGTAGCTGCCAGGTCAGCCGTGTATCCCTGCCTATTCCTGCTTCTGCAGAACTGTTCCTACACACCCCCAAATTCTGCTTGCAAAGGCAGCAGTGAGGAAAATGATGCCAGTGCAGCTATAAGCACTGTGGTTCTCTGTGTCCATGACAGTGGGTGGAAGGCATTTCAAACGCATTGAGGTTCTTGGGAGACATAAATGACTTTCTCTTTTGCTCACTTTGTTACTGTCTTGAAAAGAACTGCTTTGGCCCTTTCTGGGAAGTCTCCAAAGACTGCCAATGCCAAGAATAAAGAAAAGTCTTCACTGTTGTGTAGAAGCACTCACCTTTTTTACCTGTGTAAGAAATCTCAACTAAGCAGCAACTGCACAAAGCTGTGACAAGCTGCACCCTGGAAAGTAGCATTTTAGCAACTGCCGTCCACAGAGGCAACACTGAACTGTATAGAAGGCAGGGTCCTGTTTCACTTCATTTTGCTCTTGAAGCTAGAAGGTCGGAGAAGAGTAACGGCTATTGCTAGTGTGTGATAGGAGTGAGTCTTGCCTTCCCACTCAAGCTGAGCAGCGTTGCACCACTGCCACGCAAGAGTGACAGATAAAGCTCCTCTGGTAGGGATTTCAGCCCCATTTTTCCGTGCTCTCTTTCAAAAGAGTAAAGACAGTAAATAACGTCTACTTATTCAAGAATTTGACATCCCCTGTGGATCAGGAGAACAAATGCAGGGCAAGGGGAGGGTCTGTACAAGCTGAGCGCGGCATGAGCGGCATCGCACCCCCAGGGACACCCGCAGCAGCAAAGCGTCCTGCTACCCTCTGGTGATGCTGCGGGGGAACTGCAGACACCTCCCAAGCCTCTGCGGCTTCTTGAACGGTCGCGAACACAATTGCTCTCTTAAAACGCGATCCAAACCTGAAAAAGACAAATTTCAATGACTTCCTACCTGGTTCCGTTGAACAGAGCAAACTTGAAACTCCTGGTGAATGTAGATTTAAAGCTAAGGAGTGAACCGGAGCTGTGTGTTGGAATATACCTGAAAAAAAAATATAAAAAGGCTGCATTTTTAAGATATTGCCACATGCTGTATTTTTGCATATCCAGGACTCAAGGTGTGAAGATAGCTACAAGAAAGGCTTAAAGTTATGCAGGCTATAAATATTTACGTACTATAGACGTAATGACATCTGAACCTGCTCTACTGGCCAATGGGGCTCTGAGCAGAAAATTAACACCCACCAGTTACTGAGATTTTCAATGATTTTTATTCCATCCACAAGTGACTTGAAATAGGCGGCAAAATGAAGTGAAGGAAGTCAATAAAATAAGCAGCCAGTCTCTTCTGTCTGCAGGCATAATCTCATGTCACTTGATCATTTGGGAGGCAGGGAAAAACTCCACGCTGCAGAGCAGGCAACAATAAATGGCAGTTTCCTGATAAAGTCCTTTCCAGAAACAGTCTGGTTTGAAAGTGCATGAAAATAGACATTTTAAAGCAACTTCCGCAGAAATGCATGTTGTTTGAAATCTCAAATTATGCCATTTCAACACTTTAAAAAGTATGTTTATCCAAAGGAAATCTAAGTCTATAAATATTCAGTTAAATTTAAAGATCAGTAACATTTTGTTTGTGATTCAGTCCAATATCGCTGTTTTTTTGAAGTTCAAGGTCTTTTCCTCTCTGTTTCAGGATGGTCGAATAGTAAGCAGTCTTTTCAGCTGAGAGGCAGGAAAGTAATGTTTTGCCCCTCTCTTCTCTCATCCGCTCTTCTATCTACCTGGTTGCAGCATCCATGATACTTGCATCACGGCTGAGCCACAGCGGGTGGCCCCACAGCAGAGGCTTGGGCAGAGATATCTGTCAGAAACACTGGTGTCACAATATTTCAGGTCAAGGGACAGAGAGTGATTCTGAAATCGAGGAGGAAAATCATCTTGTTATGAAGGGCTTTCAAGGGCAGATCCAAAATCCATTGAAGCAGGTAAGATCTTTTCCCAGTCCCAATTTTGTGGGAGCAGCAATATTTGCTGGTCTTATTTTCCCCTTTAAAGGGCTTTCATGAGTTGAATCAGTATTTTATAGTAATTTTACTTTGATCCTTTCCCTCTCAGGACTTTGAGATCACCTCGGGAAGGTTGAGAGAAACTACATTACGGAGCTGGGTAGAGCACCTCAGAGATCCAAGAGAGGTCAAACCTGCAGGGTAGCCTCTCCAGCCAGCTACGCGCTCTGCTCCCCACAAGGCTTATTTCTGTCTGAGCTGACAGACAGCTTGACATTTGCTTGTTGCTCTCCCTGTCACGAAGTCTGCCCGCCATCCGGCTCAAAGGAGCCCACACATGGCAACCTTTGCTGTGGGTGGCCATGCACCCTGCCAGAGCTGCTCCTGTGTGGGCATCACCGAGGTTCAGCCAAGCTAGGAAGGAGAGCCAGGAGGAGGGGCTGGCGCGGGTTTTATGACACGTTATAAACACAGATTGTAAACAGTGAAGTCTCACATGTTTTTGAGGGAAAACTCTCCGTCCTCTAAAGGCTGCTCACATCTCTCCAAGCCTGCAAGTTCTTGTACTTTTAGGGAAAACCCATCACAAAATAACTAAAGTGCAGCAGACGTGGTGTGAGCCGAGGCACTGTGCAGACGTTGCTGAGGAGCGCAGCATGGGTCTTCCTTGGAGAAAAACACTCTTCGCAACTTCTGAAAGGCTGGAGTTGAGTGCAATATGCCCTAAGCATTAATAGTAATGGCCAGAGGTACAATCTCCAGCCTTTTTTTCCCTATTTTTTTCTTTTTTTTTTTTTTCATTTTCAGGAGGCGCTGGCGTGAGCAAGCAACAGTTCTTCCCCTGATGTACCACACCGTACAACCATTCTGTCTCATGCAGTTTGCCTCCTGCACCATGTCCCTGGCAGTAACAAGGGTAATTCTGAGGGAATTTAAGTTGCAGTGTAACAAGCATCACTAAAGAGACCTGGATGATAATTACAGGCTGAGCGCCAGACTCATCCTCACCACTAGCTGTCCACAAAGACTTGCTTGGCTTTAGGCAAGACATTCCTGCATGCTTTGATGAACAGGGATGAACACTGGCCCTACTCCTCAGCATACTGACCGGTCCCAGTGCCTCCAGGATACCTTCCTCAAGCAGAGAGAGGGTTTAGAAATGTCAGCTCATCCCAAGATAAGCACATTTTTGGCCTTAGGTGTTTTGGATGCTGGGGCCAGTGGTGGAGGCCAGCCAGGGAGAGGGCAGGGTAGCTCCTGGTGTGTAGGGGGTACTGACCCATGAGGGAGGCACTGTGCCCTATGGTGGGTGGCTGTAGGCTCCCCAGACCACCCCCGTTAACCAAGTGCTGCTGTTCAGCCACAAGCTCCACGTGTGGACACGGCAGCTGTTGTTACCTGGTGTTTGTGTGTGTGACTGTTCTGTGAACACCTGATCCAATTTTCACTGCGTGGCAGAGCTACAAATTGGTCACATAATCTTTGCCTGTGCGAAGAGGATCCCTGTTTCTTGTTTGCCCCATTCCCTGAATACCACTCTCATGGGGAAAAAGGTCTTTTTCCATGAAGCCCACAAGAGACAACTTGCATGGCTCAGCTGGTGTAGCTCCATGACAAGTCAATACCATGTGAACAATCTCCATAGCCAAGCACCGTTATCTGCTGGCTTTCCTCTTCACATCCCTGTCTATTCCCTTTCATGACAGCTTCCACAGAACTGCCTGCAGTACAACCTCAAAATTACTTTCATCACCCTCCTCAGCCCTCCACAGAGTCCCAGCTCTGCTTGTTTATGGCTTTGTGGTGAGAGCAGATATGTCTATCTTGTCCTTCCCTCATTTTCTATAAACCTCCAGTAACACTGGGAAATAAAATCCCTCCTCAAACATACAGGAGATGATCACAGACCAGCTACCAGGGTTAAATTTCCTTGAAACAGATTAATTAACTGAAGTTTGATGCAAGAAGATTTTCCACAGTGCCCTTCTCCAGGGAGGTGGTGACTATGCCTTGGTGAGCTCAGACTCGGCACCTGCTCTAGGCTTTTTATATCTTACACAGAATATCTGAGAACAAGCTACATGAATGTGGCTCACCCCTATACTCAGTTGGGTGGTGGGTTTTTTGTTTAATTACATATCTCACTTTCTTCTCACTTCTAGTATAACTGTTTTGTAATAGACTTGCATTGACTAGAATTGCAGAAAATTAAACCAAGTCATCCATAGTTAGAAGGTTTAGTCCTAAGCATTGCTTTACTAAAAAGCTGAGTATATTTACTGATCAAATAAATATTACAAAGCAACAGAAAAGTATGACCATTTTTCTGATCAGAAAAGCAGTTAAAGATCAGTAAAATCTTTCTGTGAGGAACACAGAAAGAAAAGGAAGGACAAAAAGTCAGACCATCTTTAAGTATTTTTGAATAAAACATTTCAGGTGTTCACACTTGCGAGTTTTGGTTTGCCTGGAGTCTCCTGAAACCAAAAACCACCATAAAATTGCATCTACATACCAAACACAGACTTTGTTAAACTTCTTGTCTGGAGAAGCTGAGATTGTTAGCGACCAAAGGGATAATTCACGGTGTGATTTTCACATATTACTCAGCTGTCCTTTGTCCTGGTTCAGCCATCGTTTTGGAGATGCTCTCTGGCATGAACAGAGCTGATCTTCTGGGCATGCATGGACACACCAGTGGTCTAGGTCAGCGCATGTGTAAGCACACCTGCAGGGGTCAGGGGAGAAGGACAAGGCTGGGCTACTCTGTGTCAGCATTCCTCAGACAATCACTTCACCTACCTCCGTTTGAAGAAAGTGAAGTGAATGGTGGAAACAGATTTGAGTCCTGCCATTATTGGCTTTGCAAGGAACTGTGCACCCCTAGGCTGAAGTGCTCCAGGCTTCAGAGTCTGTTCAGGCACTTTGGAAACTATCTGGCTGAAAAAAAATCCCAGCTTCTGCTTTTCAAGTTTCACATCTGATTTTTTCCCCTCTTTGAATGGTCTACCTTCCTGGAAGCAGTCAAACCAATGCAATTTATGTTAAAAAAATTAGAATATCCCTTGCAGAAACTAATCTTTTGTAGAGGCTCTGGCCACAATTTCAGAGGCAACCAGGAGGTGTCAGTATGCTCACAAAGAACAAACCACTGGAGGTGGTTTTAAGCAATGCAGAACACATTCTTAAGAAACAGATGCTTAGTTTCCCTTGAGAAGTTAATATTTGGATGATATCTTTTACATACGACATGGCTTTGGAGAAGGGTTCTTCCTGGAGAATTAAAATTCTTCATTATTCACATGGGAAATCTACTAGCATGCCTGCACCTGTGTTTTACTCATGGACAATGTCAGGCAGTGGCCATCCTGTTTCTAAAGAAATATAACAATTTGCTCCCCCTCCATAGTTCATACTCCATGAAAGGGTTTAAGGTAAAGACAGGACAGAAGAAGAGCTGAAAATCAGAGCTGGTCTTTACTGGAAATGCCCACAACCTCTAGGTTGCTGGCTTATACCTCTCTCAGATTTTACTGGTTGGATACTGTTAACATTTGACAAGTGTTTTGTGTCTCTGATTTAATGATCTCCATGCGATTGCTCATAAACAGGCATTCCCTGTCTCATAAATCACCACTGCTAACAACACCCAAAGCAAGCATGTCAAAGAAACCAAGGAGTCGTGGTCACAAAGAGCAAGCTGCTTGCTTACAGGAAGCTTGAGGAAGCAATGAGGACAATCACAAACCTTATTCATGTTTTAGGCAGTCCTCCCACTCTCCCTTACCCAGGAGAACATCTTCTAAGTTGATAAGAACATGGGTAACAAATAGGACTTAGTTATTTGCTTAGTCAAACTTGCAAGAGATCTCTCCTTGACTTGAATCACTGGACAGCTTTCCATACGTCATTCAGTGATAGCATCCGTACACCCACAAAAAAATAAAACACCCCTGAAAAAGAGATATCTCAAGACATTCATGACTTATCTCAGGTTGAATGTACTTAGCTCTACTGCTTCGGTTTGTAAGAATGGCTAAACCTCTCTATATTTGAAGGAAGCAAGATGATGTATTCCTGAATAATTTATTAGGAGCCAAATCCTGTTTGTTTAAAAGTTCTTTGTCCATGCCAAGTCAACAGAAATAATCTGAAGAATCCAGATTTTCCCATTTATGTAGTTAAGCAAATATTCACATGTTCATGGAGGCAGGCTATTGGCTTCCAAAGCACTGCAACATAGCATTTTACCTGTGATGGGTCCAGATGCTAAAATGCAATGTCTGCTGAAGTAAATTCGCAGCTTTCCTCCACTTCTGCTATGTGTTGTTTTGCCAGATGATGAGATTCATCAATTTTGGAAAAGATATGCAAGTGCAAGCTATGAAAGTCACAGGTCAAGAGACTAAAGCTCTGAGAGATGGAGGAAGAGATAGGAAGCAGCCAGAGTATGATGCCTTTTCAAGTTTGCACCAACTATTTGGCATCTTGTTCAGCCAATCTGACAAAATGCCCCCCAGTTCTTAATCTGTGAGCGCTGTGAAATCTGTGGATTACACACTGACACTATGGTCACTCTTCTTACAGGCAGTGCTTTGAGAAACTCGTGCAGCTCTGGGAACAAACAGCCAGGTCCAAACATCTTCCTGTAAAACTGAATTAAATGAAGCTGCTGCTGGAATAAAAAGAAGTTATGCCAGCCTTTCCTAACCCGCAAGGTGAGCAGCCGTGTTTGGCATGTTCTAGCCTGTGTTCCCCTCCACAGGTCCTTTGCTGATAAGACTCCTCTGCCTGATGCAAGAGTGAACTGTGTTGTCGACCAATATTCCATGCTGACTATCAATGTTCTGTTTGTTCTCAAGTCTTAAATATGCATCTGTATCACTGCAGTGCCAAAAAACAGACACCCCTGGTGAAATGAGGAAAATGGTGCAGTTTATCCATGTCATGAGGGGGGTATTGTATTGTTTCGGAACTTATGGAATATGCATCAGACTCACAGAAAGCCCATTGGAAGGAGTTTCACAATAGGATCTGGTTTCAAGAGCTGAAATTTCACCTGAAAAATGGAGTTTGCAGACAGAAAGCCCACTGTTATTTCCTCTGTGTATTGTTGAAGCACATCCTGGGATAATGAAACATTTAAGTGTTAAACTACATGTTTGAAGCAATGAAGAGAAGTCTGACATTTCCTATATCCACAGGTGCTTTCACGGGTGGATGCATACGCCCCACGATGCTTTTGCCCTATGTGCAAACTGCTGTGAGAGTATAGGAAGGTGCTGAAAGTGAACCATCATTTTTCCACAGATGCTGCGGCCACAGAGCAGTGCACCGGCCCAGGTGAAGGGAGGGAGCAGATGGAGGTGTGCTGTGGGCTCAGGTCTTACCCTTGAAGTACAAGGCAGGAAAGTTAATGGCTACGATTCGTCCTTGGTCACAGAAACTAGACATCCTTTCCCAGGGACAAAGCTGGATTCCTGCACATGTGGATGAGAGCCTCAGGCTTCCTCAGACCTCACTGCTGGAGTCTGTTTTCAAAAGAAGTTGTTTTTCATCATAAGTCTAATTTCTTCCAGCTTTTCTGACTGCGTCACTTTCAGACATTAGAACATCACAAAACCCCCCAAAGTACGTTCCTTCAACTTACCAGAAAAATCAAGTTACAGTAAAGGCTAAATTTAATATATAAAATAAAATTAACAACAGAGAAAGGCTTCTTTGAGCACTGGAAATGAGTAAAAGCTCCTTGGTCAAAGCAGTTTAGCATTAGCGGTCCTACTTATTCACTCTTCAGAAAGAGAGTTTGGAAGCAGATCTGGAGAGTGCCAGATGAAGTCAGGTATGTCTGCAGCTGGTTCAGTCATACTCCACACTAGAAAATGCAGGTTGTGCCACTGGCTAAAGACTAAACAGGCTGCTGCATTCTAGGTGTCTTGCAGAAAGGGCTGAATGTATCCAGAGATAATGACAAAATGGATGCATAAATAAAAAAAAAAATCCCTGTTTCAACAGGCAAAAGAAAATTGAAAAGGAATTTCTTCTTTAAATATTTTTGTCTAGGAATTTCTCCTATTGAATTTTTTAGAATAAAACCCCTTTGTATTGAAATCTGGTTAAAAACTTTGAAACATTGTGAGTTTGCTAAATTCAAGGCAGAGAAACTAAAAGCATTAGAGGTCAGTTCTTCAGACAAAGAAACAAACCAAGAAACCTTCCATAGACTTCATTAACTCAAGGAATAATTGAGGTGGGAAGTGATGTCTGGCTGTCCAACCCCTGCATGAAGCAGGCCCTTTTAGAGCAGGTTGCTGTGTGCCTTGTGTAGTCAACATTTGTATATTTTCAAGGCTGGAGATCCCACAACATCTTCAAGCCCCTCTTCTAGTGACTGACCACCCTCATGGTGAAAAACTTTCCTTGATAGGTAAAGCAGATTTTGCAAATCATGTCCTCTTGCCTCTTATGCACCACAGAATGGCTGGACATAAGGTCTGCCCTTCCCCCCCTCTTCTCTGGGCTAAACTAGCCCAGCACACTCAGACTTCCCTCATATGTCCTATGCTACAGCTTCAATCATTGTAAGGACCTCCTGGGGTCACCAGGTAGAATATGCATCTTCTTGCTTCTTGTTTATTCTTTAGATAGTCTCACTGTATTTTAATTTGTCCTCAAGAAGCCTTTGAATCACAATAACACATTATCCTGGAAAGGACGCAAAGGTCACAACAATCCCAGGCAGCGCTACAGGCTGGGGGCAGAGTGGCTGGAGAGCTGCCTGGCAGAAAAGGACCTGGG
>JAOTQQ010000019.1:70157392-70175787 GCA_026546715.1 Gallinago undulata | reverse complement strand
TTTTGTGGTTGGACTCGATGATCTCTGAGGTCCCTTCCAACCACCACAATTCTGTGATTCTGTGATTCTGTGAATGAGGAACCACAGCTGGGTCCATGCAGTGCCATGCTGGCAGGTGAGTTTGGGTAGGGGACAGCTGGCTTTGCTGTGAATGGATAGGAAATGAGTTCCGCTTTTGTGGCGGCACAACTTTCATTTCACAAAGTCCTCAGAAACAGATTTTTTTTTTTTTTTTTGGTGAAGACTGTAAAAATGTACCTTTTAAAAGGCTGAAGGAGTCCAGAACCTTTCCATGAATTTCAGAGATGCCTCCTTCAGGGCCTCAGTTTTCACACGACTGTTCCATTACCTAAGCAAAATGACATTTAAAATGCCTTGGCCACGGAGAAGGCAGCACGTACAAGGATGTTCAAGCATGTTTTTGGTTTATTAGTTCTTTTATAGACACTCGAGCAGATGATTGTAAGAGGAGAAACTGGCTTTATAGTAAAGAAAGAGACCTACAGCAGTGACAAATTAATTTCCATCCTGTCATGACTCATGAGACAGTGCTACAGTAACATTAACAAAACGTCAGTTAAAGTGGTAGTAATTATTTCCATTGCTAATACTGACTCTGGCTTAACAACATTTACAGGCTTTGTTACACTGTCATAAAATAAACAGTAATATAGAAACAAACCAGATTCTCTGCTTTTGAAAGAATGGACTTTTCCCCCATCTGTGCCCGTGACAGAACCACTCCTTGAGAAGGAAATCAGAGATGGAGGCATGAAAGCAGTGCATGAAAAGTCCTGGTAAGGACTTGAGCAAGGTTTTCAGCAGCATTATGTTCAGTGTTGGAAAGGCCATGGTCTCGTTTGGCCAGGCACACTGCAGATGGAGGCTGCAGGAGTAGGATCCAAACAAAGTCCCATCCAGTCCAAGTCAACTCTGCAGTTTTTCCTGTGTGCTGTTATAATGGCAGACTGGGAGGAACTGGTGCGCCGGTAGTCAAGATTTTAGTTTTCCTGTTAGACGTGTCAAATTGTGTTAATTTCTCACAGTTTTGTATGCTAGCGGTACCCTGGCTCTTCAGCCATGAGCAACAGCATTATCTGCCACAGCCCATGGGTGGATACCCTTGTGGTTTCATACCAGGGTGTACAGGAACATCCAGCAAGAAATTAAACAGGACGTGCCCAGACAAAGAAATTGTCTCAGGAAAACAGACTTCCTTCATGAAATTTCATAATAGTGACCAAATCTGGGACAAAAGGGGCCCAGACCTATTTTGATTTAATCCTTGTATTGTGGATGCCCAATATTATCCAGTTGCCAGATACTGGAGACTACTGGAGAGTCTTAAGACTACATGTTTAAAACAGAGATTTATGACACCCACCAGACTGTACGTAATTTCACATCACAGAAGAATATTTGTTAAATGCTGTGATCTTCAACAGAGGGCAAAAACATAAGCAAGCCTGAGCGTTCCCCATGAAATGTCTTCAACCAGCTCAAGCCTGACTCTTTTGGAAATGGATGTCTTTCTCTCTGAGACCTTAATGAATATTAAATAACATTCAAGGCCTACTCCTGTCCTTTTAGTGGAGGGCCCGGGCAAAGGAAGTCGACTATTCTACGTCTGTGTCTTTAGCCAACAGAGGAGGGAACTCACGCAGCAATGGCTCTCTTTTGGATATAGACAAAATTTTCCTTCCAGGACAACCTTCTTGCGCAATTGAACTTCTCACTTGCTTTTCGCTTGGTGGTAATCTTCCAAGCCCATCCCCAATGTTTCTTAAAATGGTCTTTGGTTCAGTACCTTGAACATCCCCATCTTGTGAGACGCTCTCCCTGGAAATACCATGAATCACACAAGTTTTTGCTGACCAAATAAGCTCAGGGTGGGGGGTAAAAAGGGTGCACAATTTCAGATATGTGCCTGAAGTGCTGCCTCATTGCGGTGCACAGAGTGAGTCACTGCAGTCTTTGCACTTGCCATTGCCAGGGACTAACTTGGAAAATGAAACCACAAGGGATGTTGCGTTTTGTACCAAGTGGAGGGTATTACTCATATCAGCAAATGGACATTACACCACAGAATCCCATTCATGTTGCCTTTCCTCAAACCTGAAACCCCCCTCGCAGATGTTTTAGTAGTCCAAACTCAGTTAGACTCGAACTACCATGAATCAGACCATAATTAAATCAAAGGAAGATTATCCATGGCCTATTCCTATGAATTATCACTACTTTGAATCTAAGAGAGGCTCCGTCTGCCAAAAATCTCTTGGGAATTAGTCCCAGACTGCATTTTTTGTTTGAAGGCCTCACTTATTTTTCCTAGTGTTTGGGAGAGTTTAATTGACCATGTTCAATGATCAGTGTTAACTGACTTGAAAAAAGTCTTTTAGATAAAATCAGACACTTCATACAGTATTAAAGAATGATTATCTACAGATTGGGTAAGAATCCAACTAAAAATCAGACTTTCTTAGATAACCATTCATTGCCAATTGTTTATATGAGGATCTATAGGAACAATACTCAATGCACAGAAAAAAGGAAAAGCTTCTCTAGATGACTCCCAGTTGTAATTCAAAACCTTTTGAAATTAATGCATATCTCTGCAAAAGAAGTGGAACAGATCTTTGTAATCCACTTCTGAACAACATCTTCTTTTTTTTTTTTTTATTACAGTTGTTACTTAAATTTTTTAATACTCTCATAATGAATAAAGACATCAAAACTAAGGTGCATGACCAGAACAGAATTTTTGTCACCTTGGCAGCTGTTTTAGGACTATCCCTTTGTCCAGGGTTTGCTCACTACAAGTGCTTTGGATGTGGTATAGCTCCTCCCACACTGAATGTGGTCGATGTGGATGCTCACAGACTAATGCCTCCATACTGGGGCAAGGGATTAAAAAGCATTACTGAGCTAGCAGGCTGGCAGCAGACTCAGGCTGCCAGCACAAGGATGGTGAGAACAGCACAAGATGTACTGTAGTTTTGTTTTAACAAATTTTCTACTGATGTCAAGCACATTGGTCCTGAGTTTCTCATGTTTGAGGTCCCTAGGTTATGCTTTTTAGCTCGCTTCCACCTCCCTCTGAACTTTTGCTAAGAAGAAATTAAGCTTCTCTTATTGCAGTGGTGTTCAGCATGGGTTTCCGACCTCTCAGTGTAGGTAGCATCGTAAACACATGGTGCAGCCACTTGGTGGGAAAGTCTGGGTGAGCCTGCTTGTGTTGCAGGGATGCCATTTCTGAACAGAACAGGTAGGTTGTATGTGCTGGTGAGGTCAGGGTGACCACAACAAGTCTTGTTCAGCCCGATGTCACCACTGATGTCTGATTCTCTGATTCTCTCTACTAGTGCCGTCCTCCTTGGTCTATGAGACCTACTTCCAGCCCACCAAGTGTCTTCATCTCTCAAGGCCAGCCTCTGCTTCTTCCCATACCCTTGTCTAACTCCACATCTTTTAGGATTCATCCCTTCCCCTTCTCTGTCTGCTGTGTGAACTCCTTCCTTGCCACATATAACTTGTGCTATGGCACTGGCAGTAGCAGTAGCTATGATCATACCCGGTTTCATCTCTCGTTACATGTCTCTGTTCCTTTCCCCCAACACTGATGTTAGGGTCAAGCAGTTGCAGGATGGAGGCAAAAGAGTGTTCCCCATCCTGCCAGGCAATGAAGGATGGCTGTGCATTGTCACAGACAGGTACCACAGCTTCAGAGAGAAGAGCAGGGTCACTGCCACAAGGCAGCAGGTCTTCATTAGCCCTTGCACCAACTTCTCTTACCTAGCTGAAAGTGAGGTAATATATGTGACAGCCTAAATCCTGCTACTGCTGGAGGACAGGACTGATGGATATAAGTTCTTGGCTGGCACACAAGGTGGATCACATATCTTTTATCAAGCCTTGTAGGAGCTTAGACTGGGGCAAGGCCTGTGTCCATGATTTGTCTGAGCTCATGTAAGAGAGAGGAGAGTCTAGACATTACCACAGTTGCTCAAGTACCAGCTGCACAGAAAGGATTGTGTAATTCTGTGCTTCTGACAGGCAGGGAGCAGCAGATGGGGATGGCTTCAACAGAGAGTGCTATACTGGCAGTACCTTTGCTTTTAAGAGCAAAGTCTGGTGAGAAAGAGCCTCTTCCCTTTCCTTAGCAGATGAGTATGGTGCTCTGTCTTTTGTAACAGAGCCATGGCCAAAACAGCACCACTGGGCAAATAAATTGTAATGAAGTGCACTTGCTGGAAATGTTGATACACACTTTCTGACAAACATGCTGTACATTTGGTCACTGCATGACGTATGGTAACAAACAAAGGGTGGGTGGATCTGTGGGGGTGAATGAAAGGTCTGGCAGAGGACTATAGTTACCTATGTTTCAGAAAAAAAACCATCCAAACGTTTGGAGGATGTGATGTTCAGGGCAAGTCTGTGTTTCTGGAATTGTTTCTAAATATGGATTTGTCCCCAGTCAAATATGGGAATTGTTTCTTCCTGTGTGAAGGGCATTCTGACACCCTTGAAGACTGGGAACTCATCCCAGGTCCATTCTCAGTGTGATGGTAGAGGCTCAGGGCTCTCAGGCCACCTCCCAGCATGAGGGGCTGGTTGGTGGGAAGAGCTCTGATCTGTGCTAGGAGATGCTAGGCATCTGCAAGGGCTTGTGGAAGTGTCAGAAGCTGAGACTTTTTCTTTCTTTTGAACCAAACCTTAAGTCCCCTTAAAAGACAAGTTGCTAGCAAATAAATAAATATATTTTAACCAAACCTCATGCTACACACAGATTTCACCACAATGTGATACACAGGGGACAAGTTTTAGAGGAACCCGGTGCATCTATTGAAATACAATAGACTCATTCTCCTCGAGTAAAGCCCCTAAAACCTCAGAAGGTCCTTTGAAACTCTACACTTTGTTGTGCTAGTTAATTTGTCACTGCAGAAGTCTGTCCCTCAGGGCCTTTTCTTTTCTTTTATTCAGAGAGGCTTTTTCCATTGATTGGAACAGGGCAATCACGTAATTTCTGACAGCCGCCATCTGAAAATTGCAGCCTGAAAAAACTATGGCTGTGAATCACTCCACTCGAGCACACTACTCCTGTGGATATGGGTTTTTGAGCCAGGTCCCAAACCTATTGCCAGGGCTACACAAGTCAGATTTGCTCCAGCATTTCCAGCCGCTGGGATTTTATCACGTTATCTGATGTTCCGCTTAATGCCTCAGCCTCTAGGACTATAAGATTATGTAAGAATCTCTGCTTTTATGACCAAACAAAGTTCATTTTCTAGTTTTTCTAGAAGAACTTAGAAATGTGACCCTTAATAGTGCAGACAACACAAGGTTACTAACCCCCTTCAACTATTATGTTTAAGCTAACTATGATTTTTTTTAAGACCTGACTCATGATTTTTGAATGCCTCAGGGACACTAGTGTATTTTCAAAAATACAACTATTGTTCAGCTTTAGAGCTTGATTTCTTATTTCCTTAGCCTGACAGCATTGCCTAATTCAGGGATTTTTGTTTCTCTGAATGTTTTGAACACTGTAGCTCTGTAATGCATTTCTGACATTCCAGAAGCAAGCCCCCAGGAGCCTCTGTCATGCATCTGTCTTGGAGGTGCCTTAACAAGTGTCCAGCAGCACGTTTACAGTTTAAAAATCATACTTGTCTGCAAAAAAAAAGTGGTTGCCAGTTATATCAGGTTTGGCACCATTTCCAAGATGAAACTTTCTTCAGGATGCAAATTCCACCAAGGGTAGATAGCAGAGATCTTTCTTTTTCTGCTGTCTAAATCACAGACTCAACTGCTGTGAAGTACCCATGTGTGTGCACTTTGACTCCATACTTGACTCTAAGACCATCCCATGTGCTTTTGTAAACTTACAGATGCAATTGATTCCTCCTTTTGCTGGCTCAATATGGGAGATTAAGTTGGCTATTGACCCAGGAGCATGTTCTCCTCACACTAGAGGTGGTTACTGGAAGAAAAAGCATCCCCTGTTGTCTGACCCCTGACAGTACTGGTGGGTGGTGTTGCCACTTGCAATCACTGACAGACTGTGCAATGCTTTTCCCTGCTCGAAGGAGAGAACTGGGTGGGAAGCAGACAATGCCTCCATGGAAGTGTGACACCATGAATTATTGGGCTACAGCTCCGGGCTAAAGGGGATGGGCAGCAGCATTTGGGAGGGGTTTGCTGGGACAAGTGCATGGCATGGGACAAGCATTGCCAGCTGGCACTGGTGACAATGGCCCCCAGAGCTAGGGCTAGGCTCTCTGCAGAGAGCTGTAGATGGTTGCCTAATAACTGCCCCACTCAGCTGGGCGTAGAAAGGAAAGTGACCGCTGTTTGTGAAAAGCTGTCCAGATTGTTCCTGCTGCTGTGAAAAGCAGGCTGGCATAAGTGGGGGGAACAGCTCTGGGGTCTGCATATGCTGGGGAAGAGACAAACACTCAGATACCCCAAAGACACATATTTTTTCGCCTTGACTAAAATGCTGGGCTCTCCTTGCTGCTTTAAAAAGAGGTCCGTAACTTCAGTTGGATGCTGTAGCCCTGTGCATACCTGTAGATAGCACAGCAGTGGGAAACACTCCCAGCACTGGAAGATCAAGGTCCTTAGTGTTCAGTGGTTTATAAGCACTTTGGCACAGTTTTGGGCCATGTTAAAATAATTCTCAGGGGTGGCTCAGGTTTTAGGATGGGTCCTTGCCAGCAGGCGGTCGGGAGGCTATCCAACTCATGCGGTTCAACAGCATGGATGTAGGCTGGTGGGTGGTGGTTGCTGTTACAGATGGAGCCTTCTCACTTATTCTAGGCCTGGTGAAGAGAAATTGCATTTTGCCTTACATCATGTTATAAAAGATCCAGGCTTTTAACAGACACTTAACGTTCAAAATGCAGGATATGTCTCCTGTTCTGAGTTTGTTAAAGAAGGAAAATACATCCACTGAAGTTGTAATATAGATGCCATACAGTGCACAAGTTTTCACAGGGACTTATTTTAAAATGTGTCCATGGGCTAAAATACTTCTTTTTCATCTGGAAATAAGGCATGGGAGAGCAGAGTGGTTTGCAGAGCGTAGCAGCTGCACAGGGAACCTCTGATGTATAGATAAGACAGCTGAAGTCTCAGTGATATTAATCAAATACAAAGTACAAACCCAGTTCTCTAGCAAGGGCAAACTGACACAGCTCCACTATTGCCAAGGGAATGATAACAATTTACACCAGCTAGAAATCTGCAGAAATTTTGTGGAAATTCCAGTCCATCCTGATTTTTCTGTCTTGTATCTTCAATTGTCTTATTGACACCAGTAGGAACTGGGCCTCTCGTGTCAGTGAAAGTGGGATTTCCAGGCCCTGCCTTTGCACATCCCTCATGGACCATCTCCTGCATCCTCAAACGGCTGGGGAAGAGTCATGGATTTGGGATGTGATGATCCATCCCTTGATGTAAGGCAGGGAGGGCCCCGGGGTGCAGCCCTGTAGAGCTGCGTGGTCTGTCCAAGCGGTTGTGGACAGGATTGCAGTTCGGTGGACCCAGTCTGACCGAGACAAGGAGCCTGCTGTGGGAAAGCCCCTGCCTGCTCCAGACGTGCCGGCCGGCACTGCTCGGCAGCTGCGGCACATTAAGTGCAGGGTTGGGGAGGGGGAAATCCAGTCCTGCTGTATGCCTGCTGCGGTCAGAGGAGGCACACCGGAGATGAATTTGGCTCAGAGTATTTTTTATTCAGTCCAGAGCTACTACTGATACTTAGGGATAAAAAGCAAATACTACAAAAACACCCCAGACAAAAGCTTTCCAAGGAAGCACTGACACTTAAAACCAACTGATTGAAAACTGATTTGGAGCCCAGAGGCTGGTGTTGCTTGCTGCTGGTGGGGGAAGAGGATCCGAAGTGGACATGTGCTGAAGGAGCGACCAGAAGCCCCCTTTCCTTGTGGGGTGGGGAGGAGGAGGTGGAGGGGAGAAAGGACCCTCACCTGGGCAAATGCCCACCTCCAGATGCCCTCTGGTGACAACCCATCAGGGCAGGTGTTTGTAGAAGTCATTCCTTGGCAGCAGCAGATGTGGCTTTTAGGAAGGGCTCTAAATCCATCTTCTCAGCCTCACAGTTACTCAGGGTGACTTTTGCCCTGTGTTTTTTGAGTCAAAGTGTTTTGCATTAACACCATCTTTTCAGGGCATAACATGAATTCTGCCCTTTGCCACTCACCCCTCAACAGATGGATACCAAATGGTGAAGGAGTTATCCACAGGCAACTTCAGTTTAGGTTTTGGTGCAACCCCTTGATCTTGACTTCCATCTGTATTGTCTCTTGACCAACTGCACTGCTGATCCACTGTTCATTAGTTATTCACAATATCCTAAGTGACAGAAGCACATTGTGCTGGCCGAACACTTGGGCTGTAGGGCCAGGCCCATGGACTGTGAACATTATCCTTGCTTCAAACAGATTTAATGATGCTATGTCAACAAGAGGCAGGGACAGGAGCCTCGGGATGATTCACTGAAGTTAAACGACTAATCCTGTGGATGTGTCAGTGTTTTGGATCAGGTCTTTTATGCTCTACTCTTTTTCAGGACTAAAGCCACTCCTAAGGAAAAATACTAGTCAGCGTTTATAAACATGGTGCAGGAGAGCATAACATCTCATTGATGGTCACAAATGCCACCTGCTCTTCAGAGCCAGAAGCTGCAGAAGTTTCTTTGCCCTGTCGGGTCCTCTTCCCTAGGCTCATCAGGCATGTGTGAAATCCCATACCAATCCCTCATTTGTAGCGCCCTAGGGGCTCCTGTACTCCCTCCTTCCAAACAATAGGCAGCAGTGTTTAAACGGCAGGGCAGCCGGTGAGACTGCTGTAGGAAGTGGATATTGTGATGGTCCAACACACTACAGCCAAGAGCGCCGCACTGAGTGAAGCTCGCACTGGGACCTGATCTCTGCAGTGCAAACCTGTCTCCCATAGAAATGGCTGGGATGTCACCAAGGATTATGGCTTCAAACGAGCAGCAGGTGAACTCTTAAGAAATAAAGATCACAGGCAACCTTCTGCTCTCAGTTACACTCCATTGACGTCAGTGGGGTTGCCTGGGGTTAACTCGGAGCAGAATTTAGTTCCTTGTTTTTAATGCATATAGCTGAAGCCCCCCAGAATGTTTCTCAGCATATGGTACAGTGTCTAAAAATGCCACCAGTTAGTCCTGGGCTACACATGCTGCAAAGTTCTTTCTATCACAGCAACAGAAAAAAGCTATCTCGTCCAGAAAAATCTTGCGGAGCTGTTTCGCGTGTTGCAGCATGCTGCGCGCGGTTCAGTGAAATGAAAGGGGATAGGATGCCCCTGGGACTTGTGTGTTGCACACCTCCTGCAACCGGTTGTGGCAACCTGCCATGGGCTGGCAGGATGCAGCAGCTCCGTTTCAGGTGTCCTGTTCCATGCTGGCAGACTGGCTATTGCCTGGGTGCAGGTACTTTTGAAACTTGAGTGTTTCCTCATATCACCTCCATATGTCGTAACGCCTCCCAGATCCCATTTGGCTCCAGAGGGATGCTGTGGTGTTTCAGAGATGCCCTAGTAATGGGTGGGAAAGGTATTTAAGGGCCTATGAATACAAATCTCTTAGGACAGCTAATTTCTACACTGTTTACAGGGCCACAATCTTCCACCCAAAGCCAGTTGTGCTGGAGGCTGAATATTTGAAATTGAACTGGTTGTTTGCTTGTGGCACGCCTCTCAATTCCAGCTTCTTGGATTTTGCTCCTGCACACACTAAAACAGCAATCATGAACAACAAATAACCAGAGCCAAAACCTGAAAATTGAACATTTTTCAATCTGACGTGTGTGGTATCACAGTAGATATAGATTTATTTCATTGTGCTTTTCCTTCATTTCAGTTTTGATTTTCTAAAAGAGGTTCTGACAGTAATTAAAATATTACACACAGGAGTTCTACCATTAAATAAGATTCTATTCTGTAGTGCCTGTATTAGTGCGATAACTGCTAATGTTACCATTGGATTCAAGCTGAGGTTGAAATTAGTTCTTGGTGAGAGTGAGATTTCACAAGGTGCAGTATTCTGGGATTGAAGTCTACATGATATGTTATATCCCTAACACATTCCTGTGCTGAAGCACCTCCTCATTTCTGCAAGAAGGGATTCTGTAGGGAGGTGTTCTCTTATGCTCAGTCCCTGTGGTCTGGGAATCCACAGCTCGTCCCTCTTTCCCTGCTTCCCTGGGGGCTTCACTCAGGGCTCTGCTATAAATGTTTCTAAATGCAGGTCTTGTTTCTCGCTTGCTGGATTGTGGAACTATGTGATGGAGAACAGGTTTTGTGCCTTGGCAGCCACCCTGGCCCAACAGACTGCACTTCTGATGGCTGCCAGAGGATGGAGGACTGAAATCAGAGGCTGGGCGAAAAAGGGTGTGTTTGCCTGTGGTATCCCTGTTTGGGGAAACATGGGCACCTCTGACTCCCCCCAACTCAGCACAGCAACAGCATTGTCCTTGCAAAGAGGAGAGGGTAATTGAGGGTGAGAGCTTTGCCCATGTTACAGTGTGGGGCTGGTTGCTGTGGGCGGTGAAGTGAAATAAGGGGCAGGTCTCCCAGCAGAGAAATTAATTTCATATATTATGAAAAACCTGCATTCGGCTCACCCTCTGTGCTAGATACATCAGTTAGCTAGCTGCATGACAAGGCATTTTCCTCCTTCATTACAGTATTTAGACTATTTCACCACAGTAATTACACCTCATAACACTACATAATTTTGCCCCGCCACAAAATATAGGACAGCAGATTAGATTGGCCTTGTTCTGTACTGAGAGATCTTGTGAGCTGAAAGATTACAGGAAAATTTATAGCAAGATGATAGTAGGAAATTAATGCAAATTTTAGGTTTCCCAATACCCACAAAATCTCAAGAGAACAAAAGGGGACCATTTTAGATTCAGACATCAGAGTTCAGTAAGTGTTGAAATATTGGTAGGAGATGAGAAATTGGTCCAGATGGCTGAGGGCAGAGGTCAACCAAGTGCGCCTGAAACCCTGCAACTCAAACACAGTAAGTGGGGCTTTGGGATGGGCCTGTGTTTCTTAAAGGATTTTAGAGAAAAGTATGTCCTTCATTTTGACAATTAAGACAAACCAAAACCCAAACAAAAAAAAACCCCAGAAGTGCAGGGTAAGGAAAAGCAGCCATGTAGCTTGTTCTCTCACACGTTACACTGAATACAGAGTTTGCTATTACTGACACAATACCTTACCGGCCATATGTGTGTGCGGGCTGGGTTAAATCCCTTGGAGATGGTGGCTGTAACAGCTGCTTCCACTCAGGGTCACTGCAAAGAAGTGAGTTGCAATGTATAATAAAAGAACTGAAGCAATGTTTACCTCCTCCCCAAATGATGGCATGCAACGTCAGAGGTGTCCTTTCCACACCATAAGCCCAGAAGCGTGTGTTGCCTTTAGGTGCTGCTGGCACTGTGGGCAGGGTGGGCTGGTGTGCCCATAGCGCCAAGGCCATGTGCCCTCGATTCCTTTCTGTGTAGGAAGGCACATCCCACAGTTGGATGGGTTTCACCGTCAGAGATTCCATCAGGATGCCGATGTCTGAGAGGCCAAGAGCTTTGAGGAGGGGAGCAGTAAGGGTGCACCAGGCAGGGGGTTAGGGCAGGCAGTGCCATGTGCGTGCAGGCACCTCAGGGGGACATCACACAGTGTACCTCCTTCTAGGCTCCATGCAGACTGGAAGAGGCCTGGGGACATGACACGGGAGCCCGGGGTTTAAAGACCACTTGTCTTTTGTGTCTGTACTCTTCTGTTACTCATCAGGTTAGGGCTTGCTCTTTTCCTGGCTTGGTTGTTACATATATGAATTGAGCTGAGGACTAGTGACCTGGTCATTTTTAAGGATTTTCACTGCTGCTGAAAAGCAAATAAACATAGCCTGGTTGTATGAGGTCTGAGGCCTCAGAGACTACATCTGTGTTTCATTCAAAAGGGCGACTGCAGGACCAGGAACACCAAGGCTGAAGACCGGTAGCCCCTGTATTTAATCAGATGGGTTGCCAGCACTGACATTTGTGACATTTCATTAAAATAGACACAGGTCAGGCTGGGTTAGTGGTGATTTGGGTATTTCTGTGTGAATCAGCAGATGCTGGATGACTGGGGCCATTTTCAAAGCAACTTCACTGGGTCCCTCTGCAGAAGGAGTTTGTTCCCTGGCTGGAGATTTGGATGAACATCTGGGGCTATCTAGGAGAAGACATCCTGGATGGTGATGTGGGGCAAAAGGCAGTTTTCAAAGTATCCAGTGATCAAATCATGTTGCATTAATGTGTAACACTGTCAGCCTCCAGCAGAGCACTTGGAAGAAAGAGAGGGAAGAGGCATACAGAGAAAAGGTCAAGTATGGTCCTTCACTGCAAGTAATGAAAAGCAAATTCCCCCTCATCATGGTGGGGAGATGGCAAGCAATTCATTAACTGGAAGACAGATGTCTGAACTATTCAGCAAACTCTCAAAAAATCTGTCTTTCTTTGTATTTATATGTTTATAAAAAATACTTTATTAATTAAAAGTCACTCTGCAAACAATTTGCAAAGAGAAAAAAAAGGTAGCTAGATGAATAAATGCTTCAGCACACTTTATCTTTGTCCACTGAACTTCACGAACTGGCTTTTGTGGAGGTGTTTGCAGTGCAGAGAGCTAAGCTGCTGTACAAAGCTTTGTGGGAAAGAAGCTTTGCCTGCAACCCGTGAAAGCCAGGGACTGCTTCTCGTTATTAATTGTGTAGGCTGCTGGGACCTCATCTTGGCAGAGGCTTTGGGGCATGACTACAAATAACAACAGCTGTAAATAACAATTAGCTGTAGTATGCATCTCAGCTTTGTCAGAAAAAAAAACCCTCTCACAACCAACAAACAGCAAACTTGTAACTGCTGGGAGTAAGAATAAAAGGAGCATTTCATTTTTTTAAGCTAAGCCTGGAAAATGTTTGGAGTCAAACAAAATTTTGTGTCACCAGTATTTCATTTCCACTATTTTCACTCTATACAGAAAGATCTTTCCATGATGAATGTAAATGATTGCCAGTTTGGCATATATATTTTTGTTAGCTGTATGGCATTAGTTGGAGAACAAAATAACTGCACCTTGTGCATGTGTATACTATCTACTCCCACTTATGTTAATTTACATCCTTTCACTTTAAAGCAGCATAGCTAACTGTGGTTCTTCATAAAAAGTTTATAAAGCAGAGGAAATGAGAGTGTAGTAGTACTTTGGTAATCCTAAAAATGCAAAGGCTTTATTAGCAGTTAACAGGCATCCCTGTCAGTGTCACTTCTAAATGCTGTGATCGGCAAGTAAAGGGGAAAGGTTAATTTTTGGATTTGCACAGGATGGTGCAGTTTCAAACTCCTCACACAGCCCAGACTGGATTCCAGTGATGTAGACGTCTTTGGTTATGTCCCTTCCTGAAGAGAATTTTACCCTAAAAGACCCTTGGTCTTGCAAGATCCTTGCATGTCTATGGAGCAGATTAATTGGATGTGACTGGACTTAAACAAAACAGAAGAAGTATTTGCAAGTTCAGCCATAAGTCAGGATTTCTCTGTTCCCTGATAGGATTATTGTTGTTTCATTGTTGTCTTGTTGCTTTGCTTTGTTGTTGTTGCTAGCTCCAGAGTTCCTGGAAGATCTTTAACACATGTTTAGTGAGGGCTTCTGCCTTTATTCCTATTCAGAGGAGCACTTGTCTAGGGATCTTCACTCCTAATCAGCCGCTGCATATCCCTGAAGTGACATTAGCATTGTCACACCATGCCACACCATTGGGATTCACACACACGCATAGATCTGGCCAGCTTTACTCCACTTGTTCCTCAGAGGAAGCACAGCTGAACTATTTACATTCATTGCAGAAATGCCTGTTAAGAAGTGGTTGAAACTGAGAGGTTCAACAAATAAAGGAAATTCCGGAGATCTCTAAGTACCTTTTGCTGTGTTATGTTGTGACTGCAAATTCTCTCTCCTCAAACCATTCTTTTTGCTGCAAAGCTCACAACCACTCTGCTGATAACCTGATGAAAAGTATCTTGAGTCATGTTCCCAGGGTGTCATCATCAATCAGAATCCCCCCAGCCTGATTATTCAGCCTTTTATCTTCTGCTCATGCAGAAGTTGCCCCCACATCAGCCTTTCCACAGTGGTAAGACTGATTGCAAATGCTCCTTACATAGATATTTGTGCTGGAGAAACAGGCAGTACAAATTATTTGACATTTTTGAAAAAAGATGTCACGTAGACTGCTGTGCCAGGATGGGGCAAAATGGAGTCAGTCAGGAGATCGCCTCAAGTCTGATGTTCCTCTAAAGCTTCCTTGAAAATGAGCTCTGATTTTCAGCCTTTCATTTCAGGTAAAGACCTGGTGGATAATAAGGTATTGCTGAGGGATTAATAATGCTAGTACGCACCAGTCATATTTCCCTGCAACAATGCCTCTACCTTTGCCCAAATCCCCTGAGTTGCTGCTGCTGTTGAAATTAAATACTCCCTTTCTCCCAAGGTATAAATGTTGCTCCCACTGTGGATATTCATTTTTTTGTGGGTCTGTTTGCAGGACAAGGCTCTGCTTTTTCAGTGTGCTGCAGCCGTTCTCAAACACTTACAACCTCCTCGGCAAAGAAGGGCACTTTCAGCCCCCGATGCCAACCTCTCCTGCTCCAGCAAATACATCTGTTAATAAAAGAAATGCTATCAGCAGGGCAACAGGTGGCATATTGCAGCCAATTGCAAAAGGTTATAATAAGACAGAGGGAGCGCGTGCGAGAGAGAGAGGAGAAAAAATGAAGAAGAGAAGGACTAAGCCAAAGGAAAATCCAGCTGCAAGCATTTTTCCCACTACTGCGCTTACGCAGTGGTGAAATAACGGCCTGGTGACTTCGCGGCGCTGCTGTAGGGTACTGCCTTGGAAATGCGTTTGCCCATTGTACTCCCCTCTGTTTGCTTAGAAGGAATTCAGAAGGGATTTGCTTTCTCTTGTTTCACGAGCCCCACACTTTCACACTGACCGAAGTGGATACGCACCAGCTGGCCACGTCCATCACTGCTGCCGGGTGGGAGAATTCCTGATTATACTTAGCTCCTGCAGACCCTGCTCCGTCATTAGCGGAGAAGCTCTGCTCGTGCAACCGCCATCCGAAATGCAGCCGGCCGGGAGCTCCGCACACCTCGCCTGAAGGAGCCGGATGCCTCCTGGATTGAACATGAATGACCGGCTGAAGGTGCCCCTGGTGTACATCCTCACCCTGGCAGCCCTCAGCTTGGCTGAGACGCTCCCCAAAGGTTTGCTCAGAGGGGCTTTTTGCTCTGCTCTGCTGAAGGGGGTTTTGCAATGGAGAAGGCATCTCTGGTAACGGTGGGGTGGGTGGGGTTGTAGTGTTGCTGGAAAGGACAAAAATGTGCTGCTTTTCCTAAAGGCTGCTTTCACTGCCTTTAACAGTGAAAATAATCTCATATTTATGCCTGGGATTGAAGGTTCTTTGTCTAGGAAGAACATGTAGTCTTGTTGTAATAGGACCTTTAAGTTCAGCCTGGGTGGGATGGACATTTCTCATGTCAGAGGCAGCGTGCAGGTTTTAATGGCTGGTAGCACCCATTGCTGTAGAGCCCAAGATTTGTGGTGTTCTGCATGCCTATGTACCCCTTTTAAATATATAAAGCTCAAAGAAGTAGTAAATAGCTATAATGTTGTTACAGAGTGTATGCACATAACTTCAAATATGAATGGTTTGCACATCACATAATATAAAAGCTATTATGCGTTCTTCCTCTCTTGTGTGCACATGCACATGTACATTTAGCCAACACAAGAACTGAAAAAAGTCTGTATAGAAAAGTGTTTGAGGTACAAAAGTGCAACCGTGATTCTTCTGGACATACCACGAGGTAACTCTGTGGACAGAAGATTTCACTGCATGGTGATTGTCAGGAGCCGTTCAGAGCATACCAGAAACTTCACAGCTTCAGGAAAACAAAAAGCAAAAACCTCAAGGTTGTCATCCTCAAGGATGACAGTATTCACCTGTTAGGCCAACACTGCTGCTCTCACAGGACTATGCTCTTAAAATTGTTACTTAGGTTGGCCTCAAAATGGAAAGGAAAAAAAAGTCTCTTCTTTATGAAAAACTTTTGAAATTAAAGTATTAATTCTTTTCCTAAGTCACTAAAGTATGTTGGTGAAACCCAGTCTTTTTGAGAGCTGTGGTAAGATGAGATTGGAAAGACAACGAAAACAAAGAGAAAGGGGATTGATCTTTTTTTCCTGGTGCTGTGGTGCAAAGAAGAGATACACATCCCTTCCTGAAACCTCATGGGTGTCTGGATTACCTTGTTCCCTGAGAGAGGCTGAAACACAACTACATCCCAGCAGTGCCCTGTAGAGGTTTTGCAGCATCAGCTGGAAACACAATTTAGCTTTTTTTGACCAGAGGACCTGCAGTATCTCCAGGTGTCTGCAATGCTGCAGGGCAGACAGGCTCTTTTTTCTGCTTGGTTTGCCTAGCGTGTCTTGTTTTGAAAGAGTGAATCCAAAACCAAAGCCAAGAAATTTGGGAGTTTCTGGTGGTCTGGGGATAGAAGCGGATTTGGCTTTCTCATGGGCCCCGTGACCAGCCTTGGGTCATTTTGGTATCTATCTCAGGAAACTACAGCTGACACCCAGAAAAATGGCACCTGTGTAGCTTTACAGATATGTAAGTTAATAGATTTACAGTGTTATTTAAAGCCACAGGTGTACCTAAAAAATGTCAGTGATCCCCAATGGATGTGCATGGGAAGGTCTGGGGCCATTTCTTTATGCTGGTAGATATGTCTGTACATTGTACATGTCCGGACATTTTAGCGTACATGTTAAAACCTAGTAATGAAGGCATCACAAGTTTAATTGCTCTCGTGAGAAAACACGGACCGACACTGACACCTGAGCTTTTTGGGTGGCTTATAGAAGCAGGCACCACCTCAGCCATTTTGGTGCTCTCTCGCCGCCTCATGACAAAATGGCGGTGCCCTCGCTGTCCCCAGTCAGAGGACACACGACGCGTCCTCTGGCCTCCTGCCCTCAGCCCCCTCGCCCTGCTTCAGGAGTGCGGCCTTCACCTCCCCAGCACTCAGTTCTATTATCAGAAAGGTTAAAAAGAGCGTATGAGAAAATGACACATTGCTGTTTGTTGTCATAGGTACTCTTCGAGGATGCTTCGGGGAGGCAGCTGTAAAAAACAAACCTTCCCTTTCATCTTTTACTATAGGTACAGTGCTGTTGGTTTGGACAGTATTTTTTGTGATTCTACCCTAAGAGATGTCTTTCAGGAGATGGCAGATCAGACCCCCCGTAGGCAATATTCCTAAGGATAATTCTGTCATACATTGAACTAAAGAGATATCCTGACTGTTGCTAGTGAATTTAATTAATATATAAACCCGACAGACCTTGTTTCCCCAAAGAATAAAATACTGTTGTTACGCATACTGGGTCTTGGTACAATCTAACTTTATTCTTTGTGAGAATGGCTGTGCTTATCGTGACCACACAGTTATATCTGATTGTTTTAAATTTTGGTTACTATAAAGATTTGCATTTCTCAGGGTTAAAAAAGCATCCTTCCAGACATGAAGGCATGCGGACAACAGCAGTAAAAACATACTATATAAAATTAGATTGTAAAACACTTTTTCAGCCAGGCTTAATGCCATCAAAACCCAATAAACTCTGTCACGAAATAGCAGCGTCCCCTTTGAAGTAGACAGGATAGCCATCAGTGGAGGTTATTCTCCTCAGACAACCTTCAGTAGCAGGGAAATTCAGGCTTTATGAAAATCTTCCATCTGGTTTCACTGGCGTGGGATTCATCTCAGGTGCAATATGGATGATTACTTCTATCTGAGGTGACACAAAACGACCCAATATGTTGAAGCCTGGTACAATTTGAAGCAGTGATCTTAAACAATGAATCTGACACAGATGTGTTCTAACTAGTTTAGTTAATATAATCTTTAGTGCTACCTTAGCAGTAGTTTTAAGATCTTTTAATAGAAGTACAGTCACTACCAATTACGCAATCAAAAATGATATAATCTAGAAATACTATTGAGGCAGCTTTGTTCTAAATGACATTTCAAAAGCACTAGGACATTTACATAAACCTGACAGTGGAAGCTGATCCTTTCATCCTCCAGCCTCATTCCAGATAAACTCCAATGACATTCCAATTTTTACTCCTATGTAAATTGAAAAAGCATTAAGGTAAAGGCTTTCTATTACTCTCAGTCACTGACACCAGAGTGTCTTGTATCCCTCCCTCTCCCCCCCC
>JAOTQQ010000019.1:70033025-70153739 GCA_026546715.1 Gallinago undulata | reverse complement strand
TCTGGCTCCCTCCTCCTTCAACCCACCCTTTAGATACTTATAAGTATTGATAAGGTCTCCCCTCAGCCTTCTCTTCTACAGACTAAAGAGTCCCAGCTCTCTCAGCCTTTCTTCATAAGGGAGATACTCCAATCCTTGAATCAGCTTCGTTGCCCTGTTATGTTATGTAAATCTTGTTCCACTGAAGTTTTACTGTACTTTTCCAGTTTTGCAATGAAAAACAGAAATCAGCCCTCTGCTTTCTCACCACCTGTCTTTCTGTCCCGCCCTTGCTCTCACTACACGCATGCACACCCCATGCTCACATATAGAATTAGTCTTTGCTCCAGAGACTTTGCTACAATATCCCATGCCTTTGTTGCTCCAAGTTTAGGGCTTTTCTTGACTTCCCTAAAGTCTCCAGGTTAAAACCTGATGTCATTAAACTACAGCTATCCTTGCATCCTTTATTCTTTAGATATAGCTTTTTTTCTTCAGCACATTTCTTTGCTAGTTTGTTGGCTTGTTCCATCCCACCCCCAAAATAACACTTCTGTGGTTCCAAAAAATAGAGAAAACCAATCCTGGATGGAGACACAAAAATACTTGTTTTTTGGTTTGCGTCTTTTTAGAACAACTTTACAAAAAAACTTTCCATAAAATTATCTGTTTAGTATAAAGCCATATTATTTTTTTAAATTGAAGAAGTTTTCTTTAAAAAACATAAGCCAGTTCCAGTCCCTATATAGGTAGTCCTTCCCTTGCACTGAGTGTCTATACCTAAAACAGGACCCAGCTGGATAAGATCACTTGTGCTCACGCCTGTCCGTGGCCAGACGGAAACCTGTGATACCTACTTAGTTTACTTGACTGATGGAAGAGTTGCCACCATGCTGCTGTCAGTCAGGAATTGCATGGTCTAGAGAGGACCAAACTGAATCTTAAAGCTCAACAAGATTTTCAGTGCATTCCGTTCTCTTTCCAGGTAGAAAATAAATAGTAAAACACATTGCCATTTGTAGTGCCATCAAGTGTTCTGCAGACACAAATGCAATTTCCCCCTCTCTGTCCCTGGCTGTCTCCCCACCCCTGACAATCTGTATTGTGCCCTGCAGGCTGTTTGACACCCGGTATAGCATTCAGAGGAACGGGCAGCTCCTGACCATTCTGAGTGTGGAGGACAGTGATGACGGGGTGTACTGCTGCACGGCGACTAACGGGGTTGGAGCAGCTGCACAGAGTTGTGGGGCTCTCCAAGTGAAAATGCGTAAGTGGGACCATAATTTTTTCCTGACACCACACTAATGTGTAATTGAGAGCCTGAGCAGAGCCCCAGGTATGCCCCTCGGGGGTCTGTGTTCAGGGCAGACACCGGTTCCTGTGGTGCTGGGTGCAGTATCTTGTGGCGGAGACATGGCGCTTTGGATCATATCTTACCTAAAAGCAGCTGTGATTATTCACTTTGAATAACACACACTTGTGCTAAGAGGAACTGTTTTCACAACAGAGGATAAAAAATGATGCTTTGAAGAATGCCCTTCGTATAAAACTTCATCAAAGCAGTACAATTTGATAGAGTAGACATCCATAGCAATACTGCAAAAATCCCTTGTGAATTTTAAATGTAAGATTTCACTAATCTGATTTATGCCTGAGGATGGCAAAAGCCAGTAAATGCTGTTCAGATGTTCTTAATAGCAATCTTGGAAAGTCTGGAGCACTGCAGTGTAAATCTCACCATCCCATGTGGAAGGCAGGGGACTGGTTCTTGCAAAGGGCTATATATGTGCTGAGCTTGGTGAAGCTGAACTCAGATGGCTGCAGTTATTTACACAAACACTTCAAAGGGCAGCTGAGATACATCCTGGCTAAAGCATCTGTTTGTCAGAACAGATTTGTTTGGGCTAATGAGCATGACCCTCCAGGTCTGGTAATTCTGGGGCTCTCCAGCACCCCATTTGGCTGCAGGTTGGGGGCCAGAAGGTGATGGTCTCTGAAGGTTGTTTTTCTGCTGGTTCAGTACTATGCAAGGGAGGCAAAACTTCAGATTAGCCAAAACACTGGGATGAAGACCTTTTTTACTCACAGCTAGGCTAAGCCATGTTTTTCCTTGAGTAAAATGCATTCAATTTTGTTCCATATTAACTTTAAGGGAGTTTAACATTTTTTTCTTAAAGGATCTTTTCCACTTTTTACTAACACAGCTATAAATCCTTCAATTAGGGACATTAACTGAATTTACATGCCTTTCTTGTTAAGCTAGAGTCAAGCCTGGGTTAGAACTATTTCAAAACTGACTAACTCTAGATTGAGCTTTCACACAAGAAACTGTTTATTCAGTGAAGAATGTCAAAACCTGGAATGCAAACGTTCTTCAATATTGGAAATACTCTTATCTGGGTTTGGATTTTAGCCCAGGCCCTAATTCATATGACAGTCAAACTCCACTCCTGAAAATAAATAACCATGCAAGTTAACTGCTTTTGTGCTGCTTTTTAGCTTCCATAAACTGAAATTGCGAATGCTGTATACAAGAAAGTTTTTTTTTTCTAAGGCAGCTCACGACCTGCTAAGACTACTCTGTCTTTTAGCAATGTACAGAAAAAGCAGCAGAGGTTTTGTTGTCATTTCTGAACTTGTCCTGTTCTAGTACTCTTAGCCTCAGTTCAACTTTGATTTTTGACTCTTAACATTTTAGGACCCAAAATAACCCGACCGCCTACAAATGTGGAAATAATAGAAGGGTTAAAGGCTGTTCTTCCATGCACTACAATGGGGAATCCAAAACCTTCTGTTTCATGGATCAAAGGAGAAACAGTTGTAAAGGTGAGTAGAGAATGAAATTTAAATAATGCTAACTATTCACTAAAAGTACTGTGTTAAAATATTGGCATCAATTACAATGTTTATAAATTCTAGTTGCTAGGAAGCAAGCATTTGGAAAATCCAGGGCTCATCTCATAAATGTCTATATCTGCAATAACTCTGCCTATAAACCAAATGTTCTCTGTGTATCTATATTTTATATTATATGTATTTGTTACTACTAAGCATGGCCAGATGCTGCTGAATGCACTGTGAGTGTTCTCATAAATAAGAACTACTGAGACACTTAGCTAAGATTCAGGGCTCTTTTGCAGCTATAATTCACTGATCTGCAAAAAGAGGGATGGATGAGCATGTCATGACAATGCTGAGCAGGAAGAGGTGGCCCCAAATCCTTCAGCTGTAGAACACCACAGATAATTTTCATGCATGTAAGCTCACTCTTTGCAAATGGGTATTTGCTGCTGCTTGTGTGCAGCCTGAATGTAGAGCTCTCACCTCAATCCCTCCTTCCTCTGGCAGGAGAACGCTCGCATTGCTGTCCTTGATTCGGGGAGTTTAAGGATCCACAACGTTCAGAGAGAAGATGCAGGACAATATCGATGTGTAGCCAAAAACAGCCTGGGCACAGCCTATTCAAAACCTGCGATGGTTGTAGTGGAAGGTGAGTAACCCTTGCACTGGGCTCCAGCTCCATGTGCCAGCTCCTTGTGCATACCTGGTTAACTTGAATTTACCTGAAGTATCACATTAGTGTTGGCAAAAACATCCTAGGGGGTGGCCCAAAAGGAAGAAGAAGGGAAAGAAAAGTAGTGTGATAAACTGTGAAGGTTTGTCCGTGCTTGCTGCCACTGGTGTCTGATGGTGAAAAGGGATGATCTGTGGAGGGTACTTGTCCATGGCTGCTGTGGCTCTGGTGGGATACTTGTCTGAGGAAGAACTCCCAAATATGTTTTTCCTCCTGACTGATGGTTTCCAAGATACCAGCTTGTTTCTTGTTTGAGAAGTCCCACCAGACCTGTGGGGTTAAATCAGTGTTTCACTTTAATAAATATTTCACTAATTCTCTCTTATGAGTGAAGTTAATCACTCCGCCCATGTCAGTTATACACCATGGCTTATGGAGATGAAAAGTAGAAAGCTGATGGCCCTGGAAACTCACTGCAAAGAGCCTGGTCAGACAGAGCTATATAGCTGCAAACAGTGAAGCATTTTGCAGCATTATGTGTACGTTCTTCTCCCTTTCCTCTGATTTTCCATCTGAATTGGTTGATTCTTCAGGTCAACAGAGCTTTTCTCTTTGAGGACTTGAACATTTTCTGCCCGCTAAACCAAACACTGGATTGATTTTTCGGTTTCTGGTCTTTATGTGCTCGGTGTCTGCTTCTTATTTACAGAAGGTGTTTGCTTTGTGGTATAAATCATCACCAGTTTCAGAATACTGAGACCAGTGGACTGTAGGGAAACCCAAATGTAGGCAATGAAATGTTCAATGTTCCTGTATCCTATAAGAGAAGTTGGGTTAAGCAAAGTTTTGTGGAGTGGGAGGAGGGATGACTGACTCAGTAGATGAACTAATTTGTATATCTTATTCAGAATGACTGTACTGTAGAAAGTGGAGAAGGGTCTCCACTTGCCTAGTAAGCTTCAAAAGATTGTTGTAGGTTACATTTGGCCTGGCACTATCAAAGGTTACTTAGGGTGCAATCCCATTTCTAAGAGGACCATTGACTTTTTCTGGGAGCAGGATCAGGACTATTAGATCCAACTGAAAATTACTAGGTCTGTTGTTTCTCACAAAAATGCACTAATTTTCTCAGATTATTTCTTTTTTTTTTTTTTTTTAATATTTACATGTACACATTTCAAGTATGTTAGAAATTCCTTAAATAACTTTAAAACAGGGAGAAACCTGTTCCTAATCTAGATCCAGAGCTGAACTTCTGAGGTAAAAGCCATGAGGCAAACTGAAGACACTTGGATCTGGCTGTAAACAGCTTGGGTACTGGGTTTTGGTTTGGCCTCATCATTAAGACAGTGGCCAAAGGCTTGTCAAGCATTAAATGTGAATGGCAAACACTTGGTGCCATGCATACAACCCTTCCCAGCCCTCCACAATGAAGGTCCTCAGGCGCTGGGATTTTATTCCTACGGACCTACCAGGGCCAGTTACGGAATCTAAAAGTGGGCTGGAACTGCACCAAAATCTGGACTGCTAAGGTTGATATCTTGTTTTGTGCCTGTCTCCAGAATTATGCAGCCATCTATTAAGTCAAAATAATCTACAAATATCCTACCAGCAAAGGAAAGCCTGCGTGTGCTCTTTTTAAAATGAGGAAGATCAGTTCTTAATTAATCAATGGGAGCTCAGTACTCCCACACAAACGATTCCCTCATGTTCCATTCATGTGTTGGGCGAACAAAGCAATGCTGTTCTCCAGGCTGACCTTGGTTTCTCTGGTAGGGCACCCATATAATGTACCTCGTTTCAGGCTGCCACCCAAACTAGACTAACACATGTTTGTTTTACTTTTTTGGCTTCCAAAATCCAAAGGTAATAATCCTGACTGCAGCTTACTGAGTACACAGATCCCTTCCCCTCCTAGTATTTTAAATTAATTCTCATGGATATTTAGCATACATATACATATGCACATACTTGTGTATGCACGCAGGTATGCACACACACATGAATCCCCCTCACGCACCTCTTTTATCATTATTTTAGTATCCTTCCCCTTCTCTCTTTCCTACTCCCTTAGAATCAACCTTTTAAAATAACTCCAAGTAAATAATAATCTAAAATTACTTGGTACAGGTAAATCACACTTCAGTCAGTCTTATTTGAGCATTTGCTATGTTCAGAAAACTTATGAAAATATGCTGTTTGTTGCTTCTCTGTAATAACATTACAAAATCTGTCCTTAAATCTTAGTGCTACCATTCACTGCATAGTGTGTCTTAATATTAAAATAAAATGACTAAGCATGGCTGGTTAACTATGAATATTTAATCCTGAGGCAAATGCCCATTCGAAGACCAGTGCAAATATTTATGCCTAGCTAAATCTAGATCAGTTGGGTCCTGATTTCAGAAAGAGGTTTCTAATTTTCTGTTGAGAGCTTCTACTTTAACAAGTCCAGAGTTAGTCCTGCAGTTAGTTTCAGGTATTGTTCAAATGCAAACTTGTCTAACTTCTTGAAGGAAGGAGGACTGCACAGTAATTTTATGATGTTGCTGTGTCCTGTAGCCGTAAAATGACACATGCCTCTGCTTTATCTCTGAGGAGATACCTTGGAAGAGTAGGGTTGGTTCTTTCTAACGTGTACTTGAGGTCACTATGAAGTGGTCCTCTATCAGTGCACTGGTTTCCAGCTGTGCTGAAGCTGCATAGGTGTATTGAATCGACTTTTCCCCATTCGCTCCCTTTGTCAAATTAGTTAGAGCCCATGAAAGTTATGGGAAAAAAGACTAAGAGAAGTGCTGGCATGAAGCAGAAGTCCAATAGGCAGAAAAAAGCCTTCTCCACACTGATTTACAAACAAAACAAATAAGCAATGGTCAATTTGCTGGTTCTGTTAAAATTAGCATGTGAGGATGACTTCTTGTTGCTCATATATGTCCAGACATGGCTACAGGGGTTAACATGTGCATTGACTTAAAGAACCAATATTATACTCTTGGCTTTTTGCCAAGAAATGCGGTTCTCATTTCCTGGAGGCAACACTTCTGACCTGCAGCTTCATATTCTTTTTCTATCAACTTAAGCATTTTGCTAACTAGCTGTTTAATTGCTACATTATGATAATGAACACTTATGCCAGCCCTAGAAAAGCAGAGCATTTATATACTCATTGAAGCAGTACCTTGGCAAAGAATTTATACAAATTTCTTGTTGATTGCTGTACTGATGTACAAAGTGAATCTGTGGCTGAAATGTTCTTCAATAAAACCAGGACTCTGGTAGAATTGAAGCATTTGATTGTTTACCTGATCTACAGTGCACACAGCTTTCTGAAGGATGAAGTTTGTTGACAAGTTGATGGCTGAGAAGGGTAAGATTTTCCACCCAGTTTTAACTGAAGATCAGTCCTTTGGAAATAAATATGAGAGCAGTTATTGCCTTCAGTAATACTGAGTGTTGCCCTGAAGTGCAGAAATTCCCATTGATGTCAGTGAAAACTGGGGGTATGGTACAGACTTCTAGCTGTGCCAAGAACAATTTTCTTGGCCCTTGTATGAGCATCTGCAATCTGTAGGATTTGCACGATAGGCAGCATTAATGAGACATTTGTCTGGTTTTTCCTTCATGCGTTGGACAGCTGTTTATGTAACACAGGCTGTAGAACAAGAGGAATTTTGGTTTTCGTTGCTATTTGCAGTGACATTGATCCAATCCATTAATAGGACTAGTTCAGCAAAAGCTATGCAAGAGCTCATCAGGTTCAGATTCTGGGCCTGCTGCCTAAAGCTGTACACCCTCTGCGGTCTCCATGGCTTGACATGTGTAACGACGTTATTCTCCATAACCCTTATGCATACATTGTATGACATTGAAAGAATAAATTTAAAGCCATGAGCTCTGGCATGGTAAGAGGCATGGGAATGTTCCTGCTATGAGTGTGCTTGTCAGTCAGACACAAGAGGAGTTACCAGGCAGGTTTTTTTTTTCTTTTTTAATGTGCAAAATAAATTCCACTAAATGGTTTTGCTTCAATCTCTGACTGTCTTTTTGGATGTGGTGCTCATAGCCGATATTCGAAGGATATAGAATTCCTGCATCCAATAAGAAGTGTCTATTGCAAAACACCAGTAAAACAATATGTTTTGCGATGACTTACAGGCTTCATTGCCTGACCTGGGCTCTGTGTTCTGTCAGAGTTTTTTACTGTTTTGAAGAATGTTTCCTTCTACCCTTGGGGAAAGGAATGTGCCATTTTATGAACTGGTAAAATGGGGTCCTGTCTGATATGTTCTTCATTCTTCAAACAAAAAAGTCAAAAAAGAAATTGAAAAGCTGACCATGAACTGCTTATAGTTTAGAAGCAACAACTGTTATAGATAAGGCATAACACTATAAAAAATATGAATCTTTATTTGCCTAATTTTTAGCTTCAATGATGGAAAGAGCATTTTCTGGAAACGAATGGAGCTATTTCCATTGAAATGTATGAAGTGTTGAGGTGAATTAGGCACTAACACAACCAAAGGTAGAATGTTCTCCTGAGAGGTGTTTTTCCATTCCAACAGAAGCACATGCGTGGAAGTCCTCTGCTGTAGGAAGACAGTCTGAATTGTCTGCTGTACTTTTTATCTTTGCATACTGGGACTTTGTGTGCAGAAATCCTGAAAAAATGTTTTTTCTTCCCCTGAGGATGAAGAACAATCTTCCTGTTGTGCCTTTTTCGGTGTTGCACCCATCCAGTGAAACCTCCGACGCTCCCAGTTTGCCCAGTGATGCATTTTTAATGTTGAACAAGAAAGACAAAGGCCTTAAATACATGAGATGTAATGTGAAAGAGTACACAGAAGGTCCTGTTGGGTGAGTGCTGATTTAGATGCACCTCCATCTCGTGATTTACATGAAGTTAAGCCTCATCTCCAGCCTGTGGCACCAGAGAGTTGTGGAATTCAGGAATTTGGGAGTATACTGTGTGATAAGGTTCAGTTTTGAAGTCATCACTGCATAAAGGCACATCTAGAAATTAGCAATCATAAATCTGTCAGGAAATAAGCAAACAAACAAATTAGCTAGGACAAGTGCTGGAAGATGCAGTGTGGTCATCAAGAAACTAACAGCATTCTCCATGGATTTAATAACATTTTTGGATCAAATCTTCTTGGTAGTTTCCAGTTGGATTAATGGGGCATTGGTTGAGGGCTACTGGTGCTTTCTTTACCCAGGCAATTTCATTCACCCCTCTGTTGAAGTGTTGCTTCTCCACTTCCTCCTGTGCTACTCTGTGACAGCACACAAAGCAAGCAAGTCACAACAACGGTAGCAGCAGTGCTCCTCACGCTCCCCTGACTTAGATGTTTTTTGTTTTTGCGTTCCAGCCCTGGTAGATAGAAGTGTTTTCCTGCCCACAGTTTATTGCTTATTACTAGCTACTAAAATAATACCCTGCCACAGGCCACAAAAATGTTCCCCTATAAGCCACTTGTGAGAACCGCCTTAGCCTTAAAAATAGGAAGGTTTTCATTGGAGAATCATCCCTTCAGAGGGAATGATCTGCCAGGACATGGGTTGATTTGGTCTATATTTTTGCTTTTGATTTTTTTTTTTAAATCATTTTGTCTAACTTTTGGAGGCAGTGAACGGACAGTAGATTAGATGATGATAGAAAGCAGTGTCTTGGCTATTTGGTTAAGACTATGTCTATGAAATTTAAAGCACTAGCTTCCTTCAGCTGTTTTGTGGACCTCCTATGTAGATTTGGGACAAATCTGCATCACAGATAAATCAAAAAGCAAGAAAGTTACACCATAATTCAAGTAACAAGAATGAAAGCATGTGTTTAGTCCAGCTAATCTATCAATTTGGATGGATGACATTCCAGAGATGGGACCTATTTCAAATGAAAACTGACTCCAGATGTGCCATCCAGAAAGTTTTCTACAGTTTTTTGTCAACACGTCTGTACTTGGCCTAGATGGAACAGGAAAGGGAGATACCAAGAGACCACCAAAGCAGCCAGTCAGGGCTGTTCCCCTGACTCTTGCTGCCTTGCCCATAGATTAGCTATTGATGTGAAATCTGAATATTTATCTGTGCCATCTTCTGAGGCAGGATGTTTTGGGTGAGATGGATTGCCACATAGGAGACTGACAGGGAAGTTTACAGTTTTGCATTTAAGTGCTGGGCAAAATTTCCTTAGGGAAATTCTGATACCAACACTGAGGAAGAGCGTTCAGCCCTTCCATGAGCAGAAGCAGAAACCCTGGGTAAGGATTGCCTTCCCTGTCTGTGGTGATGCTGGTGTATGTACCTGCAGGCAGTGTCCTATGGCAGTAAATGGTGAACTCTGCAGTTTGTTGTTAAAAATTCCAAAAGGTTTGGGGACAGGGAGCATTATAGGGAAAGAAAACAGTACTGAGCTTGCCTGTAATTACACCAAAGTAATTGGCTGGCCTCAGTGGGGTGGCATGGGCGTAACTGAAAGCCCAGAATATCTCATTAAATCTCCTACCTAATGCATTTACCATAGTCATCTTGAGATTCTCAGATGCTGCAGATATGACCATAGCACTAATTATAGGGTAACAGGGCAAGCTTCAGGAGAAAGAAAACAGCCCCAGATCTTCACCAAATGAATAAACAAATGTGAGCTATTCAATTTATTCCTGAGGTGCTCTGCTGTGATAGAGGCATAAGGTGCATGCTGCCTTTGAGTAAGTGTCATAGGGTGGCCTCCTGCACTGAGGACCTATGAAGCAGGCTTCCTGGGAGAAAGAGGTTACTGACAAGGCATATACAAGCAATTCTTCTTTAAGGGGCATTTCAGCTTGCTATTTCTTTTTGCAAAAAATCCCCACCTCTTTCCCCTAATAAAAAGTTTGGAAAGGCACTCAAAAATATATTAATTTCTCATATGAATTGTGATTTTAAGGAAAAAAAAAAAAGATACATACAAAATCTGCCTGGCTTGTAAACTGTAGCTAGGAAGCATGTGTTTCCTTGAGGAAAGAGAATATCCATAGCTATCAGATAAAGGGAGACAGAGCAAACTGAGACAACTATCCTGAAATTACTATCTTTCCACATGGAGAAACTGAGACAGAGCTGTGGCTGAAGGTACACAAGGGAGGGTTTTAAAGGCAACCTGGAAACTTTTTAGAATCTATTTAAAATTCCAGTCTTGGCAAGTTGTCTGTGGATCAATACTATTTTTCTGAGGCTGATGCCTTCTGTCTTCCAAGGAACGTTTCCATCTTTCTCATTCAGGTAGCCTTGGAGGGCAGAAAAGGCCCACTTTTAATTTCCACTGTAACTGACTCTCCAAACTGTGCAACTCTAGATTTTGCTTCTGGCACTAATGCCAGTTCTAGTGTCACATGGTATTTCTATACTATGTCTGCCTATACTATAGAACAGAAAGTGTCTACTGTTGTCCTGCTCTGTGAAGGAATGGTGCTGTCACATCTCTGAAATTGAATGCAGCCTCCAGACAGACCCTCCCAAAAAGGGCATCTTGAAGTAGGTTTTGAGAATAGGGAATGAAGATGAATGTCTATACTAGGAAGGACTCAGCAGTGTTTTCAGTGTTGAAAACCAAGCATGCATGGTGGATTAGGTGAGCGGGGAACAGGCTACTTGCTGTCAACCCAAAACAAGAAACACTCTAGCAGCTACTGCTAGCAGGACTTTAACATAGATGAAAGGAAGTACTTTTCACAAGGCATGTAATTAAATTTATGACACTACTGTTACCCATTGGTGGATACCACATGTCACGATGTTGCAGGGTTTATCTCAGTTTTGGGTAACCCAGTGATTCTTGTAATTGCCGGCTCCATTTCTGAGAGTGGGAGAGAGGCAGACTTGTGTGCAGCTGTGGAGACTTCAGCATGCACAGGCAGACTGGTGGCCTGGGCAGGGGTCTTGATGGGTTGTGGTCATGACTGGAATAAACAAAAGAGTTGCTATTTGACTTGGGAGACTAAGAACTTTTTACCAGTTTTGTTAAATGCGTTTTCCATTTTTGTTTACCAATGCGTTCAATGGCACACGGTGTGTCTCCATATTGTAGAAAAGCCAGAGTGTGGGGAGGTTTAGAAGAGTCTTTCCTTCAAAGAAACCAAACACATATATAAGAACAGTACTGACATGAAAAGAATTTCCTTATTCATTTCCTTGGGAAGTAATTTGAACATGTTATCCTCACTTGTCCTTGAATCTGATGTTTGCTCTGTATATAGAAATGAACACTTGCACAGAACAGGTTTTATATAGTTACACAGGATATAAGCTATCTATTTACATTTTACTCCTGGTTATTATAGCTTAGCATATTTGCAGGGTCTGCTTTTAGGATTCCAGAGACATCTACATGCGATGCAAAGTCTTTAACAGCTTAGAAGTTCCTGTGCTAGCTAGTGCATTTATCATTATATGAGTTCTTCTGCTGATGCAAATTGTCCTGCCATAAATCTTGGATCTTATGAACGCTGTCCATAAATCTTGGAGCTCACCCTAGAATAAGGGTACCTTGAAAAGCTCTTGCTTTGCTAAAGAAAACTTGCTTTGATATTAGACACCAGAGCTTAGAAACAGAAGGCATACGCTTCAGGACGGAAATGTTGTGGTTTTCTCCATCTCCCTTCCACAGAGACAATGATTTGTCCCTGCTGTCTGCCTCCCAGCCTCAGGCCCCGGGTTGAGTACCTATGTATTGCTGTGCTGTCTGGCCTGTGCTGCATGAGATGTTTGAACTACTGCAAGCCCCAAACTTCCCAAATCATGTATCAGGAGCCAGAAGAGCTTGGAGATTTTGAGATTTTGTATAAAACACTGATATTTCAAATTCATTGGAGGGGTTCTCCTCCCAGATTACCATGACAATTGGGTGAGGGGCAGGCAGAGGATGAAGTGCTGCTTGCTTACAGTGCTTGTGCAACATGCTTCTCTGAAGCCCACACCTAATAGTGCTGTTTCTTGAGAAATAATACAGTGATTGTGTGCATTTTGTACTGTATTTGTAATTTTTTTTCTTTTGATAATCTGCATACACGTGGTTCTCTGGCAATATGCACGCTTGGACAGGGATTAAATAAAGATTGGTAAGCAATTTGATAGAGATAAATGGAAGTGTCTCATATCAGCTTTGCCTGTGGCATTTTTCTCCTCTTTGTGATTACTTGGTAGGCTTGCAAAAAGATAAATATTGCAGTTTTGATAAGAAATACTCAGAGATCAAAGTGAAATTGACCTTGCAGTTATCTCAGGATTTAATTATTAACCCAGCAGTTTTGGAAGGGGATGGGAGGGTGGTAGTACACCTTCAGCAGTGGCACAGGTACGTGAGCTGTTCCCTCAGGGAGGTGTGTGGTGAGCCCATCGCCACCACTGCCGGAGGTGTTGCTGACCGTGCTTACCGAAGAATTTGTTTGTTCTCCGAGCTGGGATTCGGTCCTGTCGTGTCAGCTGCAGAGACTGTGCCTTGCTTGTTCAGCCCTGGCTCTTGGCATGTGATTAGCTGCTGTGTGCAGCTTGGCGTGGCTGTCTCTGCGACTGCTGATCCACCAGTGTGATGTGCAGCCTGTTCTCAGCCCTGATATTTCAGGAAATGTTGGGATTTTACACCGATTAATTTGAAATGTCAGAAAACACAAACGCTGTGGCTTTCCATGTGTTTATAAATGTGTTTGTCAGACCTCCCCTCATCTCTCACCATTACCTCTTCTTGACTGTCTGATTTAGAGTTGTCAGGAAGAGTGAATGGATGTGAGATTAATGAATCTGAATGGGGATTTAGACGACCGGACTTCTCACTGGCTAAAGACTGCAAATGGATTGGCACAAGTTTATGGTTCTTCAGAGCATATAGGTGGCAAGCATAAATGATTTTTTACGGATTAGTAAGCAAAGTCCAAGCCCGGAGAACTCCTCTATAGAGAAGGAGCCATTTCAATCTGTCACGCCTCAGGTATGAAAGAGCTACGGAAACATTGGTAAATGCAAACAAAAAAATGCTTGCAGTTTAGCTCCTAAATGCTTATGCATGAATAGCGTGGGGCCCAAAGGCTTTGCTAGGGTATTTACATCAGGAAAGTTTCTGAGGCGATGTATGTCATACCAGTTCCCCCAGCAATGCAGACACATTGGTTCTCAACACAGCACCAGCTGTACAAGAGGAAAATGCCCCTTGCACATAGGAGCTGCCTTTACACTCTGTGCTTTACAGCTTAGCTGGAAAACATTTTCAGTGCAAAACCTGGCCCTAATCACCCCAAACACCGTTTTTCATGATAAAAAGCACAATAATCAGGCAAAGTGGAGCAGGTTGAGATACCAGATCTGGCAGCATGGACACACCAGGTCTGGCTCATGTGTTAGACCAGGCTCAGACTGCAGTGGGAAGGGAGTGTGCACCCACTGTCACCATGTGGTTGCTAACAAAGTTTTAGCTTGGTGGCCTTATCTCGGTTTGGACTATCAGGTTTTATAATATGCCAGAAGTAGCAACCAGCTCTTGGATGTGAATAGATGTGGATGTTGACAGGATGGGTTAATTCATGTATATTGGCAAGTGTTGCTCGTGTTCTAGGAAGTAGAGCCAGTGGAAGCTTTGGAAAAAAAACAACTGACCCTAAGCCCAGTGCTTGACTGGGCCTGGTGTGTCAAGGTTGGTGTGAAGACTTACGAAATCCTAGCTAAAAGGGGCATCCTCCTGCAGCAGGGTGGTGCACATGAGGGTTTCCCGTGAGCTCTGGAAGTAGCTTTGTCCTTTCCTGAAAGCAGCAGCATCACCCCAGGCCACCCAGCCTGGATACGAGTGGCCCAATCCAGCCTGCTTTAACAAAAAAGCAGGACTTACCTGGTCAGGGGGCAGGCATCTATCAGGAGTGCAGGATCGGGCCCTAAACCCTGGAAATGAAACACAGCTCAGTCGAAGGCGACGGGAAAACAAAGTCACCTGGAAAGAGTTAGCCATTCAAACCTGGGGCCTGGGGGGGACCCTGCTTTAATCTTTTTATAGTATAAAAATTTCGTGACTGAATTAAGGCCCTACTGTTTAGACAGGATGATGTTACCTAATTCTCAGAAACGAGAGCAGCTGGCCATGGTGCAGATACCTCCTAGCAAGCCCTGCAGTGCACAGCACATCATTTAGCAGGGCTGTAAAAGAAAGGACATTTATTAGGGGTCTTGGGAGTGAAACTTAACGTGCTGGCTTGACTTTTAGCTGGACGGTTTTCATTTCCAGCTCCTCTGTTTTATTTTCCACTTAAATAAAGAAATAAATGAAGCCCTTTTTGCCAGCCTTCCAAAATGTTTTTTTGGCATGCCTTTGGGTAAGTCCTGTGCTGAGAACCTGGGGGGTCTTGCCATGAATGTTGTTAATCTTGTGGTGATGTAGCTAAACAGGCAAAGTATTGTCAAAATCCACTCTCCGGAGGATCTGGAAAAGGAGAGCAAGTAACGGAGGTGTTAAAAGTTGCCTGATTGTTGGGAATTTTCTCTCCAAGGCAAAATGAAAACAAACCCATGTCCTGAGCCCACCAAATAATGTGAATTTTACAGACATTTATTGCCATTTCCTGTTTCTTCCTCTTCCTGACTTTCACCCTCCTCTCCCCACCAGTTGCTTAGGTTGGCATCATCAGGGTAGACATTTCTTCCTCGCCTTTGCCTCTTTCCTCATATGGTGAGGGAAAAAAAGTCATAGTTCTGAGGGCTATGTTTCTCCATTTAGTTACAGGACAGATTTCCTTGCTGATGAGGTTGCCAAAATGGACTTTGACCTCATGCTAGTGGTCTTGCCCTGCTTTGCACTAGGTGGAAGGTGACACTGGCTGCTCTCACACAAGCCGTCCTGGCTCTCCCACAGCACCCGAGTGTGCTGGCAATGGCAAGCATGTCATCTACCCATAGATGATGGAGCTGAGAAATAGCTGATGCTATTTTTTTTAAATGCTGTTTCCCAAAGCAATGGAGACCCCTTTGGAAAATGTGTCCTTGGGTGTGCCAGTTAGCAGTGCTCCTGTCGAGACCATGGGAGTCCAGCCCTTGTCCCAGGGAATTTCTCACTTAAAAATAAAATAACATAAATCCCCCCAGGTCATCCCATTCACATGATCTGGACCATGCAAATATAAGTACTTGAAATGTTAAAGTATTAAATCTGTAGTTTCAATTTTTAAAGTCCTGGAAATGCACACAGCGGCACTGCTGGCAGCAGGACCTTCCATTCTTCCACACTTTGGAACTCAGCTTATTTCTTTAGAGGCCCACTTTCATTGAGCCATCCCTCCCTGTGCCTGATAATACACCTGCAGGACTTTCCACAAGAAACATGAGAATACTTAGCAGCTGTGGCTGAATATTTTACCCCTGTATTTGGTGTTCTAGGCTTGAATGGCCTCACCCTTTGCCTTCCCTCTGCTGGTGGATGAGCACTCATGCTAGCAGTGTGCTGGGATCAGTGCTGGCAGAGGGACCCCAGGGAGAAGAGTGCAGCTGTCTGGCCTCCCCACAAGCTCTGCCCGTGAGCCAGATGAGCCACCACGCTCACTGTGGCTTTGCTCCCTGCCCTGATCCCTCATTTTCAAGGCATGCCTTTTTTTCTCCTGGCTGAAAGATCCTTGCACATTTGGGGTGAGCAGCCGGTATAGAGGAGGGCATAAGCGCATGTGTCTTGTACCGGTTAACAGGGTGCTGTTAATTCGTCACTTTGATATTAATTAAGCTGGGCAGGATGCGAGCAGCAGAGTCATCAGGTGGGTAGTGTCCCAGCAGCATGGTGAGCAACCAAGAGCAGCATGAGAAAAGCACTAAGGGCTGTATTCTGGCTGTGGGAGCTAACGTGCTGGCTTCAGGAGGAGCCATGTGCACATAACTGCTGCCAGGAGACAGGCCCAAAAGTTTAGTATTTCTCTGAACGAAGTATAAAAGTAATTATGAGCTTGGCCCGGGGTGCTCAAGGCTGAATTCATAACCATCTGGTGTTAATGGCCTGGAGGGAAACTTCAGGCAAAGGTTTCATTTCACTTATTATTCGTCAGGAAAGTCCCTGGCCAGCAACTGCAGCTTTCCCCGCTAGCAGTGGAGCTCCCTACCTGCTGCTTTGCTGAGGCACAGAGGGGATGCAGCAGCCCCAGTGCTGCTCTGCTTTGATATTAAGCAAGTGGCACAGAACATTGACAGCAAGGGACTGCTCAGATACTATAGAGGAATTCAGAAGCTGAATGTAACACATATCTTTCCACCCTTTTCACTTCACTAATGTTAAATTTAATCTTACTGAAAATCCATGCCCAGAAGCCTATTGAGTGGCTGTGCTCCCAAAACTAAAAGTTTCTAGGCTGAAATGTACTCCTAGCATTGCCTGTCCATAAGCAAAAGCTGGTTTTAGGCTCTTTGTTAACACAAATCTCAGCCCCTTCCCTGGCCAAGACTGGGTGGAAGGAGTATGTGGAAAACATATACTTTTTTTGTTCCAACTGAAATTTTCAGATGAAGCCTTCTCTTCCCATATGGTGGGGACAAATTTTCAGTTTCTGAAGGGACTCTCATTGGTCTCCTAATTGCTCTGCATTGGAGGTCTCTAACTGGGAGTAACCAATACCCAGTGCCCACGGGTGCATCAGGCAAACAGACTCAGAATATTGTGACATGATCAGATAAAGGTAAGGGGAACCACACAGAGAGCAAAAGTGGCAAACAAGATACCAGGATTGTCTGAGAACTCCAAGAGAAACTCCTCTGCTTATTAAAATTCTAATGGAGACTTTTAGTCATTGCTGTGCAGTCCAGAAAGTAGAGAGAGAGCATTACTCACCAAGCACGAGAAATTGGAGTAAGAAATGGCACAGAACTATTCAGCCTGCTTCTACACAGACATTCAGGCATCTTCATTAAAAATGTTGGGTGAAAACTCAAATGTTCCACATGGGAAATGTCTCTCTTTGCTTTCCTCTATGTAGTCCAAATACAGCAGCTGACATACAGCATGTGAAGACCATCAGAGTTTTGTTTCTGGATCGAAATAAATTTTCAGCCAAAATAATTCAGTTCTTTTCACGAAAAAAAGAGAAATAATTTCTTGGGGTAGGAGGTGATTATCTTGTTTGTCTCAAACTGCCCAGTAACCACATTGCTACAAAGGAAGCAAGAGCAGTAGAGATGAGAAGTCACTTTAAAAACCTAATTTCACACTGCAATCTCAGCTTCCCAAAGTCTTTGCTAGCCATTCCTCCATAACTTGATGTTAGATTCTTTTCCCTTAGGGCAGGTGGCATGGAAAATGCTGGGGTTTGTGGCTGTCCCTGGTAAGTCCTAATCACTGCGATCACACTGAGGATCTTATCTGACCCTTAACTTTCACAGTATATGACTATGCTAGTGGTCTCCCTTGATGGTTTTGAACAAGTTTCTCATGAAGGTCACCTTGGCAGGACAGCCTGGTAACTTGCTGCATATTTGCCATAAACTGTCCCATCTGCATGATACCAATGAGTTTGCCCTTAGTTTTTTGCATGTTACGTCCTCTGAAGTGTCGAATTCGGACAACGCAGAAATTTCCAGAGGTAAAATTTTGGTCTGTAAGGTGAAGAACATAACCATGTCCCTCCCTTTCTCCTCCTTGTCCCTGTCCCAAGACTGTCACTCACTGGGAATCCCGTGCTATGCTCCGCTTCTGTTTGTGGGGCTGCGGCTTATTTCAAGACCTGTCAGGGAGGAAGCGTACCCACACCAGCACAGCCTCAGCTTTACATTGCTGTTCAACCAGAATCTTTGTCTTTTGCAGTTTTTGCCAGAATCCTGAAGGCTCCTGAATCCCAAAATATCACCTTTGGGTCGGTGGTGACATTGCGGTGCACGGCAACCGGCCTTCCAGTCCCCACCATTACCTGGCTGGAAAATGGGAAAGCTGTAAGTTCCTCTTTATTTCAAGATTTTGGCCCTGGAGGGTTGTTAGCATCCAGAAGCAGAGCCCAGGATTTAAAATGCAGGGCTGGGAGCCAGCGCCTGAAGTCTGTATTCCTGCCTTACTTACCACCTCACTGTGCAATCAAGTTGAGCCTTTCTTACATCCCTGCTGCAATTTTCTCCTCTGCAAAACATTCTCCTGCTTCTCCTGGATGTTGAATTGGTTAATTTGTTAGGGGGAAAGCCCGAGATGAAGGATGCTTTGGTTGCTCACAACCTTCCTCTGAGCCAGGTTTTCTACTACTTCATCATGGGCTTAAGTATTTCTGCAGCCACCTTTCCTCTCATTTTTCCTAATGTGATAACAATAATATTGAAAAATCCCTTATTTGGTAAAATTGCTTATTTGACAAAATAACAGAAACTGAAGTAGTTAGGTAGAGCAAACTGTCTTGAGGCAAAATACCTGTGGGACAGCAAATATACACAGCATATTTGCAGATGAACAGATCTGAAATTTTCTAGACTTACCTACTTGACATATTGAATTATGTCACCAATTTATTCCTGGCTAGAAGCACATCTTCAAGAAAGGCACACCATCTCTAGCAGCAGGCATCGAGAGATGCAAATCCACTGCGTTCCACAGGAAATTGTTCCATGGTCTGATTATCCTGACCATTTAAAATACGTGCCTGCTTTGAAGTCGTCTGGCTTTCATGTCCATGTGTAGGCTATTGCAATACCTTCCCTTCAGGAACTGAAGAGATGCCTGACACCCGGTATTGATTGCCTCCCCGGGTATGAGCGCAGTCACAGCCTGAGCCTGCCATGAGTTTCCTCTGGTCATCACACGGTTCTGATGGACATGTTTTATACAAACTGTGGTCTTTCAACATTTTTTTTAAGGATGTGGCCCCCAGGTGTGATGCTATGGAGGCAGGTGGAGCAGCCACCACATGCAGTCTGGCAATTTGCCTCTGCTCTTTCTCACTGATCCTCTGATCACAGAAGGGACAGGAATGGGCTGGCAATGCCCATTTCTGTGGAATTACTTGTCCAACAGGACCAATAAATCCTCTTGCTCAAGTTCCTTACTTCAGGAGGCTGTCCCCATCCTGGTCTGTATCCCCTCTTTCCATGTCTTAAAATATATTATTAAGGAGCCTGGGCTACTTTGCAGGCTGTCTTGCCTTCTTTATCTCCTCTAAACCTTATTGTGTCTTCCACTATGATTAGGGCTTATTTTCTATATACCTTGCATTTTCTAGGGAGAACAGCAAAGGGAGCGGATCAGCCTCTGCAGAGCCCCATGGGTTCTTGTCAGTTTCTGTTCAGAATTATTTTGAGACAATTGCGGGTGTTCATTCAAGTCTTCTTCCCCATTGGGAAAGAAATCTTTTGTAGTCGTCTGGGGTCTCTGGGAAGGTCTGAGCATTTCCGTAGCACAGACCCGTGCTCTGCTAAGTTCACACTGGTGCGTCGGTTCTGCAGAAAGCTGTGTGTGAGATGGTGCCCAACCCCTGCCCAGGTCACTGCCTGGCTGGTCAGATCTGCTCTGCCCCATTCCCCCATTCCTGTCTCCAAGGCAAAGCCCAGTCCCAGGAAGGTGGTGCTTCAGACCGTTTCATTTTAAGTATGGCAAGGAGACGTTAATGAGAGCTGAGTCTCTGGGAAAGTCAGACCAGGAAGCGGGTAGACTAGAGTGCTTGTGTTTGAGGGCTGGCTCACGAGCAAGCAACAGTGAGTCATTTGAACATGCAATGTGCCTGTGGCATTAGAGTCTCTGAATGCCAACCTGTAATTGTCCTGAGGTTTAAGAGTGGGAATCTACAGAGGTTATTGAGCTGCCTTTGAAGAGAAGGATGGAAACTCCTCTGTGCAGCAGCTTTGCCTACCTAAACAGAAATACAACTCCTTTTGCTCATGCTATGCACCATGGGGAATCATGGACCTTACACTGTAGTTTTCCTCACTGAAAGAGTAAGTGAGCCAGGTGTAAAGGTGTAAAGATGTGAAGAGGTGTCTACTTCAGTGGCAGCTGAGGTGGCATTTTAAAGGCCAAAAAATACCCACTGGAAACAAAATGTCAGGGAATCTGAAAAAGGAAGAGAATCAATTAACACAAGGGAATGGCTTGAGGTCCCCAGCAGAAAAAAAAAAGATGATTGGTGTGGAAGACCTAGGTGTGACTACCCAACACTTTCACCTGTGATTTTCCATGGTGCATGTAGTCACATGGACCTCTCATACTGCTTGCAGCTACCTGAGCTCCCTTTTCCTCCCATGGCCCAAGCCAGGAGGAGCACTCCTGGCTTTCTATGCTCACCAGGCACACTCCAGTGCTGCTGGGAGGGAACTAACAGGACAGGATATGTCCGAGGCCTGAGGGGCAGCACAAGGGGCACAGGGCAGGCAGCCATCTCTCCTGGATGGATGCTGGGATGCAGGGGCAGCCTGTAAAGAAATCGCTCCTTTCCACCAGGAAGGTCCCAGCAATGTCTTAGCACTGAGTGGTTTCTGCAGAGAAAAAAAATCTAAAAAAAAATATCTGACCAGCACTGTAACAAAAGAGAAACTTGTGAAAAAATATTGCTGGAACTCCCATCAATCTGATCCATCCTGAGCTCCCATCCACCTTCATCCATAAGGCCAAAAAATATCCCTGGTCTCTGCATTTGCACAGTGACCCATGCCCTATGCAATACTCACAATAACTGTGTTCATCTGGTTATTTAGTGTTTTCTTCCCATGCACATTCCCTCACCACAACTCCAAGTTAAGCTTGAGTGAGGCCAAAGAAATATATTATTTTCAGCATTTGCTTTTCAGAAAGAAACCAATTTGCTTACTGAAGACGTGATAAAATGCTGATGCATCCCTTTTTGCTTTTCCAGTTATCACTGTTAATACCTATGGGACCAAGGACAGATCCCATTAAAATATTAACTTCCAAAGAGTTCAAGTTGATCTCTCTAACCTCTCAGCTAGATGCGTAGGTAGAGTGCTTTGCTGGGATGGATCTAGGAAGACAGTTCTCACCATCCGTAGGGCCATGTTGCACCGGTAGGATCCATGGGGAACCACATCATGCTTGAAGTACACTTGATGCTTCCTATCAGTATAAAAAGCAGAGCAGGCAATGCTGCTCCTTCCTACTGCCTTTTCAAAGCAGAGTCTTGGTGTACCATGTCCTCCTACTTTAATGAATGCCATATGCACAGGACAAACTTGAGGATAAAATCAAACCCAGCTGGCCCAAATCAGCATGCTCCAGCCTCATCTACCTGGGAAAAGAGCTGGCCAAAACCACCACATTCTCCACTCTTCTGTATTTTGAGGTGTGAGACAAGAAAAACTATCAGATATCTGCCAAAGCATTGGAGCCAGAGCACTTGCTTTGCTCACAACTGCTTTGGAAGTTGTGTTAATCCAGAAACAATAACTTCCAAACTATTTTCTTTTAACAACTCTGTATAGCCAGGGTAGACAAAGTCACCTTGTGCCCTTCCTTGCTAAAGCATGAAGAAGTCCTGGAGCAATTAGCCAACTCAATTACACGAGCGAAACAGATTACAACGCTCTGGAACTGAAAATTAATTGCAAAAGTATTGCTGAAGTATGAAATAGGAGAGGCCTTTAACATTTGCTTTTGTCTGGAAGTCAGCTGCTGTGGAAGCACCAAAATAATGCCAGCAGCTTTAGCTCTCTGTCACTTCTATCTTCTTGCTACATCTTTCTCTGCCAATTTAAATGTTTGGGACTAGGTCACTTAGAGTTTTCTTTGTTTTGTTTATTTGACTTTGTTGGAAACACCACTGTACTGGGCTTTTCACTCTCTTAGGTTTCTGCAGGGTCTATAGCGGAAAGTATCAAGGACAGAGTGGTTGACTCCAGACTGCAAGTGTACGTCACCCGACCTGGCCTGTTCACTTGCCTTGCCACCAACAAACACAGCAAAGCTTTTGGAGCCGCAAAAGCTGCAGCAACCATCAGTGTTTCAGGTATGCTGGGAAAGACGGGTTTGTTAATTTTTTACCCTTGCAATTGCAGTCCTAACTACCCTGCCAGGGGAGAGGAAAGGGGTGTGAAGTACTCTGGAGGAGGAGGGGAAGCCTTGGAGAGCTGATAGTGAGCAGGGGGTTAAATTTGACTACAAGTGGGTCCCCCGCCAGGCTATTTCCTCATATATTCTTACACTTTGGAGACTGGCACAGCTGTCATTTCCTGAATGTTTGATGACGTCTTGTACTTTGTGTCCCAGAAGCACACTTGGTAAGTTCATCCATGCGAAGGAAGTCATGGACACGACCCAGCATTGGTATCACCTAACAACAAGGTGAAAATAGCTTTCGTGAGCACTTTGGGTTCTCAGGGAGTTGCATCCAGAAAGCAAGGAGGTTGCTGCCAGAGCAGTACGGTGCCTGGCATAATCTCTGCTCCCAGGGACATCTCCCAAACAGGGAAAGGAAGATCCAAAGAGGAGAAATACCAATGGTCTGAGTTAGTTGACTGCATTTATCACACCAAGAGAAAGGTGACAGCTTGTGCCTTCCCTCTTGGGACAGGCAGGGAGATTTAGTTAAGGGAAAGTACCACTGGGTGGTAGCCCTGATCTGGCTGTTAACCAGGCATGCATCTGCTCCTCTCTTCTGTGCCTCAGCTTCTGCTCCGTTAAGAAAATCACCATGTCCATTCTTACACTGGGCATTGAGACCTAGCAACAAGCTCTGCACCATAAGAAACTCAGCACTTTGTACCAGTATTTCATATCCTCACTTCTGCTTCTAGCCCAGGCAAGGCTCTGCCCCACAAAGAAGAGTGGCAAATGCAGAGACGGTGCTTTAGGCTGGTAGGAGAACCCTCCTCCAGGCTTCTGTGGTCAGCAAGAAGGGAGAGCCTCCCAGACCTGAGGAGGAGCCTGTCTTGGCCTTGTCCCAGCTCCCAAGGCTCCCATGGCAAAGATGTCTCGGTCCTTGGCTGATGCTCAGTACCTCCTCCCCGTGCCAGTTGTGCCTGTGCTGATCCCCTAACAGCTGCGACCTGCAGGAATAGGTGCATGGGTGGCTTAAACAGAGGATGCTATTTGTTGGTCATGTAGGACACAAAGGGTAAGGGTAAAGATGTGGGTTTAGGGTGCAACAGTCTACCTCAGCAAGAATTGCAGTCAACAATCCACTTTTGCCTCCTTTTTCCCTCTCCATGTATGGTGTACAGTGCTGCTGAACTCCTTTTCCCCACAAGAAGGGGCAAAATTATGACAAAATTGAGCTGTATCCTTTTCAGACCGCTTACAGGTCTCAGCCAGATTTCCTAGCATGGAAATCTTAACTCCCACATCTCAGAGGGGGCAATGAAGTGTCACTGATGTCTTTTCCATTTCTTCTTTCTCCTGGCTCATCACAATTGCTGGATCCGGTGCCTTTCGGCAGAGTGGAGGTAAGAACAACTTTCTGTGGCTGCCTGGGGGCTTTCTGTGGGCCAGGGAGGAAAAAATAAATAAATAAGATGAACCAAGGGGATTTGGTTAATTTTGCTTAAATGAAGGGAGTTGGTTTCTAGATGCTAAGCATGCAGATGAGGTTCATCTGAAGGGAATATACTTTACACAGACATAATTGGAGACTGGGACCAGGCAGATAAGGATGATTCTGTATCAAGCAAATGGTGGATCACAAATCAGTAAGGGTGTTCAAAATATAGTAGTGGGCAGAATATTCTGAAGTAAATTCTGTTCACAGTTACACATCTACAGCTTCACTGACCTTATAAATTTACAGGCAAAAGCTTAACTGCAAGTTCAACTCCTCTCTGCACACAGCCAATAAATGTGTTTTGGTTTGACGATCACCAGATTATGGCAAGAGAAGTATAGTCATTTTTTCCAGAGTCATGTATGGGTAAAGCCACTTGTATTGTGATCAGACATGCACTTTTTCTCAGTATTTTTGTGAGTACTGAACTTTGGCTGTATTTTTCTTTTTAGAGTCCTAGCATATTTCTGCAGGCTGCACTGGCAGATCGGTCTGGAAGGAAAATGAGAGGGTTAGCCTGGGAGGAGGGCTGGTCACTACTGGCCCTTAGAGTAAATAAGAGAGTCTGAGAAAGCCTGAGCAAATGGCTTTGCCACTCTGCTGACGCAGGCTCCCTGCCAAGGCCCTTGCCTCCTTCACAGGGGCTTGCAAGATTGATTCAGGAAGTTTGTAAGTGATTTAGTGACCACCCGATGATGATGGCAGACTTATGCCTTACACCTGCACCCGTGTAGGTCTGACAGGCTTGGGAACAGCCATCAAATACTCAGACCTTCTGCCCCACAGTTGTTCTCAACATTTGCCACATGAAATTCCCTTTCTGTGACAAGGCGTTGTGAGAAACACGCTGTGGCTGCCTCTCTATTGCAGCCTGGTCTGTGTCTCCCTGCAGGTTTTAAAAAAGCAAGGAAAAACAATATTAGTGCTGGTGGCTCTTGTCAGGCTTCTTCTGCAGCCCATTGAACTCAGTAGCACAGCTGCCCCATGCAGGCCTGTGTCCTCTTTTGTCTTTTGGGGCACTGGGAGAACACACCTTTCAGATTAATCACAACGGGCATCATCAGGAAAATGTGAATAATGTGATTGCCAAGGGCATGCTCTAGCAGGGTGCTGTGGGCAGCACAGTGCTGTGGGGAGACCTGCTTTTTGCCAGGGAGATGCCATGGGCTGTGGGAGCAGTGCAGGACGCTGGGCAGAACCTGCGTCACACGCAGGGTTGTCCATGGAGCCTGGGGTGATGCAGGGTGTCACACCTTCCCTGTCATTTTGGTACTGCCCCAAGGAATCAATGCCTTCCTATATTTTTTAGCCAATGTGACAAACAGGAAAAAGTAGGAATTAAAGTAAAATTGACATGGAGCTCAAAGTAGTGCAGCTAAACCAGAGCCAGAGAGTGTCATCTGCAGAAAGCAGAATCTGAAAAGCTGAAACTGGTCATCTTGTATAATCCCTTGTCCCTGTACCTCCAGCTTTCCAAAGAAAAGCAGCAAGAACCCCCAGGGCTGACAATGAGCGATTATTTGGACAGGGGAAAGAAATAAAAGGCAAAGACACAAATAGCTCTGCTGGCTACTCCAAATGGTTGGTGTGTTGTGAATTGAACTCCCTGACCCCAGTTAAACTGGCCGAATGATCAGTGGGGACAGCTGCACCCAGCCCTCCTCCTGTCCCGAATTGGCCATCCCCCACACCCAGGAATGGCTTTTTTGAGGTTTCCTTCCTCACTGGGGGCACTGCATCCATATGCCTGAGCGGAGGGCACATCCTTGCCACAGACCTTGCTGCAGTGAGGTGGCCATGGGAGCTGCTAGGAGCACCACTGACCTCTGGGTGCCCTCACCCTGCTGCTCCCTTTTGATGGCTGTGGGGAAGAAGGGAAAAAGGGATGACAGCCGTCTCCTGCTATATGTGAAAAATGAGGGAAAGATAAATAAACAGCCCGAGAAGGAGCCGGTCCTGCTGTGCTTTTATTGCTCCAGCATAGCTCTGGCCCCATGCTTTGTGGCAGGAGTTTGCGAAGTGGGAGATGTGCTGAAGAGACGAAAAGATGGACCTTACAGGGAAGCACCAGAATTAAAACTGCAGAGGCTTGTGCCTTTCTCTTCCCTGTGTCTCCCACCTAAACATGTGGGGAAGAGAGGCAGGGCCAGAAGGGGTGCAGGAGCTAAGAAGGGGCAGGCAGGATCTTGGCTGGTCTGATCTTGTGAGGAATGTCCTGGCATGTGCTGGGTTGGACTCACCTGGCTCCTGCTAATTGAGTCCATCCCGAATTAAACTGTTACTAGTTAGGAGAGCAAAAAAATCCTTAGTTACCACAGGTACGCAGCAAGCAGCGTGGCTTGCTGCAGGGAAGCAGGAAAATAAAATGTTTTCCAGTTAGGCCCTGGGAGCAGGGCGAGGGCCCCTGCTAAGTCATAGCTGTGCGCAATCACTCTTTTCCTCCACTTAGAATGCTAGCAAGCCTTGGCCAGAGCCTCAGCCATGGAGATCATCAGGAAGGCCCTGCACTCTCACCAGGCTTCCTTGCAAAAGTTCCATATTTGGATGATATTAGCTGTTTTTAGTGTTTATGAACATCTGCCCTCCCCTCCACCCTCTGTTACCCTTACAGATGCCACTTTATGCAGAAACAGAACCTATGCATCCTGCTCCTGCAGGTGTTTCGGGCTGTGAGCTTACTGTGTCTAAATGCTCTTGTCCTCTACAGCAAGCTGTACAAGGGTGATGCAGGCTACTGCAGCACATACAGAGGTGAGGTGTGTAGTGCTATCTTGGCGAAGAATGCTCTTGTTTTCTTCAACTCCTCCTATGCTGACCCAGAGGAGACCCAAGAGCTGCTTGTGCACACTGCCTGGACTGAACTGAAAATGGTGAGTTCATTCTGCCAACCGGCCGCTGAGTCTCTGCTGTGTAACTACATCTTCCAGGAGTGCAATCCCTCGGGAGCTGGGCCAGCTCCAAAACCAGTGTGCAGGTAAATTAAAAGAAATGCTCATCTTTCACTTTCATTTTGTTTGGATGTGTAGGCAGCAGGGGAGTCTTGAGAGTCTGTCTAGACCTGCAGTAGCTCCCAGTGAAAATAGGCTGTCTAGGTTTGCATGGGTTTTCTCTTTGCTCTCTCCTCTGTACGCACTAAGAGTCCTGACCCAGCTCACTCTGTGCTCATTGCTAGAGTATGGGCTGACTTTCAGGCCCAGGCATCTGTGCTATATCAGGCATTTACCAGACAGTGTTGAAAAGGAATTTTCATTTGAATGACATAATTGATTTAAATAATTAACATATTGCTATTGGTTAAATCTTACTAGGTCAGTATGTACTCGTTATCACTATCAAAAGTAATTGCTTGTTTGGGATTTTGACTAAATATGGCCACAGTGCATGCAACAAATCTGTCCAAGGCAGTACACTAATCATTCAACACTTACCACCACGATGAAGATGAAACAAAAGACACCAGAGACACTGCCAGTGTAATTGTACCTGCTTAACCAAACCTCCCATCTGGCTCTTGTGTCCTCCCATATGCAGAGAAATGTGCATTGAAACAGGGCTGGCAGGGACCCTGAGAAATCCAAAGCATCTCTCACTACAGCTAATCCACTGCTGACAGGTGTTTGTGCAACACGTCCCAGTGACAGAGACGCTGCTCCTGGCCTGTGCAACCTCTTAAGCAGCCTTTCTCTTATGGCTCCTTGTCCTCCCACCATGGCCACAGAGACAAGTTTCTTCCCTTCCTCTTTGCAGCAAGATTTTACATCTTTCCCAGCTTCTCAGGCTAGAGTAGATGAGGGTTTTTCAAGTTCTGCTCATAACTTTTGCTTTTCCAGCCTCTGCAGCTTCTGCTCCTCATCTTTCCTGAAGTGCTAAATATATATATGGCCACCAGGTTCTGTTAATGTTAGCTATAACAGAACGATTGCTTAGTGTGCTTTGCAGAGAACAGCCCCACATAGATGTCTCAGGGTGAAGCTTTCTTTTTCACTAATATAACTTTTGGCCACAGCTGATTCATGTCCATTTTCAGGCCCTGGAGGACTGTTATGTGGCCATTACCAGTTTCACGTCTGGGCAGCTGACACCCCTGCCTAAGTGCAGTACTCTTGTTCTCCTTGAACCACACCTTAAACCAGACTATGCAGATTTGTATTTATTGGGAGAGCAGCCCCAACTCTAGTGTCTCAAGTCAAATACAAGACTTCTCTGCAGACACGGCAAGCATGCTGCCAGCTGGACTTCGGCCAGATGTAGTCTACAGGCAATTATTTTTCCAGTTATGTAGGGGCTTTTTAGGACAATCAGCAGCATGTTGTTTTTGTAATGTGGACCTTTCTGATTGCTCCTCCTTTAATATCTCTAAAACAAAGGCGCAAAGGAAAATCCCAGTATGTTGTGTTCTCTGTTTGGTGCCTATGGTCTTCAGTATTCCTCTGCCAGCACAGTAGTGGCATATAGTCTATGACAGAAGTGTATGTGCAAATATCCACAGATAATCATACAGCCAAGTACTGAAACTCGCTTTTTCCTGACACTCTCCTCCCTGCCACCTTGTTGTTCTGCTCTTTGTCACTGTGCCCCTTAGTAAATGATCTCTCTGCCTTTTTTCAAGATGTGTGACAGTATTTATATCTGAGCCACATATGCACAGCACAATTGGCAGCTAAGGATTTTGCACAGTGCTGCACGAGGCATTTCAGTGAGATCTAGGTCTCATTTCATGAGTAACCCTACAAGACCAGAAGTCACGGCAATTTGACTGAAGACCTGCACTTCTGTGGCAATTCTGAAGTCAAAGTATTATAAATCAGCATAACACTTGATCTTGCATTTGCAAACATGTTAATATCTTAATGGACTTTCCTGGCATCATCTTTCTTCATATCCATGAGACCATGTTATGGCTTTTTTCCCTTAAATATTTTTCCCCATGATTTTAATGCAGATTTAAATGCAGCTTTCTTCATGACAAGAGTCCTGGAACAGCATCCTTCCTGTTTCCTGTTCCCAGACCACATCAGCTGGACAACAGCTCTTCCAAAGCCCTAACTCAATGCTCCTTTTGATAACTCAGATATCTAACAGATACTTCTGAACAGTTGAGTCCTCTGGAGGTTCCTGAATGCATTTCACATGGTCTTGGTTACTTTCCAATTACCTTATCTGCTTATCTGCTTTTTACTGGCAACTTTATATGTCTCTGCAGAAACTGGGTAGACTATACCAGTTTTCAGCTGAAATACTCATGAGTAAAATTTTAGCTATCCTAGTTTTTGAGGGACATATTTCTCTTAACGTATTTCCATACTTTTTTTTTCTTGTTATTTATTCTCTGCACCATTTTTTTTTTCTCTCCCTGTATAACTCTTTATATTTATTTTGTTTTGGGAGCTAGCTAGCAAGAATAACAACTGACAAACAAACTGAATAAAATTTCTATAGAAATAATCAGGCGGTAAAACAAGATTAAGTGAATCAGAAGAAAACATGAAAAAAAATCACTTCATGTAAATTTTTGATTAAAATTAGAGTTTTCCTGTTTTTAAGGGAAAGTAATGTGTCATTTCACAATTCTTGATGACATCTGCCTTTTACCACTAGCTGCTTCTGTGACAGCAATAGAAAACTCCTCAATTTCTCTTTCAACCACTGCCGGTGTGAAATGACCAGGCTGCAGGGAACAGTCTCATGTTGGGAGATGACTCATTTTGTTGGGTTTCTGTGTCCCCACCTCCTTTCAAACAGTCCTCTGTGGTCCCTAAAATGTTGCTGGCCCACTTCTGTGCTGCTGCTACTGTTCTTTGTCCATCTGTCACTTACATGACATAAAATTTCTAATAATAATCTGAAGTAATCTTTGCATATGATCTCATCAAGACCTCACTACTCAGGATTAAGTGCTATAACAATGGTATGAACCCAGCCTGACCATCCCTTCCTCTGGCTGCCTCACTACACTCCAGGAATGGATTTGTGTGTGAAGATAACCTGCTTTTAATGCTGGAGCAGACAGGATTGCAGAGGAATGGTCTTTTGCATTTTGCAGTTGCATACCAAGTAATAGCCTTGTTTAAGGATGCTCAGGCTTCAGGAAAGAAGGCAGATAATGCAGTCCAGATCTCCCAAGTGTCAGCCAGCACTGCAAATGCAAGATTTTCTCATTTCCCTAGCTAAATATTTCTTTACTTCAGAAAGCCAGTCCAGTTCCACATGTTTAACATAAAAAAGATAAATTACGCCATCTGGCTGCATTCTGGATTTCAAGGAAGAGAGGAAAGAATAAAGTAGCCCTGGCTAAAACCAAGCACAGGGCAGCTGGGCTTCCATGGCTTCAGCCATAGGATGCAACACCATTTGTTGCTGTTGCAGAAAAGCTGCTGCCCCGGTAGAATTCCCAATGGCCTCTGTCCTTCAGGTGCTTTAGAGGGAGAGGACTGTAGCCATCACTGAAACTCATGGCCATCTACTCTTGCCAAAACTGCTAGCAGAATATGAGTAGAGAAACTGCATCAGCCCACCAGGTGATGAATTTGGCTAAAACATTCACTGTGGACACCAGCTGTACCTTTTTGCATCACTATGTCTTCTCCCACACCTACCAGCAGGTGTGGTGATCGAGAAGGCTGTGAACCCACCAAGGACGTTTGCTGAGCTCAGCAAAAGTAATCTCTGCACATGACCTCAAAGCTGGTTTTGCAATTTTTTTTTTTTTTTGTTAGAGCAGATATTTCTGCCTTGGCCTTCCTGCACAAAGGAGTTGATCTAAGTTTCTGACCTAAGCAACATTTAAATATCCATTCTTGTCAATGAATGTTTCACATTGATGGAAGTAGCACATTAGGGAGGAGCCAGTTAGGTCTCTTGTTGTACCAGGTTTACAGTGGTAAAGGTTTTGATGCAGACAGCTGACAGATGAAAAGGGGATGAAAAGTGACTGTGGAGAAAAGAAGACAATTGGATGGGTGATTCTGTGAGATTAAAAATACAGGCAAATATTTAGTTTAAGAATATTAAGAATTGCAACTCACCTCCTGTCTTTAATAGATGACACTTTAATGTACAGTCTACGGACAGGTGAGATTTTTAGAATGTACTGAAAAATTCTAATGTAACTCCCAGACATGATGTTTATTAGTAAAAGATGGCAATAAATCTGTAGGAAAAGATAGGAATGAACTCCTAACAGGCTGTGATGTGTGTTGTGCTTTGAGCATAACCCTGCTTCATTAAAAATGTAGCTTTGTGGGTTTCCTAAAGGAAGCTTTTACATTTTGAACAGAGTTTATTTTACGGTTTATGAGCGAGACAGACTGGCATGAAGAAGCGTAGCCCCGTTAATGGATTTCTGTCAGCCCGCACAACCCCTCCTGCACACCACTGCTAAGTGCAACCGTTGTTATCAAGCCATTGACTGCTGTTATTTCACTGTTTTTTGCAAAATAATGTAGAGAGAATTGCCTTGCTGTAAAGGATCTCTACTGCTTTAAGGAATGGCTCTCAATGGAGGAAAACTCTCAGAAGGGGATTTACAAGCCTGGGCTGATGCTGCTCACTCTTCCTGAATGCAACAGGCTGCCCAGCCTGCACCAGGACCCCAGTGCCTGCACTCGCATCCCTTTCTTCGGTAAGGTGGCACATGCTGCACAGTGTCTGGAGAGCCATGTCCTCAGAGAGGGAGGGGGGAATATGACACATAATTTACAACTAAAGTAAAGGCTGATGATGGGTACTGTCCTGCCAGCACTTGTGCACAGAACTGTGGCCTCTGCATCAGCTGTTTGCCTGTCTCCTCCAACTGGAGTACGGGAAAAATCCTTCAGAAAACCAAAGCCTGGCTCTTTACTGAGAGAGCCATAACAACTTCATTGCCAAAATCACTCTTAATGATAGTAAAATTGCCATTCGGGTGCCATTGCAAAGAAACAAGCCCTGTAAGCACACTGCTGGGAGGGAACTTCTTCCCATAGCATGCTCCTAAGCAAGCACCCAGTTATATCACATCCTGGATAATCTCTGCTTACATTTCGTCTTTTTACAGATTTTAAGAAGGAGAATATAACCAGTAAGTAGACTGCTTCAGGCTTTATGCTTCTAGAGGTGGGCATGATATTCTTTCTTGAAGATGCAGCTTGCACGGCATTTTTGTATTTTGCTCTGGTCCTGGCTGGCCTGATTCAGGTTATTACTAGGGAATGCTTGAACTTCCTCATCCAAGGCATGGGGAATTACATTTTCAGCTCTTCAGGACTTGGGGAAAACATGGGCTGGCAACTGTTGAAGGTGATTACAGAGGAAGAGTGCTTTTAGGTGCTAGCCTCCCCTCCATCTCTTCCCCCTTCTTTCTACCCATTGTTTCTAGTTTTGTCTTACTCGTATTTAGTATTTCTGATACTACTACTGAGATCATCCCAGCCATATATGCTGTTACTGACTTATGTCAGGCTAGCCTTGCAAGACCTTATTATTCCAAAATCCCCAGTACTCTCCTCCAAACATCTCTGAAGTCTGACCATTTCTTGTGTGACCCCCACATGACCAATGGTGAGACCCAGCCATCCTCTGCAGTGCTGCTGTGACTTCTGTTGGCCTCTTGCCCTGCTGAAATGTGTACATCCAGATTTTCCAACTGAGATGCAACTGCAGTTTAAAAATCAGCATGGAATTTGTATCATGGGAAAAGGAAGAACAGTGCCTCCCTTCTGCCATGGTTCTGAGTAGGCGAGGGCTGCTGAAAAAGGTAAAATTTAGAATTTTGGGGCATTTTCTTTCATGGGAAGACCCCAGCTCCAGCTGTGCCAGCCAAGGCCCAGGCACCAGGTGCTGCACACTTGGGAGACAAATGTTTTAGCACCCTGTGGGTTCTCCAGTGTCACTGCCCAACACTTATAGCCTGCAGCTGTAGCCATACCCTCCCTGGGGAAAGGAGCACAAATGTGGGATGCCAGCAGAAGAGTGGTGCATTCATGGGATGGTTTCAGCCTCCCCTTGAACGTTTGCAAGTTAAGGACATGGTCTCTGTCTCCTTTGTAAATGTCTGACCTTTTTCTTCAGCTTTCACAGTATTTCCCAGGGTGACATTGCATAGATTTGCACAATTTGGTCATGAATCACGGAGACATAACAGTAACATTTTAGTGGTATTTTCCCCCTTTTTACTTTAGAGCCAATGTTACATGCACAAAGATCTGGGGAGAGTGAACTGAACTGTTTTCCAGCTTGCCCAGAATAGCTTTGCAGGTATTCATTAAAGCCCATTTGGACCACCTTTATTGCTACAAGACCTTTATTGCTTTATTGTAGCAAGACCGTGTATGAGAACACCTGCATTTTCCAGGCCAGGAAGGACTCAGAGGTGCTTCCTTAGTGTTGCTGTTGCTCTTAAAGCTCTCCACATTGCTCCTCAAAGGTGTACATTGATGTTTATTTCAGATCTGTGCAAAAGTCTTTTTTTTTTTGTGTTGGTTACTAGCTCAGCCACGAGGCAGGTTTCAGGCATTGCTTTCCTTGCCTTTGAATGTGAGACATTTAAAATGCAGACCTCAAACATACAGTTATGTTCTTGGGCAGCTTAACAAGATTGCACACTTTTGCAGAGCTACAGGTGCTGGACATGTAGGGACTGCTAACTTGTTGCAGATGTGGGGTGGAACTTGGTAGCTGACGTATCAAAGAAGTCCAAGTTAGAGCATTTTACCTTGCATTCGGGATGGGTTAAGCGCACTTCTGAGGTCCGTGGCCATTCCTATACTGAAGTGTTTGCATGCCTTGGGCTACAGGAATTTGATCTTGTGTTTGAGCTCACTCACCTGGAACAATGTCATGGTAGTGTTTCTACCTACTCATGTGACATTACAGAAAGCTAAGGTTCTATGAAAGACCCATAACTCAATCCTGAGTGCAGTAGATAATGCAAAAAGAAAAGAGCAGTCACCATGATACATTTACTATGTTCCAACTACAGCAGCATCAGGACAAACTTAAATTAAAACTCTTCCCCTTTGTCTCAAACTTGGATCAAAACTTATATAAAGCTCTCATGAAGCTGAAAAATATTTGCTTTAAAAAATAATTATTTTACAAAAGGTCAGGTTTCTTCCCGGTTTTCTTTTTCTGAGCTGCAAGTTTAAGAACACAATAGAAAATAAAATGACAACAGCATTTGCTGGCTTGTTAATTTATCTAACAAGGTTAATAATGCAGTGAACCCTAACGCATGCCATCAACCAGAATGCTAGTCCCTGATCAGCAAAGTTTACATAAAATTAGCTAGCATGTGTTTAAATGTGTAAGGCTACACCTCCTCTCATGTCTTCTTGCTTCATAGATTATGCCAGCATGCATTAAAATGTCCTATGAGGACAGGTGGTGCCTACATTTGTATTTTGGGAACATATTTCTGCAGTAAAAATCACCTCAATATTTTGTGCTTAATTTTTGTGCTGCTGGAGTAAGCCTTGTCTATGAAAAGTGAACTACACGTTCTTCATTATAAAGAACATTATTTTATACTGATACTATTCCCTCAGATCTGCAGTTTCCTTCAGTGCGTGGTTTCCACACGTGCTGGAAACCCTAGACTGTTTCCAAACATTGACTGTGAGAGGACAAGTGCTGAACTTGTGGTGAACTTGCAGGGAGGAGAGATACCACTGTGGGACTTCATGAGTCCCAGCCCTTCCTTGCCTAGCCCAGGAACACGGATGTCTTCCTGTTAGTGCCCCTGTAAGAGAGGAGGCTGGGGATCATGCAACCAGTGCTGCAATCTGCTTTCCACCATGGTTTGGCATACGTGGCTTCACTGTGGTTCTGCTCTGCACCTTCTGTATGGAAGTGCTGTGGACTGGGTAGATGCTGTGCAAGCACCGCAGGTGCATGGGCCATTTTCTCAATCTGAAAGGGCTCCGGTTCCCTCTGTGGAGTTTCACCAGAATTGATTGCACATGCTGAACCCCAAATCCGTTTAAGTCTGAACAGGAGGCTAAGCAGTTTGCTGCCTGTAGTTGTCTGGTCCTTTTATGTGTTTCAGGTATGTTGCTAATTGCCACATGTTCTCATGTAATACCATGAAGTTTACTTTTCTGAGCATCTGAGATGCTTTGACACCATGTGCTTTTTTCCCCCCTTCCAGGGACATGCTACAGTGGCAATGGCCAGTTTTACCAGGGTTGGGCTAACGTCACAGCCTCCGGCATTCCCTGCCAGAAGTGGAGTGACCAGGTGTGTATCAGCGTGAGACCCACCAAATGGAAATACAAACTCAAGGTCTGTTTTTCCAGAGTTTTCTAGAGCTGGGCAGCCCAGTCCCAGTGGCAGGGTTGAACAGGGAATAGGTTGCCTTCATCCTTGAGTTCACTAGTGTTTCACAACCTCTTCATATTTCAATCTGCAAGCTCCCCTTCCCATGGGAAGATGCATTCTCTGTCATTCTGTCAGGCTGCTGAAAAGCCATTTTACCTCTGCATTTCATTGCTCCTTTGTTTTGTTTGGGTTTGTTTTGCTAATACCAGCAGGACAAATTATATCTCAAAGCTAATCCCATTTGTTTCCTCCCCCAAGGCTCCCCACTTGCACAGAAGGACTCCTCAGGTTTTCCCTGAGCTGTCTGATGCGGAGAATTATTGCCGCAATCCAGGAGGTGAGAACGAACGTCCCTGGTGCTACACGAAAGACCCATCCGTGACCTGGGAATACTGCAGTGTGTCTCCCTGTGGAGAGGGTAGGCAACAGCAATGTATGATTTCTGCCACTGTGGTTATTTTGAGGCCATGGAAGTTGTTTGCATCCCGAATGCTCATGGCCACACGTGGTCTTTTCTGTCTTGTGGATTTGGCCAGTCCTGGTTCTTCTCATAGATTCACTCAGCAGCTTTAACCAGAAGATGTAACATGAACTTTAAAGATGGGAAAATGAGGACAGGCAAATCCAGCACCTTGCCCCAGATTATACTATGGCCAAAGGATGAAATCAAATTTCCTGTGATATTGGGAAAAATGGATTTGCCACACTGTGTTTTGAGGAAAAGGTAGGGTTTGGGGTTATTTTACAAAGTTGTTTTGCTCCTGGTGATTTTTTTTCTCAATAATAAAAACCAATTCTAACTACAACCAAATCTGAAAAAGATGGAAACAGTCTTTCTGTTGTTCCTTGTTCAAAGAACAGAACAATTTTTGAAACATATTTCATCCAATATGCACAGTTTCTGGATCTCAGTATTTGGAAACTAGCTGGCCTTAAAAAGAATGTTTTAAATTTCTTTCTGTTCTCAATCATTGCATGTACCAATTAGCATTTTCTAGAATGTCTCAGAAAGTACTCAGCAGCTGGCTACCTGAATAATATTTTTTTTCCTAACAATACAGCCAAATGTATTTTACACTACTTTACTATATTGCTCCGTAAAGACACTGAGATGATGCAAACTGTTGGAAGCAAGAGGATATTTCAGGAAACTATCACTGTGTCCTTACTTGGTTTTATGCTCCTCCCTCCAGATTCCTTTTAGGATACATGATACTTTGAGGTCCATATTGTAGACCATTGATCTTTCCTACTGCAGACATTACTATATTTGAATACTGTTGAGACCGTCAGATGTGATCTCCCATCTGTAACTCATGCAAATATTCCTTATGAAAATTATGTTCCCAGCTTAAGGGGAGCTGTGTCTTAGTCTTTACTAAATCCTGGGTTCTCACATTTATCAAGCAGAAATGGGTTTTGCTTCCTGCAAACCAGGCTTCCCTAGTATGGTCCTCTTCTGCAGTCATACTGTTGTATCTGTAATGTCAGTAATTCCCAGGACACCAGACTGACTCTAGAAATACCTTAGAGAAAGCCCTATAAACTATCAGAGTAATAACCTTCTGATTTTGTTTGCATTACAGCGTCATTATCACTAGGAACAAGAAAACCAAATGGAGAGACTCCAAATCTTCCTCTTCCTCCTCCCTTTTCCCCTGCGTACTCTATGACTGTTATAATCTCCATCATCTCCAGCTTTGCCCTGGTCGTCATCTTTAGCATTGTCACCCTGGTTTGCTGCCGTCGGCGAAAGCAGTGGAAAAACAAAAAAAGGTAAACCTTAGGATGTAATTCAAGGCAACGAATGCTGCTTTGAAAGAAGGTTTTCGTGTTTCTGAGAGCATAGTCCTGCAAAATCCTGGTAGGGAGGGAGCAACTCTCCCTTTGCCCATGGCAGCCCAGTGTGAGCTCTGTCAAGTCCCTGTGCCAGTGCAGATGGTGGCCTGGGGACTGTTTTGGGCACATGGTGTGACACCTTGCAGCAAGGCTCTTTCAACAGCCCTGCTGCACCTTCCTTTTCCATCCTGGAATAAAGAAAGCCTGGAGATACAGATAATTATCTTGTGTTTAAGAGCTGTGTACATACTGACCAAAAACTGTGCCGTCATTTCAGAGAGTCAGAGACACCGACACTCACCACTCTGCCCTCTGAACTCCTCCTGGACCGCTTGCACCCCAACCCGATGTACCAGAGGATGCCCCTTCTCCTCAATCCAAAATTGCTCAGCCTGGAATATCCCAGGAACAATATTGAATATGTGAGAGATATTGGGGAAGGAGCATTTGGGAGAGTCTTCCAAGCAAGGCAAGTGACCTGTGTGTGAGTCCTGTTTATCTGGAGATACCTGGGAAAACCTGGCAGTCAGGGAACTGCTTATCCGGGCACTGGAAATCAATCATTCATTCCTTCATTCATTCACTCACTCAAGCCAAAGTCACATGCATATGTACCAAATGGTATACTCAGGCTTGAATAATTGTTTCTGTTACCCACTGCTTTCTGTTGATATTTGTTAAACTTTTGTCACAAATGAACCTCCCATTCTTTCTAGTAGATGTAATGTCTTACTCATATACCATAATCTGATATAAAAGCTTAGCTAAATTTTTCATCACTGTTTTTACCCAGAGTATTGCCTGTGACATGTGACCCATTGTGAAATTCTTGCATTTCCCAGTATTTATGAATTGTGTGGTGTCCTTCATTACAACACCAACACTGCCAATAATTACCACAGAGGGCAATGTGTCATGCTACAGTTAGGTCCTGACCCAGTTTCCATTTGATTCAGTGGTAAACCCAAACCAAACCAAAAATCCCCTAAAAGCCCAATGCACTTAGGCCAACAATTTTAATTTTTTTTTTTTGTGTCCTCTTTAGTTACTTATTATTTATTCTTGTTGCTTGTATTAAATTTAAGGTACCAGTGTGATCCCAGTTCTGTAAAATCTCATGGGAGGTGAGATCATGCACTTCTTCAAATGTGAAAAATGTTTCATTGAAAAACCCAGAGATGAACCCAGTCCTGCCTAGACTGAGGTGGATGGAGTGTATCTTGTTAGCCTTGACAGATTCCATAATTTCTGCAGGACCATCTTTGTCCAGTACTGGGATCTTTGGAAAATTCCATCCCCAAATTCCTGAAGGGAAGTGAACAGACTGTCCAGTTTCATATTTACTTAGGATAGTTTTCTTTGTCCTTTACAGTTAAGAAGTCTGGGATGTGGCTGATTTTGTACCTGTATCTGGAGTAATGTATGATGACCTTAAAAAAAACATCCGGGGGAGTATCAGAGAGTCACTATAGGCCAAGACCTAGGTGGTGGAACGACCAAAGACAAACGACTCTCCTTGCAAAAAGCAGTCATAATTGGAGATACTTTTTATGTTTATAATTACGGTGTTGATTTATCTCCTGGGAAATGAGTTACTTGCAGGTTAAATGTGTTAGAGCAGGGAAACAGTTTCAATAGCGGTGATGGAATTTTTTTTTTCTAATGAAGGGATGTCTTTTTTCTAATGGAAGCAATGCAGGCATACTTTTCTTTAATACAGAGAGAGCTAAAAATAACACAGTTTGAAGGGTGTGCAATGGGAAAATCACACATGCTTAGCCTGTGATTGATTGTTGGGATGGCAAAGCTGAACACATCTGAGCCTGAAACAAGGACAAAGCTGTAAGAGCTCTGGCACAGCTGCGCTTGGGGATTTGGACAACAGCCGGTGCAGGAGCAGAGGGCAGCTCTTGTCCCAGCCTCAGTACAGCACTCAGGATGCCCTCTGGAGCACCACCTTCCTGCTCATGTGGTGGGGGTCTTCACCACACTGTGGATGTGCAAACAGGGAAGGTGGTCTTTCTCCAAGTGCCTCTTCAGCCTGGTGCTGGGAGCTTCAGTACAATTTAAGTGCTGCCCAGACCTTTCCGAGCTGGAAATGACTCTCATCCACATTAAGCAGGACCTCTCAAAGGGCATCCAAATGCCGCTAAAAGAGACCTTTTCTGTGGATTTCATCCACATCAGTGCTGCAATTTCTTTTAATTAAACCTTTTTACTAGTGTCAGTGGAAACTGTGAGAAAAAGAGACACACACACACAAAAGCAACACATCCTCTCAGCCAGCTTTTGCAAAGTGGAGAGTACTGTTCACTGAGAAACACCTGCTCTCTGTGGGTCAGGGAAGGAGCCACAGAAATATTGCTTCTGAGGGGCTTCCTTATTTTTATTAATATCTATCAAAAGTCCCTCCAAGGCCTTATATTTCCAGGAAACATTTAAGCCACTGGCGTTTCTGTGTACCACTGGCAGATCAGCACAGACTGCTGATCCAATAGCACCAGCTGTGCATCCCTCCAGGTTACTAAAGCTATCAAAACTCAAATGATTGCCTTCCTGTCTCAAATAGATAAAATGTACTTGTCTACGTGTATTAAATGAATGTCTTGAGCTAAGTTTAGCAACCATCTTACTTCTTTGGGTCTCATGTTTCTCCCTCTCCTGTAAACACAGCTCTGCTCCCAGTGCCAATGATGCCTTTGCCAGTTGGCTTGCTGTGAGTCCTGTGTTTACTCACTCCTGGGTCAAGCAACATGTTAGGACAGGAAGCGTCTGGCTATCATTTACCAGCTTCTCCTGAAAGGCTGCTGTATTCACTGGGGGTAGCTTCACACTGGAAAGGATGAGGAAGTAACCAGTTACCCTAATACATGTCCTTAATGTAAGATTCAGGACCTGGCTCGGGTCACTCCCAACTGGGTTGTGATGACTGACTCAGGATCCTCTGCCACTGGGACGACCACGCTGGCCCCACATGCCACCCTGTGTGGTTCAGTGCAGAACCAGCACACCAATTTTCTCCCAGAGCTGGAACTGCATGGTCCAGGCTAAGCCTGAAGCCCACGGTTGCCTAAAAGCCTGGTATGGGATCTTTGCAGGTCAGTAGACCCCCACTGCAGAGACAGTGTCATTGTCTCTGCAACATACAAGGCTGTCCCTAAGGTGGGAGTCTCTCTGACAGAAGTCTCCTCATGTTCTTTCCAAGTGCAAAGGGTGTTTCTTTGACCTGCTGTCTTAAATGTAGCTGAAAAACAGTGTGGATGTTAATTAAAAAACTCACAACAAAACAAGCCTCTGTCAGTTCAGAGCAGTCTTCTGCCCACATAAATATTTCTGTAGAGGATAGGGTAAAGGTTGGTGTCCACCAGCTTTAGTAAAAGTTAATTGCATCATTTAATGATCTAACAGAAGCTACCCAGCTGTGATGCTGACGAAGATGGGGAACAGGAAATAATCTCAAATATAGGTCCAAGCTGCTCCTCAGTTTTTTCACAGTTACTGCTCTGGAAAGAAAACCTGATGGGAAACTTAAAGTCAGGCACTCTCTGAACATAGGGTCAGGGCAAAATCCCCAATTGCACTGCTAGTTAGTTCTAGGCACCTAAAAGGCAATGCTGCTAGTGTTGCACAAAGCCATCAATGGTGAAGGCGGTGAAGACAGCTGTTGTCTGTCCTGTGTGCAAACAGTGGACATTTTTGATAAGCATTTAAATAACCTCAAGGGAGGAAACGCATTGTAATTTCTGTTGATGCTTTCCAGTTCTAGAAGACTGGGAAGTACTTTCTAGAAAATATTTTACTTTCTGGTCCACTGCCTGAATTCTCCTGGATTATTTCAGAAGCTTCCCATTGTTCCCCTGCAGATGTGCCCCTATCCCTTTGTGCAAAGACTGTCTTTTGGGCACCAAAGTGGTCAACTTTAACAGCTCTCTGCCAAGACTGAAAACAGTCTGTCTCTCTTCCAAATCAGTGTGATTTTCCCAGGTCTGTTAAGAACTGAGCTGAAGTAGCAAATGAGATACCAAGGGTGAAATTACTAGCTGTTGCCCGAAGGCCCATTGAAAGGCCTTATGCAACTTAATCTCACTTAAGTTACGTTTAGTTTAGTTTACATTACAGGATTTCAGTAAAGAATAGGTGGATGGGTTCAGGCTTTAGCCTGGGGTGTGCTTCTCTCTCTGAATCATGCAAGAAAGAGCTATGCCTGCCCCTGCTTTGGCAGTGTAGTAGGTCTGCAGTAGGTCTGCTAGCCAGTGATGAGTGGTAATCTACAATGAGGCTGTTTGGAAGAGATAAAGGTCCTCCTCTTTTTATTTCTAAATGCTCTACTGGTTTCTTCAGGTTGTTGCTTCTGGCTTTCTTGAGCACTGAGATCAGACAGCAGCTGGTAGGTGCTGGTACTTCTCCCCTCCTACTAGACTAGAAGCTCACTGCCAGCACAGACAAAAAGGAAGATATTTTGCTGTAATGGAGGCAGTAGGAGACAAGTGTGGAGGCTGCTCCTCTGCTCTGGCGTGCCAGACCTCCTCACCCAAGTGTCTCAGCTGTGATCTGGCCACCTGCGAGATTCCTTTCTCAGTGGGCACCCTGCCATCTTTTGACATTTGACATTTACAGCATCCAAGTGCATCTGTTACAACCGTCATATGTCTACAGTAGATGACAAGGAAACTGGAAGTTTGCTTTGGAAATCAGAACCTCCTCTTGGGGCTGCTGAACAGTAAATTAACCTGGCATTTGAGCAACAGGAGGGCAGTTGGGCTGGTGTAGTAACACAACACGTAAATGGGCGCTGCTCTCCATGGGTTCTGACTGGCTACCTGTTAGGAACATGTTTTAACTGCAGGACCCCTGGGAAGAGTTGTGTGGGCAAAAAAATTGCACATTTAAGGTTTGGCGTGTGTTTGAAGAGTGGAAAGTTACTCTTCTTTGGCAACAGCTACCGCTAAATATCTGGCAAGCCGATCTAATTAATCTTTTTGAAGGTGCAGTGACCTGTGGATAAGAAAACAAAATGAGTCTGTGATTGCTCCAGGTCAGGAAGCTCTGTTTCCTATGGATTTGTGTCTCTAAGATCTAGCTAAAGATTCACCAGTGTATTCACAGGTGTATTCATGAATTACCTTGTTCTTCAGACAGGGCACATATACGCCCTTTCCATTCTGTCCTGTCACAAAACTTGCAGGAGCATAACAATTTCCTAGACCTCAGATCAATCACATTATATTCAGCTGAAATTAGCTAATGGGTTTATAACTTGTTGAATAACCGGCACAAACACATGCTACACCCACATAGAGGGCAGTGGTGAAAAGCTATTTTCCTTACAAAAGCAGGTGAACAGACTTAGTGTAATTGCTATTTTTACTCTGTTAGTAGCTAGATGTACCAATGCCACCATTGAGCAATGTATGGGACAAGGCACAGTGAAAAGAGGTTCTTTCAACATTTTCTTATAAAATAGGTTTATTTTTAACTCTGGTAAGCTCAGTCATTACACCCCAAAAGTGAATTGGCTGGACTGAAGAGTCCATTCTGCCCTCCAGGAAGTTTCTGATGTGACCTTTAACTCAGGGATAGGTTATTGTATACCAACCTGTTATTTATCTGTTTCTTTACCAGTCACGTTAAAGAATCTGTAAGTGGTCAAAAATAAGCTATACTGGATTTAGTGCCCCCCTGAACTAAATTATATGTCTCTGTACTATGCTATGCAGGCAAGCATGAGAGGTGAGGATGGTCTTTCAGTTCCTTCCACCTTTTTTTTCTTTGTTTTGGTCTTTCCTTTTTGTCTGTCAACTTCTTCTTTTGCATCATAAACAGAGCCTACATTTGGTGTGCATGCATTCACCCCTGATGCTTTCTTTTCTCCCCTCTCCCTGCAGGGCCCCAGGTCTGCTGCCCTATGAGCCTTTCACAATGGTGGCAGTGAAAATGCTGAAGGAGGAAGCGTCTGCAGACATGCAGGCTGACTTTCAGAGAGAGGCAGCCCTCATGGCAGAGTTCGACAATCCGAATATCGTCAAGCTTTTAGGTATCTGAATGCACCTTCTGCAAATCTGCTGTGGGGTTGTTGGAGGCACAGGGGCAAACATACATGTGTGACCAGAGCTTAATGCAAGTGGAAATGCTGGCTCTTTTGCAAGAGAAAATGCCTCTTGCAAAAGAGGTGAGATTTTCTATGTGCCATTGCATGCTCTGCTAAGTTGTCCACCAGAACAAGTCTCAAAATATAAGTCTGATGCTGTTGCCTTAACAGGATGCTGAATTGTAACAAACCCTCCTCATCCTGCACTGAGTGTACCGTTGACCATCTTGCTGCCTAGCTCTGCTTCCAGTGTAATGACATTAGCACAGATGTCTTTGCAGGGAAGGAATGAGCTTCCTGGAGCTGTGATTTCTTTTGTGGGTACTTAAAAAAAGCAGGCACAAGTCTTGTTATTTTTATGGGTCCCACTCACTGTTGTGATGTCTGAACACTCACCAGCATAAAAAAAACCAAAATGAAACAAGTAAACAAAAAAAGCCAACCACAAAAATGGTCTCTTCCTTCCCAGCTGAAAGAAAACCCTAGTTTATTGGGTTTTTTTGAAAGTCTCGGTGGCACATCTTGGCCAAAAGGTCATTCTGCTGTGAAAGCTGCTGACCAGATTTTATTTCACTAAATTTTTAGTTTTAGACTGAAGTAGATGTTGGTAGCTACCTTCACCTGGCAATCTTGATCAGAGCTGTTGTAGGCAGATCTGATCCCTGTCAACAGGCAGCTGAAGTCTTCATTTATTTCAATAGGAAGCTCCACAAAATTTGAAAATAGATAAATCCCAGTTTTAGGAAAGCTGGGTTGATACTTTGGCTACAGAAAAGAAAAGCAGGAAATACCCGAAACTCAAATAAACATTGTGTTTATTGTCAGCACATTTTAGGTCAGGAAAGGGCAAAGGTACAAGAACAAACAAGTTTCACATTGTGGGAGTGTGGGGAAAACAGCCATGTTGTTGAAGACAGCTTAGATGATAAAGCTCTCACATACACTCCTCTTCCTTGTCAGATCCTGATTTTATCACCCTGGGAACAGCTATCTGTTTTTCCTCAAAGATGCAAGTGTTAGGTCATAATCAAGAATTTCAGATTTCACAATAAGTTGGATCACCAATTGCTAAATAATGGCCCTAAGAAAGCAAAACACATATATTTTAAATGCTGGACTTTGCTGGCTGGCAATTTAATAACAGGCATGCAAATATTTTTGCCATGTCACAGTATGCTCAGTAAAACTCATGTGGGTGGTGTCCTGTACTGATGCTGGCCCCCAGTAAAACTGATGCAGGGCCAAGCATGTGCCCTTCAGTGCGACTATCTTCTGCATCTACCAGATGTGGAAAATCTCTCCTTTCTGATGTCTGTTTTACCTTTGTCTTTCTTTCATTTTTGAGTATCAGTCCTGCCAAAAGTAATTTCTGCAGAGTACATTTTTTTCATGAGCTGTTTAAAATAAGCTGTGAAAAACCCAGAAGTTGTAATGGGAGAGTCTTTGCATTTCAAATATCCCACTGAACCTTTGAACATAGGTGATTGTGATTTCTTGTGATTACTCCTGAAGTCTTCCTGTATCTGTGTAGCCCCTAGCCACATATCAGTAAGTACAAAAATTACAACCAACAAAAGATTTAAAAAATACTGCAATTGGAACTATAAATGTTACTTCTTGGAAGTATGTCCTTCCAGTTGCACCTGGAAAGAGGCAATACTTCTGTTAATGCCAACTTAAGCAGGATTGGGCTCTTAATTAAAAATAGCTCCAAAAGTGTAACTTTTTCCTGGGATGTCCAGACAAATCAGACAACTGCATGACTTGTTAGCAAATCCCACAGAGCTCAGCATGAGATCTCTGGTGCAGGAGCTTCAAAGACAGAAAGGAATGCGTGTAAACTTGATGGTATTAGCATGCTTCACCTTTCTCTCTGTCCCTGCATGCATTCTTGAAAGCCTCCCCTTTGTGTAAGTATTTTTGGATATATTTTTTTTGGTTTTGCACAACAGAACCCTCTTAGCACCCCAAATGACCTGCCTGGTGCATCTGTCTTCTTCCAGGTGTGTGTGCTGTTGGGAAACCGATGTGCCTGCTGTTCGAGTACATGGCCTACGGGGATCTCAACGAGTACCTGCGTGACCGCTCCCCCCGCAACCTCTGCAGCCTGGTGCATGGCAGCCTGGACACACGGACCCGCCTCCCCAACCCCTTGGCGCTATGCTGCACCAGCCAGCTCTGCATTGCCAAGCAGGTGGCTGCTGGCATGGCATACCTCTCTGAGCGCAAGTTTGTCCATCGGGATCTGGCTACCAGGAACTGCCTGGTGGGGGAGAACATGGTGGTCAAGATCGCCGATTTTGGCCTCTCGAGGAACATGTATTCGGCGGACTATTACAAAGCAAATGAGAATGACGCCATCCCCATCCGCTGGATGCCCCCTGAGTCCATTTTCTACAACCGCTACACCACGGAGTCTGACGTGTGGGCCTACGGGGTGGTGCTGTGGGAGATCTTCTCCTATGGCATGCAGCCCTACTATGGGATGGCTCACGAGGAGGTCATCTACTACGTGAGGGATGGGAACGTCCTCTCCTGCCCAGACAATTGTCCCCTGGAGCTCTACAACTTGATGCGCCTCTGCTGGAGCAAGCTGCCTGCTGACCGGCCAGGCTTTGCCAGCATCCACCGCATCTTGGAGCGCATGTATGAGAGGGCTGTGGCCACCCCGTCGGTCTGAGAGATATACCCAGGGGGTCTCCCGTGTCCACCTGTCCAGACAGACTTGGAGGGGGCCATGGGCCCCAAGCAGTGGCTCAAACAAAGCCCTGCTTTAGAGAGAGGAGAAATAGCGCATTCCTCTGCCAAGCAAGAAGTATGAACTGCAACCCCCTATGGTGGGCTATGCCTCTGTGAAGGGACTATACCTCCCAAATCACAGTGCTGACCTCTGGCCACCAAGCCTGGACTCGGGTTGGCAAGGGCGCTGGCCATGCTAACTCAGTACCTACATCAGGCATTTCCAGGAGCATGGAATTCCCCAGGGAAAGAAAATCAATGTTTCTCTGGTGGCATTTCCCTTCCTAACAGGTCCCTCCATGTCCTTCTGCATTTAGGCTCTTGGCTTTTACCTTTTTCACCTTTTTCTTCCCTCCCTTATATGTTTTCAAGTATTATTTAAAACAAAAAAAGATTGCAGAATTCAATCTTTTTGGGGATATTTTTACTCTTTTATTTTCTCATATCATAGGCCACTCTTCTTCCTTTTAACTTCCATCTCCTCTTTGACACTCATGAACATAACACTGACAGAGTCAAAACAGGAGCCTGCAGCACTGCTGGCAGTCACCCGCGTCTCATGGTACATGGATGAGCAAAATCTTGTCAAGCACAGAGCCTTATGTTTTCAAAAGTAGGCAGTCCACAGTAAAATTCAATTGATGTTCATTAAGATCTCACCCAGAAGCTTGCCTCAAGCATTGCATCCTGTCTTGTGTGGCCTTCCCTGCGACAAAGACATTTGGTGCTACGGAAGAAATTCAGCCCAAAAGCCTTGTCCTGCACCTGGTAGGTCTCCAAGGCACATCAGTTTGCCTCTGCTTGCAGTACGGTCCTCACTGTGCTGACAGCAGCGAGAAACACAGCCCGTCTTACAGAAATGTAGCCAGTTATATAAGTTACTTCTCTTCATTTCCCTTCCTGTCTTTGCCTCCTATTTCTGTTTTCCCTTTCCTTACAGGAGCTCTTAACCCCTGTAAGCCTCAGAGCAGCTTTTGCTGCTCACCTGCTCCTGTGCTGCAGTTTACAGGCGGAGATGTAAGGAAAGTGGATGCCTGGGCTTCGGAGATAACCTGTGAGTTAGGAGACGTCTTAAAAGGGAGACTGGACACTCCACATGAACTGTTGCAGGCCTTCTATCTGCAGGGGAAAGACGAGACTGCCTCATTTACACAAGAGCCACAGTCTCCCTCCAAACACCAAATGTCATTTCTCTACTAAAAGTTGTCCAAATTGTCATGGATACTTCAGTGCCAGAGAAAATTGTTTTCCTCTGAGTACATGTTTTACCTTTTAATTCCTTGGGCAGTGAAGAGCAGTTGTCCCAGAGCCTCATGGCTGATATGAAAAATAGCTGTAGGCACGGAGGTGCATTATACCTGCAGAGCAGGAGTGGCAGTGAGTGAGTGGTGTGGCTCCTATAACTGGGACACACTGGTTGAGTCTATCCAAGAAGAAGCAGTGGAGAGCAGCAGTGGAGAGTAGGTTGGTTCAGAAACCAGCTTTGGTTTCTGAAAGGTAAGCTTGAAAAGCCGTGCCAACTATTATGAAGATCAAAACTGGAAAGCATGTGCCTTCCTCTGCTGCTTTCCTTTAATGTGAACTAATCTCTATTATTTTATATTTTTTTTCTTTTTTAAAATAACCATAATTCATTCTAGTTGTGGCCACAAGAGTGTAGTTCAGTGTTTTCAGACCACTGGTGTCAATTTCACTTGAAGCAAAGAGCTTGCAACTTTCCAAAACAGTGGGGAGAAAGAGGAAGCTCTGCTTGGGATGCAAAACATTGAAATGTTAAAAATGCTTTGGGTGAGCCCAGTGAGCACACAATGACCTGTGCTGTCTTGCTCATTTAGCAGTCCTGCCATCATGTTACTCTGACACAATAGTTTACTGAGGTCTGGGCGCTAACCTCTCCTACCCTCTGAGAACCCCAAGCCCTTCAATTTAAATAAAATAATTGCTGAAGAGACTTCCATAGCTCTTGTTACCACATTATGGCCACCATACAGTTCTCAGCACTACATTCTGTTAGGTTTTGTCAGCTCTCTGGCTGTCTGCCCTGCTCTGTGGTGGGAGGGGTGAGGAGGAGAGTCTGGAGGGTTGGGGGGGGGGGGTGAGCTGCACCCCCAGCTGCTCGGAGGTGCCTGAGGCCTCTGCTGAGCTGAGCCCCAGCACACAGCCCAGCAGTGGCTCCATCTCTGTAATGAGGGTACCAATTAAGAGCCCCGCAGTGCTTGTGGCAGCAGGCGTCTCTTTAGAGAGGGCAGGGTCAGACCTTCTATGCAGGTAGTGGTATGGGTCAGGGCACCCAGCAGAACCTCCTAATCTGGAAAGTATCTTACAACAGGCAAAGGATGCAAGGACGGGCTGTAAAACTTGCCTCTCATGCTAATGTGACGAACACATCCATTTACAGTCCAGGACAGTCTGTCTTTCTGCCTTCTAGGATCTCACTGCTGGCTTCAGTTGCCCACTTTCCATTTCCCCCAGCCAGGCTGCTTTGAAACCATGATCATGATTTTCCTCTTGTTTTCATGTGGGATGAAGTTAGATGCCTGTAATGTCACATGCTATGAAGGAGGTTCTCTCCCTTTCCCTGTGAAAGAGGGACTTCCACAAACTCAGAAGAGTAGCCCTTTTTATTCCACTTTTGCAGCCTTCTCTCAGTGATCCCATGTCCAGGTCAACGTGGGCCTGCAGCTATGAAAGAGAGGAAAACTTGGTTTTCATTTGTCCAGCATTCCAGCCTTTGCATTACAACCATGCATGGAAATATGTGGTAGTGAGTGACTGCAGGTCAGGATGGAAAACACCTCCTGCGTTGTAAGAGGAAAGATCATTTCAAGATCAACTCACAGAGAGGCTCTACAGCGTGCTGTCCAAGGATGATAATCGCTTCTGCGTTGCGATTCAGCAGGAAGGCTTAGCACCTAAACAGTGATGTCCTTTGAGGATTAGATGGTAGACAGACCTTGGTGTGTAGCTGGATTTTACCTTGAGAATTTCCTCCTGTTGCACAGTTTTCAGCTTGCTAAAAGGTGGAGATTAAATTGCTTTCACTATTTGCCTTCTTTCACAGATATTTCTTTTCTCCTCCTTTTGTTTGAGACTTCTGCTTTCTTCAGTGTATGTTATATGGTGTGCTACTCCAGAGACTTCTAGACTTTTCTGTAAAACTATCACATAACTCAAAGAATTTTGAATGGAACTATACTAAGGGATTGCAAGAGAGTAGAAGAGAAAGGAAAATTTTTTACTCAAAAATTTGCTTGGAAACAAAAATATTTTCCAGTCTCAAGTCTGGATTTGTAATTCATACAGAGAAAGAGGATGAACCAAAAATGAACATTTTTGATGCTTCGGTTCCCATTCCCACTGATGGCAGTCAGTGGCACTGGATGAGAACCCTGAGGAGAAGAAGGGGATTTGCAGCACATTTGATGTACCCATTCCCGCTGCAAGTGCCTTGCCTAGAGCATTTGCAGCACGTATCCAGCTTTATCCTGGATGACATACTGCGATGATCTGATCAGCCAAACACCACAGAAATCCTCTCATGGCCCTGTGACTCTATTTGACACTTGCATTTAAAATGTATGTTAAAAGCATAAAGTCCGTACTTGCTTAGACACTGCCTGCAACATGGTTAAATTTGGTTTAGAGGAGTTACCTCTCAAACACTTTGTGGACTAAACTCAGCTGTCAGGTCTCATTTCTCCAAGGGTATATAATAATTATTATTCTGTGACTGTTTGTTACACATTTCAGAAATGATGGTTTTAAAGACATCCCAAGCAGAGATGTACATTTCTTGTTATCCCAAGCTGTGTAACTCACGTGTGCAATATTTTATAAAATAAAGAAATATCAGAAAAGGATAGTACTATTTCTGATCTCTCTGTTCTCTTCCTCCTCCAGCAGTAGATTTGTTTCTGAAATAAGCTTTATTGCAGCTTTAACATCACTATGGTAATACGGCAGGCAATTGCAGTTATATGTCAACCTGTTATGTGTGCTCAAAAGCATATTGTTCCAAGGGGTCGTACTGGGTGCTGTAGGGATACGGCATTAAGAGACTATAGACTGACAGAGAAGCTTCAAATGAGGAAGCTGGTTGCGTTGTGCTGGAGGAGGCTGTTTTTCAGGACAGCCTCCTGGTTAAAGCAGGAGACCGCTGGGCTCTCAGCATGACGGGTCCCTGTCCTGACAGTAATGGTGTGACAAAGGAGAGAAAGAAGGTTGTTTTTACGGCAGTGTGGGTTGGAGTCCCGTGACCACTTTCCCAATGTGAAAGTTGTCTCTCGTAGACAGCAATGACGTCTCTCTCTCCCTTCTGATATCTGCTGGGATTTGCGCCTGGATTCTGATCTCACACCTAGATGTGCTAGGAATGGAAGTGCGGTACAAAATCAAAAGGGAATTGAGTTTTCCGTCTGTACAACACAGTGGAGAACGGTTTGTCACTGATGGATTTATCTGAAAAGTAGTAATTCCTTTTTCTGCACATGATTCTTGAACATGAACTCATTCTGTAAGTCTATGGGGATTTTAGCTATTTTTAAATTCATGGCAAATATTTGACAATCAGAACTGGGGAGCAAAATCAAACTTCCTGACTACAATTAGCCAGGCAGTAGCCAGAAGTACATTCTTTCTTTTTTTCTCCTTTTGTCCAAATACAATGCAAAATGTTTCCTGCAAACAGTCTTGCTTGAAATCTTAGAAAAAATAAGTGTGGTTGTAAATATTATCTTTGCTGGGAAAGTTAATAATGAACTAGGAAATTAGTTACTTTTTTGTTCTTTCAATTAAGGTGAATCATTTGAAAAGGGGTGGCTCTTACACGCCATGTTTTTTTAAGGCGCAAGGAGTGGGACCCTTATTTCCCATCACAAAACCGAGTGGTTTTTGAATCACTGGAGAAGTGTTTTTTTTAGCCTGGGCCTGATATCGTGGTGATGTGGGAGTTGCTGCCCCTCTCTGCTGCTGGTGTGGAGCAATGAAGTAAATGTGAAACTGCTTTTCATATTTCATAAAGAAATCAGAGGCTGCCAGTGGTTCTCAAAGGCAGGATTAGGATATTTTTCTTATCAGCATAAGGAAAAAAAAAGAAAAATCCAGTCAATTTACCAACTCCACCAAAGACATTGAACCTGCTGGAATAACATCATGGACGTTTTTCAAGTTTCTCAACCTTGGGAGAGAAAATATGGACTCATTCACTAGAAAATCTTTTAGCAGCTCACTTTTTCTATACAGTCTTTCTGTACATAGCCAAAAGCATTCCCTAGAGGCAGCTCTCTGTGCTGCCAGTACAGCGGCCACCTCTAACTGTATAAAGCATAATATCTGAGGAGCTCAAAGCTACCCTAAGATGCCAGCACCTACAACTTTCCTCAGCGCAGGAGGTAGCTGTCTGAAGTGAAGGCTGAACTCTACACCACTGCCATACTTCTGTGCTTACACAGCATCTTCTAGTGTCCTGCAAATTTAGGATTAATTAGATAAGACGCTCATCACCAACTGATAGGCAGGATATCTTGTGACAGATTTGGACTAACATGCAATCAATTAATTAATTGATTATGTTTATTAAGTAAATATTTTATTCTGTCAGCTGGGATGCTTTAAATCTCATGCCATTTATAGGCCGATGTGTTTACTTTGACTCTGAGATAACCGCACTATGCATTTCTACTGGGCATGAGTGAACACGTTGAGGTACTTGTATGTTTTTCTGCCCTCCCCTACGGCTCTTATGTAAAAGAGAATTTACAGCTCAGGAGTTTATACAGGCCAGCAAACCTTAATGTAAACAAACAACTTAATGGAAGAGGGGATCTGTGCAGAAACGAGGAGAGCCGGATGAATGAATGGGGTTTATTCACTCTCCCGGACGGTGAGCTCATGCTGCGCTAAATTTAACTTCTTATTTAAAGCGGTGCTAACTTCGTAGCAGTGACACTGGAGAACAGGCGGGCTTTGGTTACGGTGAAGGTGAGGAGCTTCCCGTGGCTGGCTGGGAGCAGTTGGGATGACACAGGATCTCTGCCTGGAAAGGACAGCAGGGAACGGGGCGTTCTTCACTGGAGGAGCATGCCGCTTTCCCGAGGGATGCAATATCAGGCGTGCTCTCTCCTGGGCTGCCTTCACTCAGGCTTGGCTGGGATTTACTCCCAGCACCTTTGCTCCTGTTCCTCCTGCTCTGGAGCACAGTGAGCCCCCTTGGTGTTCCGAGACCCCAGACTCCCCACAGTTAGTGCTCTCCTCAAGGGAAGCAGGAGGACAGCCCTGCTCCCCCTCTCCCCTCCTCTCCTGTCCTCCCAACGCTTGGGATACTGGTGCAGCATCTGCCAACAAGGTGCGTGTTTCCATGATGCCTTCGGCGATGAAGGGATGTTGGCTGTGTGGCCCCTGCTCAAGATGGGTGCTCCCTCCACCCCAGGTGGGTATGGCTGCGAGTCTCCTTGGGGCTTAGAAAGAGATCCTGGTGAGGACTGTACGAAATGTTCAGAACAAAACCTCCAGCAATGCGGAGCCACTTGCGTTTGGGTGTCGTGACTCGCTCTGATGAGGTTTGCTAAGAGGATCCATGAGCCACCAGGCTGCTGCTGGGCTCCATTTCAAGAGAAACTGGCCTGATTTATAGCTTGGCGCTGGTCGCACATCGCAGTCCAGCCGTCGTGGACTGGCAGGGCAAGGGACAAGATGACTTGGTATCGGTATGTCTTGCATGTGAGATCTCCAAGTCACCGGAAAAGCATGCTAATGATCTGTCCTCTCCTTAATCTAGGATGTGAAAAATTGAGAAACACTGTCTGGCACCAGGTGGCACCTGTCTGGACAATACAATGAAGTTTTTAGACAACCCTTTTTACGGTGTGACGCGCCACAAGCAGAGATGACACCATGATACTCGTACACTGCGCCGAGGAGGGTCACTGCCTCTTTCGGAGAGGAGGTGCACTCTTTCCCTGGAGCATGCCAGGCAGCGGAGTATCACATTTTGCTTTGCCTGAGATAGATCCTGTCAATGGAAGGGACACACTGCCCGTTTGGAAGCATACCCTGACTCAGCAAGACTTGCACAAATATTTTTCTTGGACAGCCACCACGCAGTCAAGTAGCTGCTACTACACATTTGCCCTTTTATGCCACTCCAGACAAAGGATTATCTGTTAGGAAGAAGATTTTCAAAACAACTTGTGATAAAATGTTAGATTAAAATCTTACACATGAGATAAAAGTATCTCTGTCTACAATAAAAAAAATATGCAGAGTTCATCCTTTTGGGACTCTGAGATCCTCTCTGGCTTCACTGGCAAACCATCTAACTTTACTCAGAGTTTAGTGAGGCTGATAATTATCCACTGCTCCTCCCAACACAGGAATGAAGGGGCGACCAACGAACTTAGCAGCAAGGAAGAAAAAATCTTACACAGGGCACAATTAAATGGACAGGAAGATGCAGATGCCAAAAGTATGAACAAATCTTAAAAGAAAAAAAGGAGATTTCACAAATTCATACAGGGAAAGTCCACCAATTTTCACTAAATCTCATGGTTTCAAGCCATACAGTACTGTGTTCTAGGAGCTTTTAGAGGAACACAGATAAAAAAACTTACTTTATGGATGTAGGTGTGACCTGGCCTGGTGCTTTTCTTAAAATGTCTGCTGGTAACAGCTGGAGTCAGGATACCAAATGTCTGAGTTCCAATGCCTGATTTACAACTTCTATTGTGAGATTCATTTGCAAAAGGTGCTGGGTTGTAAAATCTGGGCTCAAATCACAGATTTCTCCTACCTGAAGGATATTTTGTTGGTTTGAACTTGACATAAGGCATAAAACTGGAAAAAAAAAGTTAACTTTCTGTTTTCCTGTGTCTTGGTGTTTTAGTGTCTCTTGGGTAACAATACTGAATGAATATCTGAGCACCCTTCATTGGGCAAATGTCTTGTGTGGATCTGCAGGGCCAAGGGGATCAGGAAAACCCTTTCTGGTGTAACTTGATGTGTTCATGCCCACTGACTTGTGTCAATGACTACTGAAGCCTCCACCCTGTTTCCAGCTGACAAAGGCGCAACAGTACTAAAAACTGAAAGGAAATAACTGGGAGGTATAATGAAAAATGGATTAGAAGATACAGAGCAAGGAACCAAGCTCATCTGCAGAGGCCGCTGCTAGAGGCCAGGGCTGAAGCCCTACAGCTGCCCATGCGGTTCCTGCACCCCAATGGGGACTCTGGCTGGCTGGGACTGCACACGAGCATTTTCCAAGTTAAAACACGCATTTGGAGCCCTCACCTCTGAGGTGGCCTTGGGGAAATGTGTGCTGAATGCTGAATGCACCAGCTTCTGGAGTCTGGTCCTGTCCCCAAGGGTACCCCTGTGGTGAACTGATTTGGTGCGCTGACGTTTCAGGATCAAGTAATTTTCTTCCCACAGATTTGGCAATGCCACTGCTTGTAAAACACTGACATGGCATCAGCTGTGGCACTTCTCAGCAAGTGCTCTTTCCATTCACTCACAACCAGCTATTACTCCCTGATTGTGGCCAACTGTGATTCTTTTGGTTCCAAACCCCGAAACCGTCGACCTAAGCAGCTGGCTGTCTCGCCTCCCCTGGGCAGGTCTTTTTCCAAGGAAATCCATGATTCACAGGCAGATGTCTCACTGGATCAGCAGGCAGCTCCACCCACAGCCAAGAAAGCCGGGCGATCCCAGCGCTTGCTGCCCCAGTGAGGATGTGAACCCCAGAGCCGACACTGATGTCCCCACATTTCCAGAAGCTTCTTCCCATTCGCTTTGGGCTCAGCGCTTGGCTGGGCTATAAGAAGGAGCATGGCTTGTGGGCACACCATTGTTGTGGTGAAGCCATTCTGCTGCAAATGCGCCTTACGGAGACACCGGGATGCTGATGCAGGACAACATCCACGAGGTACCCCAGGGCGGGTGCGACTACTCTTGGGATGGATTTTCTCTCCTCCCGAAGGAATGCAATTCGTGCTGGATGAGCAGCAGCACGTGTGTTGGTGCTGCTAACAAGTAACAGGCGCGGTGGGATACAGCCGGGATCACCTCCTGATCTGCTCCATTTCCTGGGGAAGGAAAAGTGGGGCAGAAGCATGAGACTCATCCTTCACCCTTCCTCTTCACAGCCAGTGCTGCTTGCTGGCCCTTGAGGCCAAACTTCCCTTGATTTTGGTGCCAGCAGGAGAATTTGGCTCGCTCAGAGAACATGCTTGAAAATGCCACCCTCACTGTTGACAGTGAGGTTTTCGTAATGCCAGTCGTTATGCAAAGCAAAGATTTATAACATTTATGCTGATGTGAATCTGCACAGTTTTGGTCATGTAACCCAGCTTTTTGAGTTGCTCCATATTTGTGCTGGAGTTATACAAGAGTGACCTTTATCTGACCTCCCCTGGTAGTTTCAGAACTGTAATTAGAGATCTTCTGGTGACAAATTTATGTTCAGATCCAAACAATTTGGCAATTTCCAGATACAGTAATTTCTGACAAGCTGGGAATCCAAATAGCCCGATGCTGCCCCTGGAATTTCATCCTGGGGGATGCACACTTTTGGTGGCTGACAGGTAAGGAAAATTTCCCCTCTCCCTCTTCCTCCTTTCCCCTCTCCTCAGAGGTCCTGTCTTAAGGAATAGCCTCCTGGCAACCACTACCTGGTTGAATTAACAGGTTACAGTGAGCTCTGGGGAAGAGCCCTTGCTATGAGGTTTGTCTTCTTTAAAATCAAATGTATGTTTTGCTGTGGTCAAAACACTGCCTACACCACCAAAAGTTCACGCTGTGAGGCTCCCAAGTCAAAATGCCAGGAGGGTTTGGATGTCCCCTGCCTCCCTAACACTTGTTACACAGTGTTCATCACTGAGGCAGAAGGAGAACAAGTGTGAAAACCAAGGAGACATAAAGCACCTTGCGAGGTCAGGTAGCTGTTACCTAAACCTGCAGTGGTGGGAAAGGGAAGCTGCAACCTGTGGCTCTAATCAGGCAAACCATCAGCACCAGGACTTAATTGATGGCCATCTCTAGGAAAATGAGATGTATGGTGCTGGCCCCATTGGAGACCTGGCACACAAAGGGTGCTGGGGCCATTGAGACACTTTTTCCCTATTTTTACCTAGCACAATTCTAGCCTGAATGTCCAAGCAAATGGGTGGCCTTAGGGCCACAGTGAGTTGCCCAGCAATGTTCAGTGAAGCATGGATTTGTCTAAAAACCATTTTCCTAATTCTGTCCAAACACAGGCATCAAACGTACACCCACAGTAGCATAATGGAAATTTTGCAAGACCCACCACAGCCACTCGTTATACAAAATGGGATAGTCTGTCTGCTGGTGAGCAAAGAGAAACTCCCTACTGCTATAGTGAATGGGTCAGGATCAGCTAGTAATTAATCCCTGTTGTGTGTTTTGTATGAGCTGCTGAGAGCTACTCCTGCGGAGCCAATAGGTGAGAACACTTAGTGGAGCTTGCCATTGGGGTGTGTGCAGTTTATCCCTTTCTGAGCACAAAAGTTCAGTGCTTGACACAGAGACTTGCCCATAAACATCTGACTGGGAACCGAAAACCCATTCCCAAACAAACAGGATAGCTCTCTGAAACAAGGTCTGCCATGTTCCCCACTCTGCTTCTCTCCCTTCGCCCCGCAGTCTTGGGTAAAATACAAATAAAAATAGGGTATGTGTCATTGAAATTATCTATTATATGTAGCATAACGGGATCTGATCCAGTTTCCATTCAAGTCAGTTGAACAATTCCCATTGACCTCACTTGGGAGATGGCTACAATCCACAGCAAACTGCAGTTGAATTAAACACAAAACCAACCATTCACAAAACAATGAGGGGTGCCACGATGGCTATTTTTCCCTGGAGCTGGCATCCATGGGGATGCGAGACAATAAACGTGCCTGAACCTTTCTGGGAGAAGCTATTTCACAAGAAAACCATGCCCTTTCAAGGGCTCTTTCTTCCAGGAGTGAACTGACTTGTTCCACAGAGTTACTATACTAAATCAGTTAGACTGAATGTGTGCTAAAACAGTATTTGTGAAACTGTCTTTGAGATAGAGGGTGAGGATCTCTGCTGCCTTCTTTCATTCCTACGTATATCACTTTACTGGCTCTTAGCACTGGCTGACCTCCGATTTTCTCTGACAAAGCATTGACAAATTTCTGCAGGTGTCCTGAGGCACAAAGCATCGCTGTTTGATGAATAGTGGACAAAATTAATACTGCTGCAGGCTTGGAAGCAGTTTGGACCACACAGGTTGCAACATCACCAAGAGACAGCGCCCTGGCTGGGCACCTCTGTGCTATCTCCAGTTTCTGAAGGAAAGAGGAGAGGGGTGTGTGTGTGTGGGATCAACTCATCAGCCCTCATACTGATTGCCCAGAATTTTCACAGTCCTGACTAATGGAGACCTTCTCCCCTCTCCTCCCTTCAGATCCTGAGAAAACAAGACAATAACTCTCATGACTCAGTGCTTCTTCAAGTCAGGCTGCTTTGCTCTCTTCCTTCCTCTCATCGCAATGGCAAATTGAGGACAGGAGAAGGATAAGCACTGCAGGCAGTAGCTCTGAGCTTTGTGGAGGCTGAGACTCGAGCAGTCACTAGCTCTTGGCTGCGGGTAAAGCTATGAGTTGGGTCTTTATCAGGTGGAAGCACAGAAAGTTAGAAACTCATGGAGGGAAAGAGAAACCCAACCAGAAATCACTTGTGCCCCTCCACTACATGGCATTAAGAAATGTCAGGAATAAATTTGTTTCTCCCAACCAAAAAAAAAAAAAAGACAAAAAAAAAAAAAGACAAAAATCCAAAAATTCCAAACAAGAGGGGCAATAACTGGTGAGCTCTACGGCTTATGCAGTGGAATGAGCAGGGGGGTCAGATGAGAGAGTGCTACACAAGTGTAAAGAGTAAAGGGCTGGGAAAGTGACAACAGGTTTGTGGAGGTCAGATGTTTCGGCAGGGGTGTGTATCTACTCTTCAGGGGATGCTGGTCTGCCAAAGTATGATGCACTCTCAGATCACAGTCACAGACTACGCTGCCACAAGGGAGAAGACAGCACAGCATATTTTTCTGGGAGGAGAATGAAATCAGAAGAGCCAGAAAAGCAAAAACCATGAAGTAGGAGCTGGCTGAAGGTCATTTATCAGTTCTTTCAGCCCAGTTCTCCTTGCACACCCTGCCGGGGAGACAAAGCTGACTGTCGACTAGCTGATACTGCATCCAGGATGGGAACCATAAAGGTTTACAGCTTTCATTCCACGCTTTGTTTATGGACCACAGTTTTCTTTGCCAGCACATTTTGTGTGTCTGTGTGTGTGCTTGCAAGCTTGAAGCAGTGCCTGCCAACTCGAGAAGACTCAGGCCACATGCAGCATCTGTGGGCTCTCAGAAATCACAGCCATTGCTTTTTGGGACAGGGAATTAGCTCATAAATATTTACAAGACTGTCAGTTAGTGGGACGCAGAGCTGTTAGCGAGACTGTTCTGATCAAAATATGGGAGATGGGCGTCCAGCATGCCTGGCTAATCTAGTCTTGTAATTGCCCGGCAAAATCATTTATGAGCACAAGGAAAGCAGTTTCCCTCCCTCTGCTTCACAAATAAAGCAACAGCTTACATTGGAGGAGGGCTGAAAAATCCAGCTCTGCTCAAAACATGACCCTCGAGACCGCATTTTTCAATCCATATTTAAGCACGCCTCATTTTCAGAGGGGCTAAATAACTTCTCCCCACACCCTCATGTCTTGTAGGAAATCAAGCCTGAATACATCAGCCTAATCATCGCCCAGAGTCCCAGGTCGCACAGCCCCAGCCCCACTCAGGCCGGTGCCAACGGGAGAGACCTGAAGGTCACCCCAGTGTCCTGACTTGCTACCCTGCTTCCTAACAAGGAGATGTGGCCATGCTGAGCATCTCCTGTAGCGGCAAAAGCTGCTCTCGCCCTCCTCTTGGTAGGGCGGTCCCGGGACTCAACAGCAAGGCACTTATGTCTGTGGGCGAGGGCTTGCTCCTAATCTCTCTTGGAGCTCTCTGAGGCTGGGTCACATCTGCAGGCACTAAATCAAGCCTCTGAAGGCTTTGCTGGCCTTCGCAGAACCAGAAATTTGCTGCTGCAAGCTGGATGCTGTCCTTGTCTGATAGAGCCAACTTGCACACTTGGAGGACAGGCCCTTGGAAAAGGTAATGCCTGACTCAAAATTTAGATGGATTTTTTTTTTTTTAAAGAGATCATGGATTTTTTAGTAGAAGCTTAGTTTTAAAAATTTGGAAAGTTTTTTTTTTTTTTTTTTAATGATAATATGGTAAAAGACCTCAAGGTTTGGCAAAAGTGCTTTGAACAAGAGTACTCCTCATCAGTAATCCAAAGGACAGAAAGGAAAAGAAAGTTTGAGCCATTGCGGTTAGGAGAGAGACTCCAGTGTATGAGGAAATTTGAGGGTTGATATGGATCATCTCATTTTCTCATTTTCCCTGATCCAATCCACATGAGATGCCAGCAGAACCCAAAGGTCTGGGAATATGGGCTGGACTGGTCTGCAGGAAGCCCAGTGACATTGGTAGAGAGGGATGTGGTTTGGTCAGAAGCTCACAGCTTTGCCAGATGTGGAAAAGCCTGAGGCCTGTGGCTGATGAATGGTGCTAAGGTCTATTACTCCATTTCCAGTTGTTTCTTTTCTCCTGCTTCCTCCTAAATATGCCTTTTGGCCCAACCGTGTGGTGTTGGTGTGGGCCTTGTTCTATTTTGGAGGACCTTCTCTTATGCAATGCTCCAGGTATAACCCTGGAGCACACAAGCTCTATCTGCATAGATTTAATTGTGGGATTGGGCCTTGAAAGCAAGATTTTTTGGACAGAGCCTGCCTCTTATTCTGTGTTTTTCCAGCACTTGTCTTAGGAGGGCTGTGATCCTGGTCAGATCTGGGCATGGGAATCATGCAACAGTGGCATGACAGCAGGAGCCTCTGGGTGTGTATTATCCACTGGGCACTCACTTTGTAGAGCAACTACATCTCTTAAGCCATGGCTCATGTTCAAGAAGTGTTTTGGTCTGTAATTCTGCGGATTTTTGGGTCTATGTAGACAGAATCTCAAGTCCCGCTCTTCTGGCTCTCAGCTGTCAGCTACATTAAAAAACTGGGAGTAGAAGCAGGTTTGTTAAGTTTCTTTGTGGCTCTTGCTAGGCACAGAAATTCAAAGTGTTGGAGATCTCTTAAGGTGTGCTGAGAACAAAGGGACCCGGCCAGAGGAGGCTAAAAATCCTGAGTCCTGCTTAATTTATACTGCTGCAGCCACCCTGGGGAATTTGTGAAGCTTCAGCAGGCTTCCTCTCCCCAGCCTGCTGTCAGTGCAGAGTGACATGCACAGTTGTTGCACAGGAGAGACTCTGATGTCCTGCGAGATGAGGGATGCCTGGCGTCTCCAGTCTGTCCGATGCAACAAGAACGGAGGCAGTCATTACATGACATTTCTGCCAAAGATGTCAACAGTCTGCCTAATCCTGCCCGTGCTGACTGCCCCTGTGGCAACTCACAAAAAGCCTGCCAGCAGCAGCTCCACTGCCCTCCCAGATGCTGCAGGGGTGCACATCTGCAGGGCTGAGCCCTAGCACAGCTGGAGTGACGGCATGCATTTCTCTGCCTCCCGTGGCATCAGCCCCTCCAACCTGGACTCAGGCCTCTGCGGGCACACCAGCCCCTTGCTCCTCCACTGGATTCTTCCTTTCAAAAGCTGTGTGCACACGCTGCTTGCTCTGATCCAGTCGTCAATTACAGAGACTGCTAACGACTGTCAGGAGTTGCCGGGAGGAAAACAGAGGATGCTGGACAATGAGACAGACTCTGGCACGTTCTCTGCACAGCTCTTGATGTGCCTCACACTATAAAACATTAATGGTGGGGGCCTAATGAACTACAAATTTAATAAATAATTTTGGAGGTAAAATTAAAAGTGGAAAAAAGAATGGAAAATAATTAAGTTATGATAAAGAGGTGAAAATGTTTTACAAAAACCAATGCCACAGTATGCAAGGACTCACTAGAGTGTTACTTTTCCTTTGCTGAGGGACAGAAAAAAATGCTACCATTTTTGGTAGGAACTCAGCCTTTTGATGTGTAGACCAGCAGGTCTTTTTCCAGTGTCATCTGCATTTGCAGTGTTCTTGCAGATGCAGAGAAAGATAAAACTACATGTATGAAGGATAAAACTGTATGTATGAAGGATGAAACTAGAGCTCTGAGAAAAGTTCTGAAGAGCCATAGTGAATGCAACAGATATTTTACAAAACTAAGAAATATCTGTAAGCAAGATACACACTTTCTTGATGAGATGCAGCCTAATTTCACTATTGTGCCAGGACTTACACCAAAATAAGCAGGGCAAAACTAGATTTCTCAAATGGCTCTGGGACTAGAGGCTTTTCAAATCCATGCTCATGTTTGTCTCAACCACATGAAAAGAAAAGTGCTTTTCTGAAATGAAGGCAAAGCTGTATAACTCAATGACTTATTCTGACCTTTACATTATACTTCAAAATATCACCATTTCCTTACCACTGGCCTCAATTCTACTGCCCTTCCCGACTCAGCAAAACACAGAAATACACATTTAATTTCAACCACATGTTGAGCTGGTTTGCTGGAACACTACAGAGCCTTGGTTGAAGCCGACCTGCACAGGGGCTGCTGCGACACCCGGCCGTGGGGAACCGGCAGGGCTTTCTCCACCAGCTTTTGCAGAGCTGGGAATTCTCTGCAGTGCCCATAGGAATGGCTCAGCATGTGAAGGATCAAGCTCTTCTTTTTGATAGAAAACAGGAGGTGAAACATGGTGCTCTGCCCATTTGGTTCCTGAACACTCCCAGGGAGGTTTCCTGCAGCCTTCGGCCAGATCTCCTCCACTTTCCCCACAGCAAAGCAGTAGGATCATGAAACTGTTGGAGATATTATATCCCTAGACTTTGCCAAAGCTCCTTGGAGGAGGAATGCCTGCAGTAGAATGAACCTAAAACTTTCACAGGACACAGCGTCAGGAACTGCAATATATATTCTGTTTAAGGCTGTATTTGTACCAGGTTAGTTCCAAGGACTTAAGAAAGACATGGTAGAGATAAGAGTCCTTAGAGGACAACCTGGTGTCACACAAGCCTTACTCCTTCTTTCTGCATCAATAACTTGCACTGACTTCCCAAAGCAGAATAAAAACCAGAGAACAACTGGTCTTCAGCCAGTGCTTTTCCTGTAATTAAATCATATCTACAGAGTAAAGAGGCACTGTAGGATTTGTTTAAGAAATATGATCTCCTAAGGTCTGTTCTGTGTTTCTGAAACACGTTTCCATTACAGGTTGTCATCTGTGTGCGTGTAACTTATACAGCGTCCTACTTTTTGTCTGCAGGGAAGATACATGCATCCAGCCTACCTTTTCACTCACGTGTACGTGACCAAGTTCTTCCCAAATCCTTTTTTTTTATATTGAAAATGCCATAGAAATTTCCAGCTCAGCTGCTGCTACAGGTGGGAGAGAAACTCTCCCCTAAAAGCACAGGCAAGATCTTCCTGCAGTATTCAGTGCAAAAAGAGAAGTGCCTCTCCCTGCCCAAAACTTGAAACACTGGGGTTCCTACACCACTCCAAGAAGCACAAGGCCTTGCTGCTGTCCTTGCTCAGCAGGTCCCACATGTGCCCAAGCGGTGGCTGTGATGTAAGAGGAGGGTCACAGCCTTTGAGACATGACATGCCTCAAACAATGGGGACAATGTCTTTTGTGCAGAGGAAGTCCATCTCTCGGAGGGGAACATGTATTGTGCTTCATGCCACAGAAGATGGAAGCGGTTACAAAGCTTTGGCTGCCGAGTTGCTCGTGTTTGCAGCCCTGGACGCCCTCCGTTCCTCAGCTCCCTAGCTGCTGGCCAAGGGAGGCTTGTGAATAAACAATTAAACAATATTGTCGGGGGGAAATTTTCCAGGAGTTCTGTAAAACATTGTGGTCAGATGAAAACAAAACAAGGCCCGATCCCTGGCAGGAGATGTTCAGGACGTTGGAGGACAGAGCCTGGGTTGAGCCAAAATAAATCCCAAGGAGCAACAGTAATTCAGCAGCCTCCATGCTAAACAAGAGTTTCCTTCAGTTTATCCACCTCTGTGGTGTTACTCCTTTGGTGTCCAGATCCTGAAGGAAGCATTTTCTCAGAGACCATAGTTCAAAAATATTCTTCAAAAGTAATAGACACCTCTTCACCTCTCACAGTGTTCAGGACCACACACTACTGCAAGCGATTGGAATGCCTCCAAAGAGAAGAGAGAAATGTTCTGGGGATGCAGTTAACTGCAAATTTAAAAGCTTTAAGAAAATAGTAATGAATGCCTTATCTACAAGCTTCAGAGTGAGGTTGCCCCAAACCAGTGCTGTAGGAGAACCCTCCTTTCTGCACCATAACAAACCCCAGCAATGCAAGGACAAAGACTGCCTGTCCATAAACAAGTCTACGAAGCTATAGGTTGGGTCAAGGAGACTCTTCTATCTCACTCTACAAGGCCACCAAAGAGATGCCATTGGTGCAGGATACTGCATTGAATTTGGTTTAAAAGCGCAGATTGGAGTTTTCAAGGCAGCTTGCAAAACTTGACCACCTAGCTCTCTGCAGACCATGGGAGATCCCAGTGAGCAGGGATTACTTGAGGTAGAGCACAGAGCAGGTGAAAATGTGACCCTTGAGTGACCTCCCCGTCTGGTTTCAAACACAAGGCTCCTGGTTCATTCATTTTCAGGTTACAAATTTTAAGTCTTAAAATGTGTTTAAGTCTTAAATTCTGCATCCCAGATATCCCAGGGATAGATCCCAGCATTTGTCTGAGTTGAGACATGAGCTCTGAACCTTCCTGTAACTGACAGAAAAATGCTGAAAAAATACTAGCATGCCTGGAGGAGGTTCAAACAGCAGGCAAAGTTGCCCTAAAGGTTTTGTTTTTAACTGTTCATGGCTTTAATGTAATGTCATGACTTGTGCATGTTTGAGTCTAGAATTACCACTAAGCTTTGATAGCAAAGCAATGCAATTGATCCCAGGTCTTCCAAAAATATGGTGTGCAACAAAACATGGTCTTTATGACTCAGAAGATGTGCTCCCACGTCAAACCTCAGACATTTAACCACAGATAGAGCTGCACACTGCAGGGTTTAAATGCTGAGTTTCACACCACAGGTTTTTAATGTCTCTATGTATTCCATCACTCAGTTCTTGAATATCTCATGGGACTGTTACACAACGACCCGTTGCACACAAAGACCCATGTCAAAGCAGCCATCAATATGAAATCACAAAATGATGGAGAAAGAGGTTGCCAAAGATCCCCCCAAGAGCTGACATAGTTACTTTGGGACAGAACAGGAAAAGCAAAGGAGTGCACATTTACTTCTTTGTCAAAGGATTAAGTGAATCAGAAATAATATTAAATTCACATCAGTCTTTAATATGCTGAATGATTTAAAAAGATGTAACCAGTTCACATGCTCAAAGCCAACTTAAATTGCTGGCTTTATATTGACAATTGTGTTAAAATGAAATAAAATGTAAAAAGCCACAGGTTTGAAAGAAATTGTCAGGGCTACTGCAGAAAACCTTGAAGAGTCGAAACTTTGTTCCTTCCAGAAATGTACAGAAATGACTTGTGCTTGATACCTGGTGTGTGTGTATTTCTGACTTCAGGCAAGCTAGGAACACCACAGAAAGCCACTTGCAGATTATTTCATTCCATCAGTTTCTAGTCTTAGCCATAAGCAAGCCTTGAACATTTAGTAGGAAAAAAAAAAAGGCAGAAATTGAGTACTTTTGATTCTAAACATAGCGCAGATCTGGAGAAGCTGAAAATACTGGTGAAGTGCCATAAGGGTCCTTATTGCAGCAAAAGGAACTGGTCCAGACCTGACTTTAAGGGAACTGGGCCTAATCCTGTTGCCACCTAAAAAGAAAGTGTCTTGTCTCTGCCAAGTGCAAACAGGCAAACCCATGGCTGGAGCACCGAGATGGGTGAAAAATAGCAGGTTATGTTCCTGGTGGACGTGGAAAATGGTTGAAAGTCTGTGCACACATACAAACTAATATCTTCCTTTTTCCCTGCTCTGTCTCTTGCCTCAGGCCAAAATAACACAATGATCCAACTAGCAAATGGATCCCTGCTCTGTCTTCCAGTGGCAAAAAAACAGAGACATCCATTATCCAGAAGGTCTGACTGAAACGATAGGGCAGACAGCAAAGCCAACCAGGGATGGTTTTTGAAGACTGTGTTACAAAATAATAAGACGAATGTATTAAGCAGCTTGGGAAACTTCACAGTTGGCAAATTCCGCACAGGAACTGACCACATGTTTTCCAAGAAAAATAAAATAAATAAAATAAATAAAAAAAATTACACATATCTCCCCCCCACGACAGCCAGCAGCTTTATTGCTGCCTGGCTGCATTGCACCGAGCTTGCCTGGGAATGAGCCGCAGCCATCGTTCTGCTTGCTTCACTTCGCACCCTGCTTTCTCATGGGCAGTACAGAAGTGAAAAGGGGGAAAGCAAAATCCAGAGATAAAAGCGAGGAGAGGCAAGATCTGGGAAATTAATGGAGTGGAAAGATGCCGAGAGGCCAAATGGCAGGGATGTGCTGTTCCACCAGGCTCTGTAACATGGCAAATGGCTCGGGATCCCTGATTTTTTATTACAAGCAGATCACATGCAAGGGCTGGATCGCCCATCCTGGGCAGCCCATACTCCTTGGCCTCATCTGTACAAAGCATTTTTTTTATTATTTTCTCCTCTTCAGGTTTCCTCCTGTTGCTTTTGCTGGTGTAGTTCAACTCCTGACAGCAAGAGGAAACATGCTTAGAGTATGGCACTTCAGCGTGGTGCCTGCTAGATCCCCACCCGAAAGATTTAGAAAGCGGCTCGTTGGCCAAATCCTAGCTTTCACAAGATAAACGTCATGTCAGGGTGCATCGTTTGCCTGCTGATTTGGATGCATTTGGGTGAAGCAGCACATGTGGGGAAGGAGGCAAGAGGAGAGAAGACACTACCATTCCCAAAGTCCTCCAAGCCCTGAAAAGCTTTGCTGAGGAAAATCCAACTGGAAAGAAAAAAGGCCATCAAAACCCAACATGAAGGCTAATGGTCTCACGTATCCCCGTGATTTCCAGGTGCTGGTGCATCAGAAACCTGTGAAGACAGAGGGGTGAGATGTGCCTGCTTTGGGCTGGGGGGAGTGGGCAGGGACAACGTGCAGGCTGCGTGCAAGAAGCTCATTTTGCAAGGTCTGGGTGCCCAGCTGTGGACCAGGAGTGACACGCAGTGGAGGCATCCATGAGCAGAGAGGGGTTGAAAGGCAGGGTGCAGCTGAAAAATGAATGCACCCTGCCTCACGCTGCACTGGAGAAAAACCACTGGGTGCACCTGCGGGACCACTCCTCAGCAATGCCCCCCACCCACTGCTCCTGCCCTTTCAGGCAAGGGACTGTGGACAAACAGAGGAGTAGGAAACAGAAAGGGAAGAAAACCCAATGCCTTTCTCAAGAGGAATTTTAGCTGAGAAAAAGCAACATAACAAAGCAGGAGCTCCTCTCTCCAGCCTGCAGTTGAACACAAGACCAGTTGGAGAAAAAAAAACACGTCTCTTTCCTCTCCTCCCAAACTTTGCTATTAACTCCTCCCTTGCCACAATAGGTTCTCTGAAGGCCCTCCCTGGCCAGCTGCATCCTTGGTGCTCTGCTGTGCTAATTCAGGATGACTAGTCCTCAAAAAGTTATAGTGCACCCATCTGTGCATAGAAAAAGATGGAAACTGGTTTACCCCCAAACAGCTTTCTGAACTTTCCACAGAGAGTTTTCTAATAATCTGATATGCAGAAAATCTTATTTCCTAACTGTGTGCTGGGGGTTTTCCTAGCTTCGTGAGCCAAGCAATTAAAATGACCTTGTTGCCTTCTTTTATGCTCTTTCCTTCTGCAAAGATGGTCAATCTGCTTTTACTTTGCTGCAGAGGAGTAGCGGCGAGGCAGGCCAGGTTTAATGAGTTAGTTGGAGTGCAGATGCATTTTCCAGGGGCAGGGCAGGTGGTTTTGTCATCTGGAGGACCATGTATCTGCTCCTGCCTCAATGCCTGGCAGGCAGAGAGCCTCACCCATCCTGGCTCTGCCCTCTGCATTGCAACTGGCTGAAAACATCTCCTACTTGCTATCTTCTCATGAATATGTCACCAATTTTCTCTGTCTTTATGGAAAAAAAAATTAAAAACCCCTCTTTTAGAATAACAGGGGTTGTGAGATGGATTTTGCCTTCCTTTACCATTTTAAGTTGTACTTTCCTTGGAGAAATCTCCTTTGAAATCAGTGGATTGTGCTGTAAGTAGAGGTGGCAAGCACTTCCTGCAAAATAGGGAGTTTTGCAGATGAAGAATATTTAGAAATTAAAGGTAGGTCATAGTTTTCATTAAGGCTTATATGCAAAAAATATTACAAAAGGTTATTAATGAGTGCTCAATAGATTGCCTTAGTGACTGGCGACCAATTTTTAAGGAGTCCAAAGGGGTATGAGTTTCCTCTCATTGTTTCACAGTTACCTGAAATCCACTGTGGCATGAATTAGGCATGTAATATTTAAAATATTGCATTAGCCTATAATAAACATTTTCCACCAGAACTTTTATGCAAGTTATGGCTGAAGATGTTCCGTGGTGCGTGATGCCCTTCCTGTCTGGACAGATATTTCACGTGTCCTGCAGAATGAACCTAGGCCACTAGGATGACATAGGATAAGGTGACCTGCCTTTCCTGTAGTCTTCTCCCAAACCTAACTCAGGTTTGGGGAACTGAAAAGTGACTTTGATGGGGCTGTGCTGATTTATAGGAATTGTGGTTGTAGCCCCGTAGAAGTTTTCCCTTAAAAATAACGGGGGCTATTATTAAGCCTGCTAATGATTTCCTAAAGTTTTAATTTCAAGGCATGTGGCTGTAAGGAGCAACTTGGTATGGAGTTATTCTGGTTTTTTTCCCTTCTTTAGAGTCACTGTGGGAACAATTTTTCATCTTTGCATATGGTTGCACCTCTGCGACGTGATAAAATTCCCGTACCAGTTCTTAGCTCAGAAAATTTATTTCTGACTAAAAAGGGCCTCTGTGACTAGCCAGAAATTCCTCCCAGAACAGTTTTGTGGAAAACAGTTGCCAGCTCAAAGAGCTTTGATTCATTAACCAGACTGTTGATAGGAAGTGGGCTGGGAATACTCTTGAATGATTTGTATGAAGTAACCCCCAAAATTTCCATATTATCTGAGCAGTCCCTGTGTGCACACAGCCACCCCACTTCTGCCCAGGACTGCAGGAGTGGCTCCATATGTGCAATTGGGACAAGATAGGACTCCTCACCCATGTCACGTTTACCTGCTCATTCAGTCCCACTAAAACCAGTACAACCAGCTGCCACAGGCAACCAGGCCGAATGAATCTGATAAACGGGAAGATATGTATATTAGCATTTACACAGATATTTCTTCTGCTGTTGCTGCTTCTTCTGTGTTAATAGCATGCAACAATAGAAAAAGATAGTTTATGAAATGGAAAAGGGAGAAATTCTGATGTGTATGGACAAAATGAACAGAGCACTATGAAAAAAAGGGGAAAAACAAATGGCCAGGAAATACACATCTATCATGTATCTTCTCAAACCCATGTTAACTGCTCCCCACAGTCCTGAATTTGTTTTTTCCAGCAAGATTATTTCAAATTGTGGAATCCAGACAACACCAGAAAACATCTTGCCTGATTCATGCATTCACTGATCCAATAGACAGTTTTATAATTGAATCAGTGTCCTTGGAGGAGTAACTGTATATTTGTCCAAAAGCAGTTTAAAGGGCTTAGCAACAGATTGAGACAGAATTTCATACGCGACACTCCACTCCATCAAGTATGCAGCTCATGAGTTTAGCATGCCATTTCTCTGACAACAAACTTCTTCCCTCACTTTAACACGCAAGGATAGGCAGACTGGAGCCTCACAGATATTTCTTTCTGTAGGGTGGGCTAATTTAGAAAAAAAAAAATATATACGTAATTTTGCTACGATCATTACACACGTGCAAAACTCCAAACTTCTATTTCTTCCTGCTGAAGCAAATTCTCAAAACATATCTCCTAACTTTAACCATATGGATCTAAATTTGCTGTGAAATTCTCAGTGGTGTGCAGGGGCACCCTGTGAAGTTGGGACTTTACTGTGCCAGGTGCTGCAGAAGCATGCAGGAAAGAGGAAATTTTTGCCCCACATCTGTGACAATATGTCAGAAGGAAACAAGAGGGCAGAGAGAGAGAGGACAGAGCAAGAGAGCAATATAAACACATTTTCATGTAGACAAGTGCAGCTAACCTGTGGAGATCTGCCATTAGAAGTCAACTTTCTGTCAATGTGTTTCTTCCTAGATCGCGCAGACTGATTCTGCTCTTCTCCCAGCACTTGGACATAAAGAGATGCTGAGGCTGGATGGATGTTCCCAAGGAATTATTCTTGGGACATCCAGAGTGACAGTTGAGAGCTTCTCTCAGAAGCCTGAGAGGAGAGCTCAAAATGGGGACAGGTGTACTTTAAGTGAAGTTAAGTGAAGTTCCCAGAGACAGGAATATTGGGTATTGCTTCATCTTCAGGTTGTGTTCTTGCTGGTGATGTGACCCAGAAATGGAAAAAAACCTGGAAGAGCATTGGTCAAAGCAGGCAATGGATGAGAGAGCAGAACTGACTGGCAGAGCATCACTGGGTCAGAAAGCGCCTGAGACATGAGAAACATGGTCAAAGAGAGATGAAGAGGAGGTCAGGTGGAGAGGGAAAGGCCCTGCTACGTGGCAACAGAGCTGAAGCAATCATTGTCTCTAGCTGGTGGAAAATGAGAAATTCTCCTCTGCTTTTATGGAGGACAATTTGCATCTGCAATGGTCACGCTACCTTTTAGCTGCCTTGAGTTTTTTTCCAGGCAGTTAGATTTTTCCGATCACCTCTAGACTTTTATGAGAGAGAAGGTCACTTAATAACACCCCTTCTTGCAAGAATCCATCCCACAACAATTTCCAATAATCCCTTGGCCATCGCATTGCTGAAATATGGATTTTCCAGCTGCGGTAAGAGACTTGTTAAGGCGAGCAGCCCCAAATCCTGGGACAGCTTTTTACAGCACAGCTCACATGCCTATGGTGCTTTGTGCGGTTTCCTCAGAAGCATGTCTTTTGATTCACTTCAAGATAATTTAGAAGATAGACTAGATGATTAATCCGCGTAGTGTGGACACAGCTAAGATATGCAATGATAATGGATTTCCAGATTCCCGTTTCACCACAGTGACATGACAGCTGTGGATGAAGAGATCCTCCTGTGCCAACACACGGGGTTTTGTCTGTTCCTCCCAAGGTCCATGAGCATTACCATCCTGGGGGGTGGCACTGGCATCCAGGCACATGGTCTGTAAAGTGACTCAGGTCCCTCTAGGGTGCAAGGACTTCTTGGTGGAAGAGAGTGATCCCTTTTCCTTGCTGCGTTGATGTTTTTTTTTTCCTCTCAGGTGCCTCAGGACAGATGCCCACCTGCCTTTCCGCGCTCTTCGTTCTGCCGGTAGGCCAGGTTTCAGTTGGGATTACGAGTATTTCCTGACCACTGATGTTTGGGTTGTGTCAGCATAGCAGTTAAAAGCTATTTCCATCCCATAGTAGCCAATGAATGATACTTAAAAAAAAAAAAAAGGAAAAATAATAAAAAAAGGCCTTTGTACTGGTTTTGCTGTTTTCCTCTCCTGTAGTGGGAACTGGAATTGCTGCTAGGGAAACACAGCTGACACGCTGTTTCCATGCTATTGCATGTTAATCTTGGTGTTTATGGCTTTCAGAAAGGGTTGGATCTTTGGCCTTATGCCCTTGAACCCTCTTGTTTCTCCTGCACGGCGTGGACCAGTGTGGCCACAGCCTCCTGGCATAGCCTTGCCACAGACCCTGGCACAGCAGAGCCAGAGCAAGGGGAATCCAGCCTGGGCAGGGAGATCAGCCTTTGGAAACATGGTGGCCAACCAACTGTTCCACATCTCCAGCACTTCCATGCATGGGGGGCATCAGGAGACCTGTGACCAGCAGCTCAAACAGCTCCTAAAAATGCTGCCTCTGGGTCATCCACACCGATGTATGAATATTCCCAGCTCTCCAAGTGCTACTGGAGCCACCAAAAGCCAAACCTTGAGAAGTGGCATTGTGAAAGGTACTGTTGTGTCACAAATATTAGAAAATACAATGAATGGGACATAAAGGCCTTTCAATATCTGAAGGGAGCCTACAGGAGAGCCAGAGAGTGACTCTGTGTCAGGAAGTGTACTGAAAGGACAAGGGGCAACGGTTTTAAATTGGAAGAAGGGAGATTTAGATTAGGTACTAGAAAGAAATTCTTTCCAGTGAGGGTGGTGAGGCACTGGAACAGGTTGCCCAGGGAAGTTTGTGGCTGCCCCATCCCTGGAGGTGTTCAAGGCCAGGCTGGATGGGGCTTTGAGCAACCTGGTGTAGTGGGAGGTGTCCCTGCCCATGGCAGGGGGGTTGGAACTAGATGATCTTTACGGTCCCTTCCAACCCAAACCATTCTATGATTCTATGAAACCTGCCCAATTTTTCAAGAAAGGACAAACTGATGGCACAATCAGTATTGGCTGCTGCTTTTTTCTTCCATTTGTCAGCTTTTTTTCTTTTCTTTAGCCTTTGCAAAATAACGTGCTGATTGAATGATCTTCTCTAGGCAATGACACCATAATACTTTTCAATTTGGCTAGGTGTAGACGTTTATTAGTGGAATTATGTGCTAATGTATAACATCACTTTAAAGTGAATTATCATATTAGCTGAGGTTACCAACAGGGCTTTTATCCCACATATTGTTTGAGCTCTGTCAAATCTTTGCACATTGCCAGAGGATCAGCACTGGCACACAACCAGCAGGACAGGATTTCCTTGAAGATCACCAAGATTTAGGAGTGATGCACACAAAGTAGAGTAGCACAAGAGAGATGTGCGTGAAGCAGGAAGATGAATGATGGTTTTCAGCAAACTGTGAAGCTAATAATCTTTGACAATGATTGGTCCCCTCATGCTGAAGCTGTTTGTACCTATCTGCTCACACTCCACTGAAAAACTGGATTTTGGGGGGATGTCAGCTCCTCTTTGGCAAACCAAGAGGGAGTGGATCAGTAACAGTATTTTTGCTGCTATTCAGGTTTACGTTAGTGAAATCCTGGCTCCTGTAACTACCTACAGCCTACAGAGTCATAGCATATCACTGGATATAGCTAATCAGAGCGTGGAGCATGGGAGTTTGATGACTGTCCAGGGTTGCGGTAATTCTTCTCTTTCTGAAGCTATTGTGAATTTTAGCATGAATTTAAAAGACAGTGCTATGGAAAAATACACCTCTAGAACCACGAGGAAGATGTTTTACACAACTGCATGTGAAAGACATTTACCTGGGTACAAACAGCGTGTTGCACTGGGTGAAAGTATCCAAGGCAACTCCAAACACTTTGTAGTGACACCGCTCCCTGGATCAGGCACACAGAAAACTCTCTGTCTGTGTGCGCTCTGCTTTCATTTTCCATTTCCTCCTCGGGGCCTCCACATTTCCTTTTTCTAACAATTTCTCCCCTCCTGCTGTTAACACCTCTCCATACTGTGAATGTCGTCATGCCATCCCTTTCCTGGAGTCATCATTCAGCTCGTTTCTAGTCTTCCCACATCAGCTACTAGTGCTCATTCACAAAATAATAAGAAATGCAGTCAGCACTCCTAATGTGTCTGTGCTAATGTATGATGGGTCATTGCTGGAAAGACCTCCAGCAGCCCATCCTCCTTCAACTACGTTATTTCTAGTCACTCCCAGAGTTTGCTGTTTGTTGCTTCAGAGTTTGCCAATGGCGAGTAGTCAGGGAGGCTCTGGCTCCTCAGCCCTCCTCCTGCAGCTGGAGATGGGAGAGGCACTTTCTGGGATTCATAAGGGCTGGTGATATACTGAGTCCTGCCTTGCGCCTCCTAGGAACAATCCTTGGAGGTCAAAAATGCTAGGTATTTTCTAAAGGCGGTCCTGTCTTCGTGCCTGGAGCTGTGAGCATTCCCCAGCTGTTTAAGATCATCCCTTTTGGCCAATAAAACATATGTCAAAAGCATCCTTCAGCTGCTCTCCTATACATTCCCTTAGCTTTCCACTCTCTCCACACCACCCCATGACCTCTGTTTATTATAAACCTCACAACACAGTGAGGATTTTTGCATGAGGCAGTGAGTTACCCCTCGGCAGATGTAAAAACTTTGCAAACACCTCCTGAGAACAACCTACCACAGAGCCAAACTGGAGGCTTTTTGGTTTTTAACAGGTGAAGAAGAGACTTATAGGCCAAACATTGCGCTTATATTTATGGTATCCTCATTTTCTTTTCATTTTCTTAGCTGAAAAAGGAATATCCTAAAGGAAATTACTTTGTCTGCCAGTGTAAAATTTATAGTAGCTGGATACCCAGCTAGGTAGCAGGTAAAATCAGCAGGTACTTAGTTGTATACTCAGCTCTTTTTTTTTTTTTTTTTGATTCTGAGAAGAACAATGGATAGTGAGATACCTCTGAAAAATTGAAAGGTAAATGCTTTTCAGTAGTCAGCTTCCAAGAACATGAGTTTTTAAATGTCCACAGGGGTTAAAAGGAGCTGCAGGCAAACCAGGTTGCTCTGTGAAAACCTATCTGATGATATGAACAAGCCCCCTGTCTCTTGTCAAGGCTGGCATCATATTATCTTGGCTCTCCAAGCTCTCCCACTTGCTTCTAGGTAGGATAAAGTGGCCGGGAATACGCATTTACCCCACTGGTAAGACTTTATGTCAAAAGAAAGCAAAAGCAAAAGTGTTACAAGGATAACAATAAGGACAGCAGGAAACCCAGGTTCAAAGCCAACGTTCACCCAAGCATTATCAGTGTCCCACAGTCACACTCACAGCCTTCTATGCCCTGGTCACTTGCTGTCCTGGAAACAGCCCAGGGAATTAACAGCAGTCCTTGTCACATGAAAACTCTGCCCCTGACCAGATTATCAATATGGACTGTAGCTCTTGTTTTCATTTTCATGAGTTTTTCAGGGATTGCATATTGCCAAAAGCAGGTTTAGCTCCCACTTCAAAGAGAGTAGAAGCAGTGTCCATGTTTTGATCCTGGTTTCCTAGACTTGCATCTGGAGTTACATTTCTGATTGCAATGGGATCACCTGGCACTTACAGAGAAATGATCGTATAGATACAGAGGTCATTGTGTAGATAACAGTAGCACCACTTTTGGTACTGCATCTCATGTGATTATGAAAACAACTTAAATGATCTACTTTAATAACAATTTAAAGCCATTAACATGGAACAACTGTTTTTTCCAGAGCATGCCACCTGTAAATCTGCAAAAATGCTAACATCGCAGAAGTAGTTCCCATCAGTGTATTAAACACTGCTGCAAACCTGATGGAGAGTTCATGAAAGAGGAATGCTGTTGCCCATCTGAAGAGCATTTGTTTGCTCTAATGGACAAATACTCTTATGAAATCGACACAAATTGTTGGCATTGTGCATTCCAGTTAAACCACTGGTGTGGCACCTTCTTTTCTGCCTCCAAGGAAGTAAGTGTCCAAGGACTGAGCAGGTATTGGCATCTTGAGCATCCTGAACATCCCACCTTGAGGCATGCTGTGTGGGAAGCTCTGGCTGGCTTCTGTTCCTGGGACCATGGGTGAGACTCATGCTTCCCTCCATTCCCCCCCAGACCCCTTGAAGTCACAGGACATCCTTTCCATCACCTTTAGAGGCGTGAGAGAAGGCAGCAGACCCCTGAACTTAACAATTTTTAAAATTACTTAAATGAGAAGGCTTGTATGTGCCCTGAGACTGTTAGCACACTGTAACTTCAGTTATTCTAGAAGCAAATTCCTTCCAACAGCGCCAACCTTGTCACTCTCGGGTGCTGTATTCCCATTCTTGCACTTGCAGGGGAAAATCCATCCTGCTTTTCTTGTTGTCTCTACACAGAGATATGAGCACTCTGCTGTAAGGCTGATTTTGAGCCACGGTACTACCTCCCTTCAGCTTGGCTGAACTTGATTGCTACGACAAAATTCATCAAGAGAGTGTCAGGCTGATTGTTTCAGCAAAACACGGCTATGGCCATGGCCTTGGCTCTGGTGAGGGAAACCAGGAGCACATTTCCAGCTGTCATAAAGGGGAGGAAAGAAGTAAGCCCAGCTAAACTCAACACAACAGGAAACAGAGGGACTGGAAACTGGAAGGCTTGGGCTCCATTCTGCACAAAGTCCGATGCAAACCAGCCCCAGGAAGCTGGCAGCTGGCCCACAAAGGGTCAGTTCTACATGGTCACCAGAGCCCTTCTCCTCCCTGGATTAGACATTCCATCTCAATATTTATGAATGAAATCTCTTAGTTGCCCCTGGGGAATTACCATGCATGAAAGGATTACAGACCCAGGAGAGAAAGCCAGGGAAAATGGCCAGGAAAAAGCCAGGTCATGTTTTTTCATAGGGTGTTGTGGATTCTTGCTCGCATACAACAGCCGTCTCACCCACCAGAGAGTTTGATGCCATAGGTTCCAGCCAAGATCCTCCATAATGGATCTCTTGTTGTCAAGTCAGTCTGCTGTAACAAATGTTGCTCTGTGCTGTAGTCATATTTTAGAGCTTGTTTTTCAGGCAAAGCCCATTCCCTCCTCTCTCCTCCCAAGCACCACGGTCTCACCTTTAACAGCACTCCACAGGTCCACATGGTCCCATGGATTTTCCATAACCCTCCTCAGCAGCTGTAAGGGTCTGGGTTTGCTTAAATGATAAACCTGATGACTAAATCAATCCTTCCAGGTTTTCAGGAAATACAGCAATTTCCTGCTGGACACTACTTCAGCATCCTACTTTTCAGTAGGTCCTTTGATGGCTTCCTCATCTCCAGCCCTGCAGAAAATCAAGCTTTGCAGGCCCATTAGTTTTTTTGGCTGAGGTCCAGCAAAACTTAACTACAAGGAGTTTTTCAACTTTACATTTAATCCATTACCTTTAACTTTTTCTACAGTTCTCCTCCTCTTGGTTTATCATCATTGAACATATATTTTGCCTTCTTCCTTCATAACTACTTCCTAGGGTCCAACTGCATTCTGATGTAATTTCCTCTTTCTGCTTTCCTGTCCAAACTCTTCTCCAAAAAATGAGGTAAGTACATTACTAACGAGCTCACGCCTGAGTTGACAGTGAATGAGTCAGCTGGGTGACCGAGTTACTCAACTGAGGGACTCTTGAGTCCTGCACCAGAAATGGCCTCATTTCCTAGTGGAAATGCTCTCCCATAATGATGTTCATTTATTGCTCTGGGTTCTGCAAAAACACATTACAAAGAGGCATTCCCCATACTGTGGAGTTCAGGGTGGAAAGGGAGCAGAGGGAATAAACCTATTTACCCCTTACTGCACTGAAAACTTAGATACTGAGGGGAAATAGCCTAGTCATATACAGCCTGTGGCAGAGGCAGGCATCATTTTCTGTCTCTCAAGTCTTGGCACAATATTTCACTCAGCTGGCTGTATTTCCTCTCTCTTTTGATTATTCCTTGAATTTGTTGAATGTGTCCTGGGTCCTCTGGGTTAGAGGAAGGACGAGAAGGGAAGACATGGGATGGTGACGGGACATACATGGGCACTGAGCCTGGGGACATGGGCACGCATCGGGACCACAGCCACAGCGCCCCACTGCCAGCTGCAGGGGCACATCCAGCCACAGATGGGCTGGGGATGGTTGGGGAAGAGGGAGGAGGGCGAAGCCCACCCAGCCTGATGGTGTGATTGTCTTGTGGCTTTATTGATGAGCGATTCTTTGATGAATGACTGGGTCTGCTTTGTTTTTCATTGCATGCTTGACTTGTACACAGTGTCAACTAATGAAATCACAGTTTTCTTTATTAGAATCACACATATGTCACTGTTAGTTCATAGCAAAAAACATGGCTTCATAGTAAATTTATACACTGTGTAATTTTTTTCCACTCTTAATGAAAAACACACTGTTTTGTTTGGATCACCTCCAGACTTCTTAGTTATGGAGTTACTCATTGAAGGTGGAAGCATGTGGGAGGTTGCTTTAACCAACATTACTAGCAAAGCCACTTAGTCTGAATATTGGCTGCTCTTTTACTTTGTTTGGATGAAGAATAATATTTTCAGAAGTGTCTGAGCTAGTTAGGAGCCCATGGCCTACACCAGAAAAATTTCACTGGTGCATGCTGGACTGGATGTGATGTTTTTCCTTCAATGGTTGCACCTTCAGACAGTAATACAAGGCACAGGAACAAAAGTGCCTTTTACTAGTGCAGTTTCTTTTGATTCCTGAACCAGAATAACCTGGACTGGCACAAGCAATGGCAGACTAGTAGAGATTCGTTGACGCAAGTGGAGTTGTGTCTCTTCCATTGTGCCCAGCAAAATGAACGCAGACACATTTGTGAGTGACTTAGGTCACTTGGGAAGAAAAGGCCTTTTGACATTCAGCCAGAGTATTCTACCAAAACACTAGCTTCTTCAGCTATGCAAATGCTTTGGGGAAATGCTGGTCTTGCAAGTGAAGAGACAGAGCACTAACATTAAAAAAACTAAAAAAACAAACTGTGCTACAAAGGCTTTCTTTTATACCACTGTGCACTGGAAAAGGGGGAGAAAAAGCAGGAACTTGAATTTTTGCATAGATGACTTGGATGTTTTTTCTTACAGCACTGCCTAGTGTCTGCCCACTCATAAAACGACTAGCTTGGCTAGAGCTGTGCTGCAAGAAACTTCCAAAATGCTGTTCAAATGCTGGAGAGAAAGAAAACCCCAAGCCCTGCTGTAACGGATAGGATGAACACATCTTGCTGGTAGTATCTGCTGCGGGATGCATTCTGCTGCCACAGCTCCACTTCCCAGCCAGGCAAGGCAAGCCAGAAATGCCCACTGGCCAGGAGCCCCTGGAGAGACAGAGGGGCCATCAGGCTGTCATTTTTTCCACACTCCTGGCAGGGCTCCCTCATATCAACAAAACCACATATGTTCTTTGAGACGTCCTTCTTTACTGAGTTATAACCATGGAGCACGAGTTAAACCCAGTGTAGAGGAGCCCATCCTGAATTCATTCTGGAGCACTGCAATCTCCTGACAACAACTTTATATCCCTGCTCTTTGGGCCAGGTCTGCAATCATTATAATCCACATTATGGGTCCATTATAGCCATATCATTCCTTCCATCCCAATCTAGTGAGGTTCTGATGTAGCCCAACAAGGATTTCACCTCTTTACAAAATGCTGAAGGCAGGGAAGAGGGTAGTGCAGCCTGGCTCCATTTCATATCACTGCTTGCAAACACTTTTCACCACATTCCCTTTCCAACATGGCCAACTGGCTCAACTGCTGCTGTTCTTCCTGGCAAGGCTTCCCTGGCACAGCTACCTGTCTGGGCTGACTTCTCCTCCCAGAGAGACCTGAGGGTCCCCGCTGCCTTCCACAGCCCCTTTGGTCCCTGACTTCCTCTGCACCACTGCAGCCATCACTGGGTAGAACCTGGGGTAGAACATCCCCTTCCCTCAGCCCACTGGGCACAGGGCAGATTCTGAAGTTTTCATGTTTACATGGTTTATTTAAAAAGGAGACTGTCATCTGTGGAAGGTGATAGAAAAAAAAATAATTTCTCCCTTTACATTTGTTCTTTGGGCTTTTCCAGGATTTTGGAGCACTTACTCAGACTCAGGGTGTGTTCTGCTTAGAAAAAAATAAAGTAATGCTGCCCAGTATCTGTCAGTTTTCTGCACAGAAATATAAAAGAATAAAAAAATACACCCTTTTAAGTGTTCGAATCCTGCAAGTTTTCATGGAGTTCATCTAAGCAAGACCGTTGCTTGTGTCGCAATGGTGTTTTACTTGTGCACTTAGAATAAGTCATTAAACATGCCTGGTGTTCCTGGACCAAAATAGATATCACTGCACAGACACCAAGCATGTGTCCAGCTGATGAGAAAAAGGTCTGACAGTCCAGGGCCCCAGTTCCCACTTTACTTTCTTGTGTTCTCCCTCTTGTAGACCAGGTGTGTGTGGCTTGTGCTTTTAATCATGTGGACTGAAAAGAAGGATTCCCACTTTATAGAAAATCTGCTGATTTTTTCTTTTTGCTTTTTACCTCTGAGCTATGTTTTTGAGGAATGACAATCCACAAGGATGACCAGTGCTTCTGAACTGCTGGCCCCTGCCATTTCCAGGATGCTCCCCTGCTGCTGGGGGTCTGCACAAGCTTGATGTGTTTGTTCCCAGATACCCCTTTCCTGCTTCAAGACTTCCCTCCCTCACAGGCATGTGCTTAATTGCCACCAGGCCCCCAAAAGCTCCTGCACCTGGTGTCCCAGAATGACCTTTTGTAGAATCATAGAATCATGGAATCCATATTTAGGTTGGAAAAGATAATCAAGTCCAACCATTGACCTAACACTGCCAAGTCCACCACTAAACCATGTCTCTCAGCACCATATCTACAAGTCTTTTAAATACTTCCAGGGGTGGTGACTCCACCACTTCCCTGGGCAGCCTGTTCCAATGCTTGATAACACTTTCAGTGAAGAAATTTTTCCAAATACCCATCCTAAACCTCCCCTGGCACAACTTGAGGCCAGTTTAATCTTATCGTGTTTCCTGCTACTTGGGAGAAGAGATTGACTCCCATTTCACTATACCTTCTTTTCAGGTAGTTGTGAAGAGCAATAAGGTCTCCCCTGAGCCTCCAGGCTGAACAACCCCAGTTCCCTCAGCTGCTTCCCATAAGACTTGTGCCCTTCACCAGCTTTGCTGTCCTTCTCTGGGAACACTCCAGCACCTCAATGTCTTCTTGCAGTGAGGAGCTCAAAAATGAACCCAATATCTGAGATGTGGCTTCACCAGTGCCCAGTACAGGTCAGGCAGAGGGACAATCATTTCCCTGATCCTGTTGGCCACACTGTCTCTGATACAGGATGCTACTTGGCTTCTTGGCCACCTGGGCACACTGCTGGCTCATGTTCAGCTGGCTCTCAAGCAACACCCCCAGGTGCTATTCTGCTGGGCAGTTCTCCTTTCCCCAAGCCTGTATCACTGCATGGAGTTGTTCTGACCCCAATGCAGGACCCAGCACTTGACCCTGTTGAGCCTAATATTATTTGCCTTGGCCCATCAATCCAGCCTATCCAGATCCCACTGTAAAACCTTCCTACCTTCCAGCAGATCAACACTCCCACACAGCTTGGTGTCATCTGCAAACTTACTGAGGGTGCACTTGATGCCCTCATCTAGATCATTGATGAAGATATTGAACAGAACTGGCCCCAGCACTGAGCCTGGGGGAACACCACTTGTGATCAGCCATCAACTGGATTTAACTTCACCATCACTTTTTGGGTTCCAGACAGTTTTTCACCCAGTGAAGAATACGCCCATCCAAGCCATCAGCAGCCAGATTCTCCAGGAGAATGCTGTGCGAAATAATGTCAAAAGCTTTACTAAAGTCCAGGTAGACAACATCCACAGCCTTTCCCTCATCCTCTAAGCTGGCCACCTTGTCATAGAAGGAGATTAGGTTAGTCAAGCAGGACCCACCATTCCTCCCCCAAAACATGGAATTTGTCTCTCTACTGGCTGAGGAGGGATGAGGGCACTGGCACCATCACTGTCCTTACTTGTGAGTGCAGGACCCTTTGGCCAAAAAGTCTAAGTTTGCTGTAAGGCCCCCATGTGCTGGATACTTTATGCCCCCAGAAGGGATGTTACCACCTGGACATCTGAGATAGATAAGCTAAATGACATGGAAGGGAAAAAGAGCCACGAGTACAAGTAATGCAAAGAACCAGACTTCTGCAGATGTTTACAGGAGCATGATTTCACCCTTCTCTTCCTCCAACATGTGCTCAGAACCCTGTTCCTCCTCTTCCTCTTGCTCCTCCTCCTCCTGTGTTGGTGGCCTCCAAAATGAGTGGTCAGCACTGCCAAGCTAGGGTCTAGGAGCCCACAGGGCATTGTTGATACCAGTGGGTCAGTGCAAGCCAGTGCTGACCAGAGCTGGGGTGTTCCTGAGCCCCTTGATGAACCTTCTCCTCCTTCTGCCCCTGCGCCTGTCCCAGGTCAACCACTCCTTGTCCCACCACTGTTTCAACTGACACTGCTGGGGGAACCAAGACCACAGACAGTATGCGTATCTCTGAACTGCGGGAGAAGGACAGATGATCTGAAGACTAAACAACAGCTCACTCCTAAGCATGTTCGTGCTAAGAGGTAGGAATGATGTTTCAAAAATAAAAGGAAGGTCAGTCATCTTTTTGAAACCCTTAACCCAGTCGAGCTCAGAAAAGTCTGTTTTCCCGATGTGCCTCTTTAAGAAAGGCCATAGGGGCAGCCAGCTTGCTTGCAGCATATTGCATTAGCTGGAAGGACATATACATGATATTGGCATCTCCCTTGACACAAGAATTTTTAAACAAAATAATTGTCACTTGCTAGAACCTCTTGTGGCTTAAAATCAGACCTCACTGTGAGCAAACAGGAGAGGGGTCTGGAAGGAAAGAGCAGCTGGACTAGCTCAAACCAGGCACATTTTTCAGTAACTCCCTTGAACTAAGGAGTGTTTACATATTTTGAAAAAGCGGGATTGCAAAGAGACACTTGAGGACAAGAAGAATGTACAAACTTCAAAATCTGTGGTAGAACAAGAATTAAAATATCCAGATATCATGAACCTTGGAAAAATGGAGAAGTGAAAAAATATAATCCATGTCAGTCCTTGAAGCACCCTTCAATCTTTTAGTGGTAAAACACCATTAATATAAAAACTGTTTAATTTTGTGTTGAGTGTGGGTGGGAAATGGTAAGGCTTCTCCTTGTTTCAGTTGGCCTTTTGAGCTCTTAATAAATGAAATACACCTAAAATAACAGTCTTCCATCAGACAAAAAAAATAAAAAAAGCCATGCAAAGGGCATTATTCTTTCCAAGAGAAAAAAAAAGCCCCACAACCCAAAATCCTTTCCTGAACTTGCCAGAAAGCCTTTCAAATGATCATAAACCAAATCTGCAGAGAAGACAGGGAGTTCTTTCCTGTATTGTCCTTCCCTCCCTCCCCACAACTTTTCCCTTCTCTGTTCTCTATGTATTGTAATTATCTCATACCTCATGCCCCAGGGAATTACGAAACCGAGGTGGTGGAAAGCACCTGGTGTTCACCTTGCAGCTTGATTCAGAGACGGTTTAGGCTACCTGGAGGAGATGCACAGAAAAGCAGCACAGATAAGGAGCTGTAAGGGATCTTTGGAGGGGCCACAAGAAATTCCGGCAAGAGGTTGAGTGTGCAATGATGGCAGGAGGGAGCAGCAGATCCATAACCATGTGAAGGCTAAGTGGAGGAAGAGGGAGGCTTTAGACAACAGTGGAAGAGGCTGGCGCGCATCTGCTCCTCCTGGGACCAGCTGATCTGCAGCAGTCCTGTCCTCCCAGCCAAACTTGACCTAGTGGGGCAGGATGGTGGGGTTGGACCGTGCCATGCTGGGGGAGTGTGCCAGAGGCTCTGGGTGTCATCATACCAAACGTGCTGGCTCTGCCAGCGCCTGCTTGGCATCCTGCCTGCTGTGCGCTGAGGCTGCGTCCTGCATCCCTGCGCGTGCTGCATATTTAATATTAACAGATTGCCATATAAACACTGCTGGCTTTGCCAGCAAATGGTGATCCAGGGCTCAAAACAAAAAATCCCAGAGGCATTGCTGTGTGTTTTCACGAGGTGTGATTTATTTAGCAATTGTGTATTTTGGCTTTCTGCTTGTTATGTCCAGCAATCGAGTTCTATGAGCCTGCTTTACATTACACATGCCATGTCATGGAAAGCCCGGCACCAGGGCATTAGTCTTGATTCACCAGGGTTTCAGGAGAGTAAAAAATTAGACCTTTCCCATTTTACATTTCTGTACTTAATAATGCCCCATGTGATTAGAACTGCAATTTTACCATAGGAATGCCAACTTTATTTTCTGTTATTTTGCTGAAGCAGACACTTGGTTTCTTTCTGTAAGTAAGCAATTAACTTCTCTTACAAAAGGCAGGGGGTTAATCAATCCTTTACCTAAGACCTCGTTTCTTCAAAATGCAAAGTAGGAATTAGCATAAAAATAGCATCTTAAACCAGCTATGCTCAAACAGCATTGAAATAATACTTTTCTTCCCCCCCCCTCCCCCCCCAGTTCTTTCTCCTCCCCATGGCTTTGCAAAATTGTGTGTGTGTGGCCACATTCATTTCTATATATAAAGCCAACCAGCTTTGCTCTAGTCAATGTATGACCTTCTATGGTTAAATGAAAACCAGAAACACATTTTAGGACAAACAAGTCCACGTACAGCAAAAAAGGAAAGGAAGTAGAAAGGGAAGGAGGAAGGAAAAGTGAAAAGGAAGAGGGAGAAAGGAAAGAAGAGGGAGATGGAAAAGGAGCAGCAGGTTTGTTTTCTCTGTGCGGGAAAATTTTTCTCTGTAGAACAAGAAGAGGCCTAGTGTTACAAGGTGCAAATGTGGACTTGGAAGGAAAGAAGGTGGGCAGGTAGAAGTCAGGAACAGGACTGATTATTAAGAGATTTACTTGAGATAACCTGCCCCTTTCTTGTCCCTGTATTTCAGCCCTACACTATCTCCTGGAACAGACCAGCCCATACCTCCAGACATGTTTTTTGAATAATTCCTCTCCACACCCAAAATACCAGCTCTCCCGACGAAGGCTATTTCTTGCACACTCCATATCACACATGCTAAATACTTTATTGTACTAGATACAACCTCTAAACATATACAGTAAGTGCACTTAATAACAAAATTGTTTTCCAAACCTCATTGGCTCTCTCCATTCTTGTGAGTTATAAACATGGCTTTGTTTAAACAGGAAAACAAATGAACAGATTCCTGAGTCTCCCACGTACACTTCTGGTTATCAGAAGTTTATCACAGGCAAATGGGAACATTTCATGGAGGCTCTTGTTAAAATGCTGGCAGCTTATCAGTGGGTTGGATTTCCATATACCACAGAAGACAGTGGCGTAGTTTAATATCCTTGATATCCTTGTTTGGTTTTTTGTCTTGTTTTTTTTTTGTTTTTTTTTTTGTTTTTTAATATCAACTTCTGTTTTTCTCATCGATAGACTTAGAAAACTGGAGTTGGGTGATAACTTACTGGAAAATCCTATACAAGAATAAAAAGGGAGGAAAAATAGGGGCACCTTTTCTTGAGGAGGCATCACTGGACATGTGTGAGAGTTAGTACTCTTTAAGCCATCTGCCTGTTGGAAATGGCCTTTCCAATCAAACAGTAAAGCCTGGGCAATTTGGCTAAACAAATAAGACTGCAGTTGCAAAGCTCCTCCATATGTAGCATGTAGCACAGACTGATTGCTAAAGTCAAGAACTGATTGGAAAGGACATGACAGGTAGACTTGCAATTGCAAATTGCTCAAAAGGAAAGCCCTTAAGAGGCCCAGAAAGGAAAAGACTGTATTTGGGCTATGCTACTTCTGCAGCAGGTGGAAAAGAATGAGTCCGCCAAGGCTGACCTTTGCCAGCTCCATCCTGTCTCACGGTCAGGAGAGAGCCAAAGAAATGACAGGTACAACCAGGACAGGGTCACACCTCATCACGGTGTGGGGATGATGCCCATAAGAAATGGCTTTGCCAGCTCTGCTTTGCATCACCCTGATTCACAGTGATTGAAAGACAGACCACGGACGTTTGCATTGAAGCCCCTCCAGCTGGCAGTGTCCTCTTTAATCCCACCTGGGGAGAACAACCTGCTGGGTGGGATTTTATTTCTTGTACAAAAGCTGCTGTGTGGTTTTGGTCTGTGGACACCTACTGCAGTGAGAACAGAGCTGGTGATGGCAGTGTCACAGACAGGAACCCCAGCTGGCTTTAGAGTAGATAAACCTAGTATGTGGTAGCATACCTCTGGGGCAATGCAGAATTCAGAAGAAGATACAAAACTTGTTTCAGAAGCAGAACCCACTTGAGTTTCCCGTGACAGATTGCTCCTGGGACCCAGACTGACCACGGCCAATGCTCCTGACCACCACAGAGGCAGAGACTAAAAGACATACTCCTCACAGTGACCTGAAAAGTTTCATCTCAGGACAATGCCATACTGAGAGAAATTTATGCTGATATTGAAAAGTTACTTTGGAAGGGAAGCAGAACTAAGATACTCGACATGAAAACATGTCCTCTCCCCTTTGACACCCAAGTTACCCAGGCTTAGTTTGTACTATCAACATAGTTTGTCCTTTCTTCTTCACCCAGTGACCTACACCAAGACTTTGCTGCCAGCTTGTTTAAGTCAGAGCTGTGACTAGTGGGAAAGACAGAGTTAAAAAAACAATGGTCATCTTGGGGAAACTATTTAAAAACACATTTACTGGTGCAGTATGGACAGACAGGTGTCCATGGTTTTAGGAATCACTGAAAAAGCTCTTAATTGGTCTGCCCTTTCTCCTTGTGCCATCTATATGCCCAGCTTAGAGCATCCCAGTTACCATCCAGCTGAAGCTACCAAGAGATCTCAGAGAACATGCAGCAAAAAAGAGGTTGACAGAAACACAGTGTGTGTCAAACACAAAATATATTTTCATGTAAATGCTGTGATTAACAGCTCTGTGGACCAATGGGTCTCCAAGCTTCTTAAATGTGAAAACAACAAGGAGTAAAACTTTATGTAATAATTCTTCACTCAAAAGCAATCTTTTAAATTAGTTTTCAGACTTTTCCTGCCACTGAAAACACAAAGTAGGAAACGCATGTTTTCTTTGACCTGCAAATAATTTCATCAGCCATATTCCCTTAATACACAACTCCTTACCGCTACAGTTGCTGAAACAAACACCATCACATTTTAACTTCAAGAGGATTTCCTTGGAAAGAGGAAGCCAGCAACAGAAGAATTTTAATGACTGTGGGAGGACTGCTGGTATTTTAAGAAGTCTTCTAAAACCTTTTGAAGGATTTGAGATAAGTAAAAACAAGTGGAGCAATTTTTTTCCCCTAAGTACTTTGCACCATGTTTTCACATAGCAGAAGTGAGTTCTACAACTGCACAATGATGCTGGAAAATCTGAACAGAGAAGCAAAAGTTAAAAGAAGTCTGAGATGAAACCAAGTGGCAAGGGAACCATTCTAAAGAAGAGAGCAAATGATTCCTTCTATTCCAAGCTCTTGTTTTTATTCTCTTTGCTCACAGCAGCTTTAATTTCATTAGCTTGCAAAGAAACACTCAATCCACAGATCAGATTTCTCAAGGCTATAGTGAGATCATGTCAACAAAACAAAACACTAATTAAGTTTTTAAACAGCAGCCACATGCTCATTGGGTTCCTCTAGTGGAATCGTACAAGCAGTGCTTGCATCCTGTTGCCTTTGATCTAAAGCGCTGTATTTTACTTTTTAGGAGAAAAAGCCACCCGCTGCCAGTAGTGCTCCCAGATCGACCTACCCCATGACTGAAATTTAACTGCTGTTACAAGTTCTTCTTGAATTGTCGAGTGCTTCCTTGGAGAAGGGCTGGTCAATGTACCTGGGCAGCAACTACCTCCTGTCGCAATTACAATGAGAAAAGAAAAGCCTTCTTGGGCATCTGCCTTCACAAGGAGCCTCTGGACCCACCAGTGTGCCATGAACAATTGCACCCCTGGTTTACCATTATTCACCTGCAGCTTCTCCAAGGCCACCACACTTTCAACGTAGTAAATTGGGGTGAATGATTTGCTGCTGTTTCTTACCATCATCCTCCCACCCAACCCAGAGGAGATTCAATAAAGAGCATGCAAACAGCAGTAAACAGGACACTTGGAAAAAGGCAACTCCCCCCAGAAATAAAGTGTCTACGATGTTCTTCTTTTGTGGGGAAGTTGGGGAAGGGAAAAAGTGACCTCCCTGGATCCAGGGAAGAAGGCAACTCTGAGCACTCTTGAGAAAAGGAAATTGTTCCTCAGTCAGATGTCCCCTGTTTTTGGAGGCACTCTTACCCTCTCCATTCTTCTGCTTACCCGCACTAGCTCAAACACCATGCAGGCACTAAGCAAACTTAGCAAGTCTCTTAGCAAGGAGATGCTTTTAAATGAAAAGGTTCATACAACTTGTTCTTCTCCTTCTTAGTGCAGATATGTGGACAAAACCCCGATCAACCTTTACATTCACTTGCTCTCAAAGAGTCAGAAAAAACGAGCTGTTTTCTCCAAAGCAAGTGTGACATTCAATACCTTAGTCAACTGGCACATCGTGCTGCATTTATCCCCTCTGCACACTCCATCTTCCACAGCGTCCGCATAAATTTGGCTTGACAGTAGAGGCAAATTCAGTTTTACTGAAAGCAGTGGCAAAACTCTCACTTTCTTCAGTGGAGACGCTTTTTGCTCACTTGCTGCTCTTCCCTCCCTTAGCAAGGAACTGCCTTTTCCAAGAAATTTTATACTTGGAAGCATATAATCCAAGCATCTCTTCCAAACAAGAGATGATAAAAACTCTGCTTTTTTTTCTGGGATAACCTTCTCCTCTCCATTTTTTCCCTTCCCAAATGGGAGAATATTGTCCCTTCTGTTATATTCCAGTATGTTACATTGATGGATACACCTCTGATTTTATTTGTTTGGGTGTTTTTTTTGGTTTTTTTTTTGTTTTTGTTTTTGTTATAGAGGCAAATTACAATGAGGAAAATGGCCCTAGTAATTTACTGTTGATACATTTTACATTACTAGGACAACACACAGTTTCTCAGAGAAAGGTCCCAAGTTTTTGATCAGCAAGATCCCACCTTCGATCCCATTTACTCCTGTCAAGGAGTTTTGATTGATGTTACTGATTCTCGGTGACCGAGATTCACATGAATGGCATGTCTCTTCTGAACAGCCACATATGAAAAAATCCATCCATTAGCTTAGCTATTCATAACAATGTGCATGTGTGGCTATTATATGTAGTGTAATCCAGTCAGTTGCAATAGACCGCTACATCTGCTCTCTTAACTTTTCAAAGCAAAATTGTACCTTGGCTTTTAGTAGCCCACTGCTTTTGAGATGAAGGGTACGTCATTTAAAGGATACCCTACAAATATTTCTCAGTGCAAAAATGCAGAGGGTGTTTTGCTTTCAATTACAGGGAAGTTTCCATAAAACCATACTTATTTTCATGTTAAAAATCCCTTTGCTTTCTGCCATGTACAAGAAAAACATTCCGATGCCATAAATACCTTTTCTCTTAAAATCTGCCAATCTGACTGTAGCCCTTTAAGAGCCTTAGGGATGAGTCCTGCTTTAAGAACTTGTCCATGAAAAACTTGGGACCCCTCACGTGTTACACATTTCATACCGCACTTCAAAGAAGAACATTAAATACCTTCTGACTAGAGTACTGTTTATTTCATTATCTAAACAAACACTGGAATACAGTCTATGCTTTTCTACTTTCCTGCAGACATTACAACGAGCTTTTTTTTTCTTTTTTTCCATAATTAAAACAATCTGCATACACACAGAACATGCATGCTCTCTAACACCAGTAATGAAGGTAAGAAGAGTCAGTTTCCATCATCTTCCTGTTGCCTGTATTAGAAAAAAATACTTTTATTTTTACTGTAGTTACGGCAGTGTGGCTAAGAATATGAAGACTAGAGCAAATTTTTACTCCCTGCACAGAAAATGTTCATCACAAGCATGCTGATGGTGATAAATATTACATGTCTATTAAATGATAGGCATACTTTTATCCCCTTTACTCCCTTTTTAAAAAGACTAAGTGGCTACATGTAAATGCAGTGAAGCAGGTATAAGCTTAATTAATCAGAGTTGATTCAGAACTGGCACCAAGATGCAGCGAAGTCCGACGAAGTCTCAGGGAGGCTCTCCATGGGCTACCAAATGACCTCCCGCCACAAGGCATCTGCCTTCTACTTTTTGAAAGTAGAAATCAAAGGCCTTGCAGCTCGGCCAGTCCTGCGGACGGGTCAGACCGTGCCGGTGTGTCGGGCTCCCTGCAAAAAGAAGCACTTGTAGTCCATTAGTGTTTGAGAAAACCTTGTGAGTGGGTTACCTTCCCTGGGGCCCGAGCGCCCACCCCACGCCGCGGCGTCAGCCCGCCGCTCTTCGTCGGCCACGTGTCTGGCCATGGTTCTACACCACCGAGTGGTCGTTGCTGTGGACGCCAGCCAAGATGGTATGGTTGAGGGAGGATGCCGACCGGTCCGAGCCTTCGGTGGGGCCGTTGGCGCTCTCACTGCGCTGGCAGCAGAGGATCTGCTTGAAGGTGGCGCTCATCTCCTTGTCCCGGTAGGAGTAGATGATGGGGTTCATGGCAGAGTTGAACTCCGCCAGGAGCAGGAAGAATTTTTCGTAGGCCAGGACGTTGCACTGGGGACAGCAAACATCGAGGAGCAGCAAGACTAATCCTGGGGTCCAGCAGATTATGAAAGCACCTAGGAAGAGAAAGAGCGGACAAAACACAACAAAACCCACAAATATACTAATGCACCGTTACTCGTCAAGGCACTATGAGAACCCTCCAACTGAAAGAGGCAATGGTTAATTTCCTCTTTCAAGAGTATCTTTCCCACACTATTTCTTCACTGACCTGATGAGAGGGCTGCCTTTCAAAAACGTGTAAATGGTTATGGGCAGCACATCAAAACAGCAAGGCATCCCCCCCCCACTCTCACCATCTGAAAAGTTCTTTGCTTGGCAAATACATTTGCATTTAAAGTTGATAATGAGGAACATTTTTTCCCTTCAGCTAGAGACCTCTGACTAATCAATCTCTTGATCAGGAGAAACAATGCTGCAATTTACTTCTCAACCTAATAACAACAAAGAAAACCTTTCTGTGAGTGCTGTGACTGAAGCATCAGTAATAGAAAAAGAGTGGTGCAGGCAGCAATTCTCAAGAAAAAGAAAGCCTGGGTCTTGTTAATCCATTTCAGCCCCATTATGTAATGGAAAGTCCTAAACACACATCCTTCATGCACTGAAATGTCATCCTTCAACAGATCTACTTCTTTTCTTAGGGCCCTATTCAACAGAAATTCAGAGGCTCCTCAGGCTTCAATAGTGTAAATGCCAAAGAGCCTTACCCTGATTAAAATGCTTCCCCCTCCTTTCTCTGCTTTGCAAAGCTCTGAGGGGGGATAAAGCCCAGAACAAAATTTGGAGCTCAATGCAGAAATGAAATCAAACGCCTTGCACTTTATTGGGAGCACTGAGTTAAACAAAGATACTAACTTCTTGCAAGGCTAAAGATGTTTTAAATATATGCAGCGCTGGGGAAGCCCTTACACACCACCAGTTGTGTCAAAATGAAGATGGTGCTCCTGAGGTTTTCCAGGCTGACATACTTGGCTGAGGTGGAAACCATACTCTTATCATTGGCAGGCAGGCTTAGAGGCTTAGTGTAGGCAGCAGCAATAAGGACGTCCCAGCACTACCTGGGTGAGTGCTGTTTTCAAAGAGGTTCTCCTGTCCCTGTGCTTTTTATTTGTTAACATGCTGTCTCCATTTTATTTTTCTTTTTTTTTTTTTTTTTTTTTCTGCAGCGATGCTCTCTGCAGGTCTAGCAGCTGACTACAGTCAGTCTCCAGAGCACCCAGCCTTTTTGCTGTGACTGCCAAGAAGGTGCCAGCTATTTCTAGCCTGGGCAGTGGTGGCTGCATGCCGTGCAGACACCTTTCTGTTTGGATACCAAACCCACCTAGATCAAACAGAAGAACATTTTCCAAAGGGCTCTGCAAACCCACAGGGTGTGCCAGGCTACAGACATCGATTGCCAACCAGGCAACCACACACAGGCTTCCTATGTACCAAAAAGCATCGCTAAACTGGGCTTGCTTGCAAGTGATGGTGCCACAGTGCCACTCAATGCCTATCACTTTGTTGACTAACAAAGGTTGCAATGGGAAAGAAGCTGGGAGGCGAGCTGCCAGCTGCCAGTACAAAGCGCCAATGTCTTTGGCCAAATGACTTTGTTAAGGGCTGGCGGCAATTTTACAGAGTAGGGATGAAACTCTCCCACGCCAAGGTGGCATCAAATGCATGAATCTACTTCATAGCTTTTGTCTGCAGCTCTTTCAGGTTCCAGCAATCCTAGAAAAGAGCACTTTAAAGCCATGCAAAGGACTACGGCCTTTTGTCCTTTCCTTGTACTTGTTCCCAGAACAGTAGAAAACTGCATCTCTTTATTTGCAGGATTGTCCACGTGGATACAGAGGCTGCCTTCTGCACGGAGCAGCTCTGCAGAAACCAAGACAATCTTTCAAATTCAACCACTCACTGCTGAACCCGTGCATGTTGTGTTCAACCTCCTAGCTTGTGAGGCAGGAGTGGACTATGTTGCAGCTTGTGTATGTATTTTCTTCATTACAGGCCACCTCGGAAGAACCACATCAGAGATGGGAACACTGCAAGTCATGGGATCTACAGTCAAGGACAAAAGATGATGACAGCATCCTCACCAGGCCTTTTAGCAGAAAAGTCCAATGTGGGAACAATGGAGCTGAGAGGAAAGCTCTCCTAGCTTTGTTCAAAGTTGCAATTGAAAGCTTCCAATTTTCCATAAATTCTTGTTGTTGTTTTTTAAATCTGCTATTAAGAAACTAAATATGTCAAACAGAACATTCTGTTGCTATCATTTTGGGGTATGTTAAAAGTGGCAACAAGAAGAAGCAGTACAGTGAGGCAGGTAGGCATTTGCTCCTGAGAAAGCCCCAGAGTCTTTGACAGAATTCCACATGCAGCCAAAGGTCCAACAACCTACGTGCTAAGGCTTGACACGGTTGTGCTAAAGAAAAAGTGGCCTGGGGTTGAGCAAACAACTCAATGCTCTGTGCAGTCACTGCTACACTGGAAAAAGATAAAAACAAAGGACTGCCTTCCCACCCAGCTCTGGAAGAGAATGGAAGCCATTATTCCACAAGTTGCCACCCTGCTGTTCATGCCAGGCCTGGAGCTGGGTCAATGACGCGCTGGCAGCCAGGGTGTTGAGAGGAGGAGGAACCCATGGTCCCCAGATCCAGAACCGCTCGGGTAAGGTGGGCTTTCTGCTGCCCTGGCCCCCAGCCGCAGACCAGGCTGACTCTTCCAGTGCCCTCCACACGTCAATGGTGGTGGCAGAGGAGCACACAGCACCCAGGACTCCACCTTTGTGCTAACACGGATAGCCTCAAGCTTCCGAACAGAGGGCTTATTTGTGACTGGGAAGTTAAAGCCACTGAAGCCAGCCCCATTCAGTCCAGTGGGTTTTGTTTTACTTTAGCCCCTGGGATTTTCCTAACAAAACTTCCCACCATGCTAATGGCTCCTGTGGCTTATTAAGTTAAGTGTTTGCAAATGGTGACACAAACAATGGCTCTGGTTTTCTCACTTGTTATTTAACTGTCAGTACACTGGAAAACACTGGAAAGCATCACTCACCGTAAAGGCATGTTTGGGTTAGGTATAATGCAAGGAACATAAAAATGTCAGGTTCCTATTATTTCAGGTTTAGGAAATATCATCTGTTAAACATATAATTCTTTCCCTGGAAAGAAAAAAAAAGCTTGAAAGCTATTTTTTCTACTTCTTAGTTGGAATATTTGTCAAAGTAAAGTGATACTAAGCTAAAAGTGAGGTTAAATTCTTCCAGAAATTTTATTTCCAGAAATCTGTTGTGCATTGATTTCACTAAGAAGGAAGATCTAAAAATATCACATCTAATAAAACAATGAGATCCAAAAGCTTCCTGCTGCCATACACTGCCTTAAGCATAAACCACAATCTTGATGTGTTTTTCTGCTCAGGAATAGAGCAGCCCAAAGTACAGTGGAATTAATTTCCAGGTGCACCTTAACATTTTCAAAATTCAGTCAAAGCCACATTACAAATGACAATGACAAAGCAGATCTATTGCATTCAGTTAATCAAATCTGCTTATCTTCATGGGTATGTCCTTGTCATGCCATGGCATGAGAAGAGCCCAACATGCATGAATAAAATCACTTATGGGATGTCCTTGGGTGGCTGTATAGTACTGTTGCCTGGACAGATAGCACCTTGGGGTGACACCTCCAACCCTGGCATTCCTTAGAGGTGCTGGCAGTGCATGATGCTGACCAAGCTGTTCAATTGCAGCAGGAGGAACATCCCTACGGTGCACAGCCTAGGACTGTGTAGGTCTGACATGAGAGGGCTGGCTGGGGGAGAAATGCCCATCAGGCTGAGGGGCATATGGCTCACCATGAGACAGGAAAGCTTAAGGGAATCAGAGAAACGGCACTCCATCTTCTAAAAACATTTAAGCAGAAAAGAGGGGAAGATTCCCTATTGACAGAGAAGCACGTTTTACGGCAGGAAATCTAAGTTACAACACAGCAGTCATGGCATGAATCTCATTTTATCTTGCTGGGTGATGCCTTGCATCCAGGGCTGAAACTCCAGCTCCTCGTGCATAGTCTGTCTTGCTAAACTATGGCAGAAATCCACTGCAGGCTTTCCAATGACCATGATATGACTACATCCCACATGCCTTGAACCCTTGTCTGGTGCACCAGTGTGGACTGAATTGCCATGGTAGTCACAGGCTTGGAAACTCTTGGGTAAGCATAGCCTGGCCCCACAGCCAGAATTGATTGCAAGAGAGTAAAAATTGTTGTGGGCAGTGGGTGTATGAAACCAGCCATGATAAATCATACAAAAATGAGTGACTAGAGACACAAAAGAGAAAACAACTCCAAAAATCAGCATCAGAAAAGAAACAAGCTTCATGAAAATAAACACTGATGAACTAGTCACTCCTTACTCGGTCCTTCGTCCTCTCAGGAATGTTTGCAAAATCAACACAACAAACTGCAGAAAGATAAATTAGGAAAAAAAGATACAATAGAAATAGTCTCTTAAACCACAGAAATATTAATTTAAGGCTGTACTTGAATGACAGATCACCTCTGTGCTACGTCAGTCAGGCATGCCCTCTGGTTTCATTTATCACTAAGCACTGACTGTTTGGGATAACTTTTAGTCCTACTGGTGGAGACTGTCTTAAATGCTTGTATTTACAAAAATATGGTAAGAACCAAAGATAGTAAGAGCCCCCCTTCTGAGAAGCAGACATACCCGGAGGATTTGACATAGTGGAAAAGAGGTTGAAGAGGGGGGAAAAACATTGTCAGTTTGTCTTGTGGAGCTTCTTTTTTTTTTTTTTTTTTTTTTTTGTCAAAGGCAGACACTGCACAGATCCAAACCCTGGCTTGAAGAAGTGACTCGCAAACAACTCTCCCTCTACAGGCATGGCAAGAGCATTTGGTCCAGCTTTACCCTAGGGCTGCAGATCAAGTAGGTTTATTGCTGCTGCAGGTGGAAAGAGAGTCTTGTTTTTGTGGGACACCGATCAACTCCAGTGTATTTTTGTGTTAGGCTTCACTCTTGTGGGGAGGATGTAAGAAGTTCACAAACAATATGCTGGAAGCACACTGTCACCCAGGTCCCATGGGCCGCTTGGGGCCAGCCTTGGCAGGGGGTGGCACAGAGAAGCACCCTGAGGCTTGCCTGCCACCCCCCTCCTGATAGCTCCCTGGGACCGCGGTGTCCCTCTGCTGTCCTGGGGGTAGGCAGCAGGTCAAGGATGCAATTCCACCTCCAACACCCAACCTGCATGCCCAGGACCACCTCCCAGTGACCATGGCTACATGTGAAACTTCTCAGGTTAGCAGACAAAGCACTTCCTAAACTGCACTTTTTCTTTTTTTTAAAAAAAAACTTTTGCCTTGGACAGTGTGAGTCTGTCTTTATTCCATGAAGTTTATTTTCCTCCAACTCACAATGGCAAAATAAAAGAAGCTCCTGCCAATACCACTGACCGTCGGAGGCTCCAGTGGGATGCAGCGCTTGTCAATGCACACCCATCCTGAGACATCCCTTTTCTTCTGCTTAACCATATTGTGTCCCCTTTGCGTGCCCTCTTCCACCCATTTTGGGTGTTGATTCTGACTTCACCATTTTCTGGCAGTTTTTCTGGTTTTCACACTCACCCTGCAAATTCCTCATACAAAGAAGCATGAAGAATAGTCTTTTAGGGAGTAAGAGGAGAGAAAGGGGAAGAAAAGGTCTTGCTTGTGTTTGCAGCTTTGTCAAGATTACAGAAACAGGATAAGGCACTGCCATCTCAAAGACAGAAAAGACTCACTCCAGCTGAACTGCAGGGATGTTTTTGCCGACATCCCTTTGTCCACCTGCTGTCCTCTCCAAATCCCCCCCATTCTCAGAGTGGCACTTGTGATGGGCAGCCACCATCACAACTGGGACAACAGCGTCCCAAAGAGACGCTTTGCCTGCATTTTCTGCAGGCTGAAAGCAATGCTATGGGCAGATAATTTTTCTTTATTTAACATAACCATAGCCAAAAAGGGCTACAGAAGTGCCCAGCATTTTCCACATCCTGATACAATCCCACCCTCAGCAGGGAAAGCTGCTTGTGATGCTAGCTCAGGGGCAAACTCATCAGCTGCACCACAACTGCACTTCTTCATGCCCATGCCATCTGTAAGCTGTATCAATAACCCTCCTTATCCCACTGCCTATTATCCTGTGCATAGCATGAATAGAGATAGGCATTGCGTGAAATGGTGCTTATTGATAGCTATGCACTGTTTCCCCAGATACAAATATTAGAGAATGAAATCTAAAATGAATACTGAACTATTACATATGCAAAAAGATCCATGAAAATAATTTATCACCCCATAAATATACGGAGTGTAGGAGTAATTCTTCTAATTCTAGTCTGACATCATTTTCCCCAATTTTGCCACAACATTACTACAAAATAGCTTATAGTTCTTTATGGATGAAAACACAGTTGTTGCTGTTTTTTGTAGTTTCTGCTGGTAACAGCGAGCATTGGGGTAAGCTTTGCTTCCCCCATGGAATTTTTATGTGAAAAATAAAACGTGATTACCACATATGGACCAGATTAACAAATGTAAAATAATCCTATGCTAAGTTTGGCAAATTCTGCAGAACTTTAGATATGAAAGGTTTGCCTCTCCATCCACAGACTCCAAAAGGCCTGGGGAGGATGACTGTAAAAGGTATTGAAAAATATCCCAGGTCAGGGAGAGCAGCGTGCCAGTAAGAACTGTCTTGTTTAAAATAATGCTATCAAAGCCACTTCATTTATTTAATGTGTCTTTATTTAGGGAAGCTGTATGAATTTTGAATGAGTGAGAGATTTGTAGCTCTTTCTGCAGTTTTTGACTGAGTGCAAGATGTTGCTTTTATAGAATCATAGAATGGTTTGGGTTGGAAAGGACCTCAAAGATCATTTAGTTCCCACCCCGCCCTATCACAGGCAGGCACAACTTCCACTAGAGCAGGTTGCTCAAAGCCTCATTCAGCCTGGCCTTGAACACTTCTAGGGATGGGGCATCCACAACTTCTCTGGGCAACCTGTTCCAGTGCCTCACCACCCTCAGAGTAAAGAATTTCTTTCTAGTATCTAATCTAAATCTCCTCTCTTCCAGTTTGAAGCCACTACCCCTTGTCCTATCACTGTCCCCTTGTAAAAAGTCCCTCTCCAGCTTTCTTGTAAGCCTCTTTCAGATACTGCAGAATGAACCACCCCAACTCTCTCAGCCTGTCTTCATAGGAGAGGTGTTCTTGCCCTCTCATCATCTTTGTGGCCCTCCTCTGGAAGTGCTCCAACAAGTCCATGACCTTCTTATGGTGAAGGCCCCAGAGCTGGACACAGTACTCCATCTGGGGTCTCACCAGAGAGGAGTAGAGGGGCAGAATCCCCTCCTTTGACCTGCTGGCCGCAATTCTTTTGATGCAACCTGGTTTATGGTAGGCTTTCTGGATTGCCAGCATGCATTGCCAGCTTATGTTAAGCTTCTCATTAACCAACACCCTCAAGTCCTTCTCCTTAGGGCTGCTGTCCCACTATTCTCTGTCCTGTATTTGTGCTTGGTATTGCCCCAACCCATATACAGGACCTTGCACTTGGCCTGGTTAAACCTCATGAGGTAGGCTTGGGCTCACTGCTAAAGCCTGTCCAGGTCCTTCTGGATGGCATCCCTCCCCTCCAGTGTATTGACTGTGCCACACAGCATGGTGTCATCAGCAAACTTGCCAAGTGTCCTCTCAATCCCATTGTCCATGTCTCCAACAAAGATGTTAAACAGAACTGGTGCCAGTACTGGCCCCTGAGGAACACCACTTGGCACTGGTTGCCAATTGGACATTGAGCTGTTGGCTGTAACTCTTTGAGTGCTACCATCCAGCCAGTTCCTTAGCCACTGAGGGGTCCATCCAACAAATCCATGTTTCTCCAATTTAGAGATGAGGTTGTCATGCATGACAGTGTAAAAGTCCTTGCATAAGAACAGGCAGATGATGTCTGTTGCTCTTCCCTTATCCACCAGCACTGTAATCCCGTTGTAGAAGGCCACCAAATTTGTCAGGCACGACTTGCCCTTGGTGAAGCCATGTTGGCTAGCAATCACCGGCCATTTTCCATGTGCCTTATATCAGAGTTTCTAGGATGATCTGGTCCATGATCTTGCCAGGCACAGAGGTGAAACTGACTGGCCTATAGTCCCCTGCATCTTTCTTTTTTCCCTTTTTGTAAGTGGGGGTTATGTTTCCCCTTTTCCAGTCAGTGGAAGCTTCACCAGACTGCCAATTATAATTGACTTTTCAATTATAATGGAAAGCAGCTTAGCATCTTCATCTGCTAGTTCCCCCAGTACCTGTGGATGGATTTCATCAGGTCCCATGAACTTGTGTATCTTCAGGTTCCTTATATGGTCTCATACTTGGTCTTCACCTACAGTGGGTGGTTCTTCATTCTCACGGTCCCTGCCTTTGCCTTCTGTGACTTGGGTGGTGTGGTTAGTGCCCTTGTCAGTGAAGACTGAGGCAAAAAAGTCATTAAATACCTCAACCTCTTCGATATCCTGGAGAAGGCCCATGTGTACCTGTGTACCCTAGCCTTCCTTTTTCATTGACATACTTATAGAAGTTTTTCTTGTTGCCCATGATGTCTGGTTAGATTTAAATCTCTGGGCTTTAGCTTGCATAACCTGATCTCTGCTCGAACAGTTTCTCTGTTTTCCTCCCAGGCTACCTGTCCTTGTTTCCAAACTCTGTAGGCCTTCTTTTTGCCTTTGAGGGTGTCCAGGTGTATCTTGTTCATCTGGACAGGCCTCCTGGCTTTATTTGCCTGACTTCTTCACTGTTGGGAAGTATCGCTCCTGAGCTTGGAGGAGGTGATCCTTGAATACTAACCAGCTTCCTTGGGCCGCTCTTCCCTGCAGTTCTTTATCCCACAGTACCCTACCAAATAGATCCTTCAAAAGGCCAAAGTCTGCTCTCCTGAAATTCAGTGTGGTGAGCTTGCTGTGCACCCCTTCGCTGCCCTAAGGAACTTGAATTCTACCATTTCATGATCCCGGCAGCCAAGGCTGCCATTGAGCTTTACATTACCCACTAGCCCCTATTTGTTGGTAAGGACAAGGTCCAGCATAGCTCCTCTCCTTGTTGGCTCTTCTATGACTTGGAGAAGGAAGTTGTCATCAAAGCATTCCAAGAACTTCCTGGACTGCTTGTGCTCTGCTGTGTTGTCCCTCCAACAGATATTGGGGTGGTTGAAGTCCCCCATGAGGACCAAGGCCTGTGAACATGAGGCCACTCCTATCTGTCCATAGAGGGCCTCATCTGCTCTGTCCTCCTGGTCAGGTGGCCTGTAGCAGACCCTCACCATAATGTCACCTGCCCTGCATTCCCGTTAATTCTGACCCATAAGCTCTTAGTCAGCTCCTCATCCATCTCCAGGGACTCCATGCACTCCGTCTGGTCATTGACATAGAGGGCAACACCTGCTCCTCATCTCCCCTGCCTGTCCTTCCTAAAGAGCCTGTATCCTTCCATTCCAAGACTCCAGTCATAACAGCCATACCACCTGGAGGCATGTGCACATCTCCTTACTCTTCTTGTTCCTTCTCCATGATACTTGAATTTTCAAAGAGGCTTTTAAGTTGGGTCCCCATTGAAGCTGACTTACTGGCTGGAGTGGCTGGAATTCCTTTGTGCCACTCGCCAGGTGGCATTCCTTTGAGGTGTTTTACCTCTATTTCCCCATTGGCTCCTATTACCTCAGGAGGCCCTGGCATATCTCCATAAGACTGAGTGTGCAGCAGTATACCCAGCACATGTTGGAGCAACAGGGTGAAGGCCCTCACCAGCACTCCATCCCTCTATCCTTGATGTGTTGTCCCTTGGTTTGTCATGCCCAAGCCTGATAATACTCTCCTCCCCCTTCAAGTCTAGTTTAAAACTTTCTTTGATGTGTATGGGAGACTTTGAACTTCGGTCAAACCCAAACCTTTAGTTTTCAAGACTAACATTTATCTGGTGGGACCGAGTGTGAAAGGAAGGGGGGATATGTCCAGCAATGTAAAGTGGGAAATGAGAAATGAAGCAAAGCTGAATAACATCTACATTTATGTTCATGCAACAATATCTCACATGTACTTCTCACAAGCTGATTTGGAGCAAGAGGACCCAAGCAAATATGAGAAAATATACAACTAGGGGGCATATGGGAGGATCCAGGTGGTATGAGCTATCAGCTTGTCTTTCACAACACTGTATGTGCCCCATCACTGGGGACCCCTGTTCCCATCTCCCATGAGCTGAACAGCTCTGAATGTACAGTTTATAGATAAAATCCTGACCTCAGCTTTTCCAAGTATCTGAATTCTACAGGAAAATCTGACTGCTTTGCCAGATTTTTCAGTCTACTGCACCCATGGTTTGCAAGTGATTTTTAAACAAACTGTTTCTGCTAGTACCTCATCCATTCCCTGATTTCCTACCTTCTCCACAGCTACATGTGCATGCATACTCCAACCTCTTCTGAATCCTGGTCTGGGATTTTGAGCTGTTGAGTTTGTTCAGACTTTGCACAAACTAATAGCTGGATCATGCAGGAACCCTACAATCATATCTTGCTCCAAAGCTATTTCCCCTTCCCAGCAGGAATACAGTATGTGTCTGCTTCCAACATCTGTCTTCACCGTTGAACTCCTGTGTGCAGAATTTATTCAGTGTTTAAAGTCATTGTCAACAAATCTCCCCCTCTCTGAGGAACCTGGCTGCTTCCCTCCTGAAGCATTTATCTGGTTTAAAACATGCTAATGACTTAACATAAAAGCTTCCTTGGGGCTCTGCCTGTGTTCTAGCTAGGCTGGGAGGAGCAGCAAGCCTTGCCCAGAAAGAGTGAAATTCCAGTGTGTATTAGTATTACCTCATTCTGGTGATCAATATCTAGTATTTCACCTGTGTCTGTTCATCCCTTTAATCCTTATCAACTTCTTTCTTTCCAGGAAAAACGAAGTAAAAACCTCTTCCTAAATGGACATATTGCCTTGACCACAATTGATACTCCTGCTGGTTTACAGACTTCTTTGCTACAGGCTGGCCTCTGCTCTCCCTGTTTTCTTCCAATGCTCACATCACTACATTGCTCCTGACAATTTATCATTTAAATACTCACAAATTCCTTGGTGAAATCTTTAGGTCAAAGCCCTCCCTTTAAACCAAAGACAATTCTGCAGCTTCACCTCCTACATGTAGGGCCAATTGAAGATACAACTGACCCACCGTGGCATTTCACAGGGCGCTGACAGTAACAGCCAAAAACTCCGTTAGCACCACTAGCCACACAACCACCATCTCTGAGCATGAAGATGCTCAGACAGAAAATGCCTGTGGTCGGTGGGGCTGTGTCTACAGCCATCATGCCTTCCTGTTTCTCAGGGTGGCCAACACCTTCAGTCTTCTCTTCCTGCTCCAGTCTGCAAGCCCAGACCAGAGGTAATGAAGAGTTTTCCCTTGGTAAGGCTTGTAAATGGCAGCCATAGGAGTTCTCATGATCTTGCTCTCTGCAGCACTTCGTGCTCGTCACCCCCGAGTGCTTGCTGCCAAGTGTTGGAGGCAGGATATGCTGACACTCGTTTCCTGGCTTTCCTTCTGCGGGTCCTATCTACTGGGTGTCTTCCCACCTGGACCCTGGGTGGCCTTTCCACAGAGCCTGGCACCCGCTGTGGATGCTTCAGATACCAGCGTGGCTTTCCAAGCCCTGCATTTCTCTGTAGTATCTGAAACTTTCAAAGTTTGAAACAGCAACAGACAGAAAAGGCTGGGGAGGACCGATAACAAACCAAAACAAACTGAAAAGAAAATGAGACGTGGGCAGAAGCTAGCCATCAGAACTGACCCGTTTTATTTCATGGATGCTCATTAAACTCTAGCCTGGGTTAACACTTGCTTGCTGTCATCCTCTGCCTGCTGCCCACAGTCCTGCAAAATGAGTTTGCTGGTCTCCGGCCAGCTGATCCAGCCGCCCCCAAGAATTCCTTGGCTGACATCTCTGAAGAAGAAATCAAGTGCTAATGCAACCGGAGGAGGCTAGGACTGTTTTTCAAACGACACTTGCAAACCAAAGGTGTTTGAACACCTCCTTGCTTCAAATGTACGCTTGTTGCGTTTTTAAGAGAACATCTTGCGAAGGCGGCATATGCACATTGCTTTCCAAAAAGAAAAGCAAAAGCTCAAGTCCATGGCAATTTATCCCCATCCTTTTGAATCCCTCAGATCAAGATGTCGTTAAGGAAAAATGGAATTTGCCACTGATCTAGTGACTGTGGGAGAGAGATGGTTCTCCCCTCACCACCACACCCAAAAGAAGAAAGTAAGCCTTTTATCTATAAAAAGCATTTTAGACAAAACCAGGAAGTCATTAAACACCAATGGTCAGGATTCCAACTGATTTCTACATTCATAAAGATATGTGAAGCTAATCTCTGCATAAAAGCCTGGCTGTTGCCAAAGCAATCTGAGTATTTATCTCTGTGTAAAGACAAACAGTAGTCCCCATGGAGTTTTGCTGTTGCCAAAAACCTGACACACAGAGGAAATTTTCATGTCTTCTTCAACTTTCAGGCATTCTAGACGAGCCTTTATGCTCTGTTGGGGACATGAATGCTCCTACAGCCCCAAATCAGTGGCAGAAGCTTGGCTGGAAAAGGAGCACAAAAGCCCAGATGATAAGAGGCTCCTGAGGCTCATGGTATTGGTCTCCCTGAGTTGTGGTGACACAGGATGAAGAAAAGCAAGCAACAGATGCCTGGGGAAAATTAGAAGCAAGAATCTGCCTTTCAGTCCATACATGGCAACCTACTTGCATCCTTTAGTCCAGACTCAGACAGGATCCTCTTTATGGGCACGGACTGTTCATGGTCATAACTTGGGATGCTGGGTGGAGGACAGACCTGTCCCTGAACAGCAAGAGGAAGACTGTCCCAGGGGTCTGGGTGAGCCTTTTGGGTCCCAGAGGTGGGGCAGCTGGATGTGACCCGGTCTGGTGGCCATGCAAATGTGCCTACACAAACATGAAGGCTTCACCGCAAGAGGTCATATGAGGCAGGAGCGGGACAGCTGGCACCCTGCAGGCAGGGCTCACAAACCGGACTCTGTTCCGCCTGCCTCTCCAAGGTATATTTAGCACGCCTGGGACCTGGGTGTTTCTCTGTCTCTCTAGTACCTGGAGTTTTCAATCACAGAAAAATCATTCACAGACATGTTGAAAGAACCCTGTTCTGCCGACTTTTCCTCTGGAAACCCATATACCCCCTGTGGTACGCTGGTACTTTCCCAGGGACAGTCACAATGCTACAATCAAACAATACAGTTTGTTTAGCAGATTTCAAACAACTTTGGTACAAGAGATTGTTTAATTGTATTTTCTTTTGTTGTTAAGGACATTAGGCATTACTGGTATTATGTTTGGATAAGCTCCAGTTGCAACACAAGTTTCCAAATGAAGCATGGGTGGATGCAATTTAATATGTAAAAGACTGCTTTGATTCTTACATAAGATGAAACTAATAATATTAGAAGAAAAATATTAGTCTCGATCTGCTTCCTTAATAGGAATAAAATTTGTTTCTCCCATTCTCACCAGACTGTGAATAAGAGAGTGTTACAAAAAGATAGAGATACTTAAAATGACTGTATTATATACCAGCTCTACCTCAACTGCAAGAAATCTGTGCCATTTTATTTTTATATAGGCATACTGCAATTTATCTGATTATAGATACCTGGTTAAGCTGTGGCAGATACCCCTCGAGGCAATTGCATTAAGTCCAGTTACACAAAACAGTTTTAAGAAGGAGAATTCACCATGGCAGCTGTGCTCCTCTGGGAAAACAAAGAGCCCAAGCCTGCGACTGAAGTGGACAACAAGGGAAAAGCCCTTCTTTGTTACAGGGATGTCACTCCAGAATAAATCTTCTGGAGTGACCGATCTGTCTTTTTAGATATGTTAGGATAGCTGTACAGACGTTGTTCAGGCTAGCAGACTTACAAATAGCAATGATAAAGGAGAGGAAGGATGAAGCCTCATGACAGCAGACAGACGCAGCATTGCACTTCACAAGAGAAGCAGTGAGTGAAGAACCACCCAAATTTTGCTTGTAGTAAATATATACTGATGGGTAGATTCCAGGTTTTAGCACTTAATTCTATATGTACTTGTTTAAACCTGTCTAGATGAGGCTGATAACTTGGGCAGAAAAAACAGCTTTTGGTCTATACTTACTGAAGATGAGATGTGGTTTAAAGGGATGCAGCTACCCCTGCATTCTCACAGACACCTCTGATTTCCCTTGGAACATTTAATTATCCCTATCTGGACAAGGTGCCATTGTACTGCAACTTATGTCTTAGATGTCAGGGAGAATGAAAGATTAGTATTTTATCAATGTCTATGAATCCCGTTTCTGGCTTCATATTATTCTTGTTCATATTATGAAGACAGAAGCACTGCACAGGGTGCTGTAGGGAATTTTTTCCCCTGTAAGAAGGGTGTGAAAGGTGTTTACCGTCCTGCTGCATATGATTGTACTGCGGTAGCGACAGTATTCCCATACTTAAAATGGGAAACACAGTGAACAAATCTGGAAATGTTTCATTGTTGGTGGCAAATATCTGGATTCCAGTGGCAGCTTCTGTGTGATTTCCTTTGTATTTACCATCACAGAATCTATATCGATTTAAAGCCCTCAGGCAAACAAAGAAGACAGCACTCATAAAATTTAGCCTTTATTTTAACTCATAGATTCAAGAATCACGTTGCCAAACCATGCATTATACTTGGGGGGGTGGGAGGGAAGGGTGCATCTTCAGTTAGTTCTTTCTCTCACCAATACACAGCTGTGGAAAATCCTGGGAACGCAACTACTGGGGGAGCGACGCCTTGCACAGTTCTGTCTTATGTCACTAGGTCAGCCCAAGCAGGCAACAAACAAAGCAAGGGAAAAATTCAGAATATATTAGACACCTTCATCACTACAAACGAGGGAACCCTAGTCTCATCCACTTAAAGGGTTAGTCATTAAAACTGCTGCTGAGTTAGAGGAGTGATGTGTCCCCTCACTGTGACGGAGTTTCCCCGCATCTCATGCATTTATGGGAGATGTGAGTTTCCTTTGGCATGCTGAACTGATCCTGGTGTTTCAGTTGGTTTTCGGGAACAGTGCTCTACCTTTGGCAGTCTGCTCTCCTGTTTCTAAGTTTAACCCCTGCTAAGCTAAGTATGGCACCTAAAAGCATCCAAGAATAACGCCTGCCTTTCAGCTACTGCGTTAGCACCACATCCTGCGTCACTGTGGCTTAAAGATTTCTATATAAATAGCCTCAGAAACCACAAAAAAGAGCACTATCATACTATTTCAAAGGTTGCTCAATCTGCATGTTTCTGAGGATGTGACTCCTTTGACCTCTGGCACACAGTTCACTCCAGTGTCCCCATAAAAGACTGTAGATTTTGGCTATGATAGAAAGGAACAATAATAATGAAGGGAAAAATAAAGGCACTAAGTCTTCTCTTTCAGTTCAGTTACTCCCACCTACTCATGAAAGAGCAATTGTATTGCGGCAGAATACTGAAATACTTTCAATGCCAAAACAGGGCTGATTCCCAGCCACCTTCTTCTCTTTGAGAGGTGTTCATGAGAAGTGCCAGACAAAGGTCATTTCAATCCAGCCCCTATCTACCAAGCAAGGAAGGGAGAGGCGTTAAACATCGCTGCTTTCTCTACAGCATGCCTTGACCGAAGCCTGGCTTTGTCCTGGGTCTTCTGCTGCTGGGCATGAAAGAGCTGTCTCTGAACTCCTGGTCACTGTAACGAGACTGCCAAAGACGACAGCAATTATTTCCTACTGTCTCTGGACTAAGGGTGAAGCCAACTCATCTCTCAGAATGACACAGAGAAGGTGAGCTGATGCTAGGGCAGATCCTGTGGCTGTGCTCACACAAGTGCTCCCCATGGACCTGCCCAGGACCACGCTGCTTCTGCAGGGCGAGAACTTGAAAATTCTTCCCTTTTATCACTCTCTGTTTGCCAGGCCAGGGACTTCAGTCCTCAAGGGACAAGGTATTTAAACGCCATTCAATGTAAAATTTTTGCAGTTGAAAACAAAACCATCTAGAAGTTTTCAAAATACAAAAGACATTTTAAAATCTCTCTGAGTTGCAGATCCAGCCAATCTGGTAATAATTCACATCACCATTACATACAGCAGGGCAATACCTTACTTTCCTAAATAACCACTAATAGTAGTTTGACCAGATGTGGCAGATTGGATAGGTACAGTGCAGGCCACACCAATGGCTGCCAGAGGCAGAAGATGCCTGTAAAAGCTTTTCCTTCCCACTTGGAAAGCCCAAGGCTGCATGCAGAGAATGACAAAGCAGTGCCATTCAAAAAGCAAGCCTAATTTGTTCTGCATGCTCTGAATGGCCCTTAGATGTGTCTCGTCCCCTCCCATTGATCCCACAAGCTATACCCACCAGCCACATCTGGACAGCACGCTGCTTTGCTGACTCGATGGCAACAGGTTCTAGATGCAGGGTTGAGCTGTCTCCTCAAGAAAAGGGGACAGCATTATGAGCAGGGAGCCAGCCGTCAAAGAAATTGTAACTCCACTGACTTCCAGGAGCAGTTGTAAAAGAAAAAGCAAATGGTACAGCTGCATTGAAAGCCAGCCTCTATAAGAAAAACAAAAGGCTCCTCCATACTATTTCTGTGGAAAACCACAAGAAGTTCCTGCAAGGTTATCGGTCCTCAAAAGAAGGTCTTAGTATGTTGAGGCCATCTACTGTATTGCATCCTTCTGCATTAAACAACACAGGGTCGTGATCATGGGTATGGGCTGCACAATAGAAAACCTAACTGGCGTAACACCAGCTGTTGTTCCTCGCTGAAAGCGGAACTGAAGGACCAAGACTGCTACCAAACCATAAAGACAATTTCCAGCTAGATTACCGTCAGCCCCTGCACAGGTCCGGAGCTCACCTATGGTTCTGAGGAGGCAGAAAATTGGTGGAAAAGGGGTGAAAGAGGGCCACAATAATTAAAAAAGATGCTTCCTCAAATTCCTGCTGCCAGCTTCTGAATTGCTCTGTTAAAAGAACCCACAGCACCAAGCAGACATGCTGTGCCCAGCAGCACTGCTCAATGGTACCAGCACATGTCCAGGAGGTGGAACCTGGGGACACAGGAAACACATTTTATTGCAATACCAGCTAATTAAAGCACCTACACTGAGTACTCATCCACCTAAAATAGTGCCTGCGGGATCATTCACATGTTTTAATTCAGCATCGATCACAGTAGTTTAAGTCAGAGACAGACACACTGATATATGAATTTGGAAGATTTCTGCAGTTGTTTTTTAGCAGGTATTTGTGGGCTTGTACCTAAAGCAAATGGGAAGCTGCATGAGATAACCTGAGACAACCTTTGAGGCAAAAGGCCCTCCTCTGATGAAATTCTGGGTTTAAAAAAAAAAAAGGCAAAAAAGCAATCAGTACTTGGTAAGCAAATAGCTTGCAAAATCCTTCTGCTCAGCAAAGTAATTGCTTACAAGAAGTACGTCTGCTCCTCTAAATGAAATATACAGCTTTTTGTCTTCTTCAGAAAACAGTAAAAGCCCCTAATTATTCAGCAATGCACTGAAGGAAACCAGTCAGAGCTGACCTCATTTTCTTTTAAAGTGTTTTAACAATGAAAGGAATATTGAGGCAACATTGAGGTGAACTCCAACCCAGCACCAGTGTGTAGGGGAGGCACACAAAGGAGCAGCCCTGATGAAAACTCTGATCAGCCTTTGCTGGACTTCAGTTCAAGCTCCTGGTGATATTTGCTGGCTTCTCACCATTTTTCTGCAGAGCTCAGAGCAGTGGCCATAACAAAGCCAGGCTAGCAAAATTAAGAATGAATGCAGCAAGGCTGAGAGACAATTTCAGTGCTGCAGGAAAAGCCCTTGCCTCCAGCAGCTTGTCTTTAATAGCAGACTTTGTAGCCTGGGGATTGCTCACAGATGTGTCTCAAATAATAAAGAGCCAAACCAACCAGGACAGCAAGCTTTGAGTCTGTTTGGTTCTTACAGGCTGTTCTGCAAACTACTAGAGGAGGAGAAGGGCGGATTTTCTGTTTCTGGTACCTTCTTGGAGAGGCAAGCAGCAAGGGATGAGTCCACTTGTTCCTCCTCCAAAATTAATCAGCATTCATCTTTCTTAGTCACCTGGTGGTGTCACAAGTGCTTTTACAGGCACCAGTGCTCTCTCTGCTGTCCTGCCATCCGAATACTGGTATTGTAACTGAGTTCATTAATGCTCTGTATCTACGTGCATGAGAATAGAGGGCTGGGAACAGGGTAACAAACAGGCAGGTTTTCCAGACTGGCCTATGGCAAGTTTGATGCATCCATGGTACTTCCAGCACATATTTTTCTAAAAACATTCACTGTTTATATATATCACTGACTATACTCCTGCCTTGAACAGCATTTATCAGAGAAGGCACATGAAAGTTTCACCAGCTCTGATGCTTTTAAGGATGTAAAGTCGTAATATGCAATGAGACTGAATGTGGCTATGGGTACAGGGCAGGTAATGTGGTCTGGGCAGGATGGAGTCTTCATTCCCTGCTAGTTTCATCAGCATTTGGCTGATCTTACATCTGAGGCCAGCTGAGCACCTTGCAAAGCTCCTGCAGTGTTGGAATCCCACCTGAGCTGCTTGGGTTGGCAAGCTCCATGCTCCGGTGCATGGGATGCATGGAAAGGAATGAGCAAGAATGAGGAGGTGCAGGACCGCCGCTGGACCCTTCTTCTCCTCTTGCCCTCCCCAAACCAGCAGAGTTTTTCCCCAGCAAGCCATAAACAGCATTGGTTTTTCTAGGTGTTGTTTCTTGGTTTTATTCTGAATTGGCCTGGGAAGCTCCCATAGGATTAAAGCCTGCTACTCTCCACTGGTATCAATGCTTTGTGTGTTACTACAATTGGCTATACGTTGCATTCATAAAAGAAAAAAAAAAGGTGCCTGTAACTGAACCACAGCCTGGATGCTCCTCATCTCCTCCTCCTTATTCTGCATCACAGAATAATGCCTGTACCATCACGGTCACTTTAGGCAGGAGTTTGGAGTTGATGGGAGAGGGTTGGATACGGAGATCTTCCAGGGCTCAGTGATGGCTGTCAAACCCTGCTGTTAGCAGCAGCTCTGGGCTTGAATGTTGCTGCAATGCCAAGCATTTTCAGTGGAAAATTCAATCATTCACAGTAGATGGTGCAGGCAAGAGTAAACACTTCAAAAACCAAGGAAATGAGTTCTGCAAAATGCAGTACATGCTGTCAGGGAGCTTTAAGATAAGCAGTAAGTTGTCCACATATAGTACAATGAGCACAGGGAAAAGGAAAGGCAGAGGAATGTATACCAATGCCTGTAAGAGCATTGCACATCACTGCAATAGACACATGTAAACATTTACAGATATAATTTAAAACTTTTATTTTTTTCCCCAGAAATGTTCTATCGAGGCATGTGTAAAACAGATGAAAAGAGACAACCCTAAAAGTTGTTTACAGCAGAAGAAGGCCATATGTGACCTGCCATCTCTCCAATCTTCTCCCTGCTGTGCTCTCTGAATTTTGTGACACTACGGAAAGTTATCCCATGAAGCTGGCATCACAAGAGCATGAGCTGTCTCCTTCCTGCATGGAATAACCAGCAACAAAAACTTGCTGACAAAACCCTTCCTTGCCACAATTCTTAGGTAATTTTTCTGGGAACGTTTATACTTAAAGCAATCTGCAACATGCTAAGGATTAGTGATACGGGAAGGACATGAGTATGGTTTAAGGAAAGGTACTGATGTCTCTCTCTGGCTCATTTAGCACTGCATGGCTTTTCAAAACGATGTTGTTATCAGAGGGTTAGAAATTATTTAATGCTACTGTGGCATTGTGTTTGTGACCCCTGGCTTCCAGGACATCTGACTGTTTTAGGTTTTTATTTTGTTTTGAGGAGTGGCAAAAGCACAAGCCCTGGTGCACCTCCATGCCGAGGGAAGTGACAGGACTCCCTGGGAGTCCTTGCTGGAAGATGCCCTGGAGTGACCAGGACAAGGAGCCAGAGTAGCCTCCGCTTGTGGCTTCCTCTGAGAAAAGGGCCAAGCAGTTCACAGTGTTCCCCCAGGGAGAGTCATGGCCACCCTCTGTAAAGCTCCCCAGCACCATGACATTGCCAGTGAGACAAAAACCTCACTTATCAGATGCAGGCTCAAGCCCCAACCCAAATTCTCTGCCCCGGCCATCTGCTGGGGTTCAGATGCTGCTGCTATGACCACAATTTCAGGGCTTATCTTTCCGGAGCAGACCCACCACCAAGGCCAATGGGTTTTTTTTTCCTCAAGAATTTGTAGTAACTGGGGGACAGGACACAAGTGGAGGCAGTTCCTGCCAATGTATCAGGTGTGGACCAAAGGCACGTCTATCAGCTCTTGAGGGCTCATGGACTCTAAGCAAGTCCTGGAGCTGGAGCTGACACTGCCACAAAGAGGGTGGCTGTGGTCACAGCAATGACGCATCCCCTGGAAAAAAACCTCACACCAAGGGCATAAATTGCAATATGCATACACGCCCCTCGGTCTCAAACAATGAAAATAATCTAATACAAGCCCTCTCTGTCTAAATTAAAGATGAAGTGAGCTACCAAACAATTAAATATTTCCAGATGTTTCTGTTACTGATATCTCTCATGCTGGTTCAAGAAGTTTCCGAACATATCGCTAGCCTAGCAACTCTTCTGTCACAGCTCTTTAAAATCCTGGCATCCTGCCTGTCTTTTCCAATCACTTTGTGTTTTATTTTCCTGGGGCATGAAAGATAGAGGTGTTTAAACAAAGAAAATATACTTCCAAGCATGTGGACTTTTTTTTCTTTTTTTTTTTTTTTTCTTTTTGGAAGTGGCCAGTCCATGTCACAGAAGTGGAGGAGATGTTTTCAAGATGTGACGACATGCATCTCTTGTTATCACAGATTTCAGCACATGCAGAACTCCACTGTATCACTCTATTGCAAAATGCTGTCTGCAAAATCGCGTATGTGCAGCTTTACAGGCAATTATGTCAGGATACTAGTGTCTTTTCTATGCCCTGTACTAAGAGTGCTTTCTTAACAACAAAAATACTTTAACCCTTGAAAAAAGTATCAGAAGCCTTTGCCTTGTGCTCTTCTTGTTTGCTGTGGTTCCTGTTTTCTTACATACATCTGAAGAGATGTTCAATGAAATTGCTGCATCCAATAGACATTTCTCCTTCCTCTTTGAAAGGCAGGGAACTTAAAACTTCCAATGAAAAGAAGGATGTCGAAGCTTCTCTAATAAACCTCTGACAAGTATAATACTTTCTTTAGTAATTTTTGTTATTTTTTTCGTAGATCTGGACTCAATAGCACAACAGGCAATGGAGACATCTTTGCGAGATTCCCTCTACTGAACGAGTCAAGGCTGACTCTTGATAGCCCACCGTGGCAGGAGACCACTCTTAAAACTTCTGGAAGAAAAGCACATTGTTTCACAGTGAAGCGCATAAGGCACAAAGCTTATGAATGGATGACGCTCAGCGTTTTAATAGACTTCATCACCCTTTTCTAAGGTCGAGGCCGGGTTTTAAAATCTGGTTAATTTTCCCGCTATGATTTCACCAATGTTTGCAGTGCAATCCTGTTGTTAACACAACCAACTGCAGAACTTGTGCTTCCGGCAGCTATGGATCCAGATCTCTCTGTTTGTTTTAAAAGGAGGAGGAAATGTTAGAAATTTGAGGCACCGTCACATTCACTGTATCCTAGAAAATTGCTACGTCTGTGGCTGAACACCCCTCATGAAGGGAGCTACTCAAACAAGCACAATTTCTTTCTGGATCAAGCCTTGACCAGCCATTATCTCTGTGCAATCTACTTTTTCAATTATTGATGCTCAGACAGGTCCAGAGCTCAGGAAGTATGTGGCAACCAGGTTAAAATAAAAAATAATTTTTCAAAAGGTATCTTCTTGGTGTCAAGTTTCCCAGAATACTGAGGAGAGTTTATAGTCTTCCTAGAAAAAGCAAAATTTTGGGGAATCTAGGGAAAAAAACGTATCCTCTGCACCTCTAACTACTGCTGTGTGCAGGAGGACCTGCCCCAGCCCTGCTGAGTGTCTGTGGGCTCCACTGGACCGAAAGGGGGCTACTCAAGGCAAGAAAACAAAAAAATCTCAGCAGCAAATTTTTAAAATTCTGTATCCAAGATTAATTTGGGATATGCATTTATTTACTTATAATTCTTAGCAATTAAAAGTTCCTAGAGAGTTCAGAATTTCTTCTGAACATAAGCTGCTTTCAGATGGGCTGCAGGGTACGAAACAGGCAATTTCAGCAAAAAATTCCAAACAAAAAAAATAAAAACATTTTAAAAAATATGAAAAAAAATTTAAACAATTCAGCAAAAGCATAGTCAATTAAGAGTTCCCAGTTAATTAAATCGTACTTGCTTCTAAAATTCCATACCCACCAAAGAAATGCAAGAGGTTAAATCGTCAATGAATGTTACCACTAACAATTCAATTAGATCTACTCTTACAGTTTAAATACATCTGTTTCTAATGCACACTGGAAAAAACCTGGTATTGCCACTGGCAGGGTAAAAATGTAACAAATGCTTCTTCCATTTCACAGGCTGGTTCCAAAAGCTTAGGGAAAAAAAATAAATATAATTTGCTGTTTTTCCAGGAGTAAATGTCCACAGAATGGATGTTTATGTCGATGAAAATGGTTTGCAGGAAGGTAGCTACACTTTACGTTCTGGAAATTGGCCTGGAATTGCTTTTCTCTGCCCTGCCGTGAGCCAGGAGAGCCCAGCAGCCTGGTCTGGCTTAGAGGCAGACGAGACGGTGGTTCGGGCTGCCACGACCCCGCAACGGCATCCTCCCAGAGCTGATGCTCCCACGTACCGTCCCGGTGGCTGGGCTGGCTCTCGGAGGTGCTGCTCCTCCCTGCCAGCTGAACTGGGGGGGGCAAGGCCACAGAGATAAAGTTATAAATAAAGAAAGGGAGTGGAGAGATGGGAACAGAAGGAGAGGAGAGGGAGGGCGGGTGAAGAATCAAAAAAATTTAAAATAAAAGGAAAAATCTCACGGGAAACAGCATCAATCACTACTGTGTTCTCTGGAATGTGTTTAAAAGGTCACATTTCTTGAGTGCATACAGCTTTATACACACCTCTCACGCTTACTTGGCGGGGCAAGCGAGGTCAGTGCTGGGAATCTGAAAGCCTTCTGCTCTCTACCACCACCACACAGCAGCACAGGATGAATGCAGCACTCGGGTATTTGATGGATTAATAAACTGAAAGCTGTAGTGTTCATCTGAAGAATGTTACGTCAATTATTCCCAGCTAATTAGTTTCCTTGGTTTGTTTATTTAAATTGACCCTTCCTCACTCTACACTGAACCAAGCCAAGCTTTTCTGCTGGAAAGACAGAAACCAGCACAACTCATTTCACGCAGAAACCTGTCTAAGGTGCTGATTATTCTCAGTGAAGGACCACTTTTAATCGCCATGGTCTACAGAAGCCAGATAGCCTGCTAATCAACATGAATTCCCTTTACTTTTTTGTTGTTTTTTGAGTGTGACAACCATCAGAAGGACATTAAGCTATAACACACTCTGGTATTACTCTCTCCTTGTTGAAGGAGAGTGAATCCAAAGTGGAATTGGAAGGCAAAGGCCATCTGCAAGGCTGAGCATCAGGCAGCAAGCAATGATCCCTTGGTGCCCAGCACCCCTACACCTGTGTCCCACAACATTTCAGCCTGGAGAAGAGAAGGCTCTGGGGAGACCTTATAGCAGCCTTCCAATACCTAGATGGGACCTACAGGAGAGATGGGGAGGGAATCTTGATCAGAAAGTGTAGTGATAGGACAAGGAGTAATGGTTTTAAATTGAAAGAGGGTAGATTTAGATTAGATATCAGGAAGAAATTCTTTCCTGTGAGGGTGGTGAGGCACTGGAACAGGTTGCCCAGAGAAGCTGTGGCTGCCCCATCCCTGGAGGTGTTCAAGGCCAGGCTGGACCTGGTCTGGTGGGAGGTGTCCCTGCCCATGGCAAGGGGGTTAGACATGGATGATCTTTAAGGTCCCTTCCAACCTGAACCATTCTATGATTCTATGATTGCTTCCACCCTCTGCAAGGGCTCTCTGGGCAACAGAGAGCAACAATACAAAAATGGGCAGCAGGGACATGCAGAGCGATGTCAAGGGTCCAAGCGGCAGAGGGAATTTTTGTAAGTGCGGAGGTGAGCACCCTCCCTGGGGACGGGAACAGGGTGGTCAGGAGACCCTGCTGAAACCTGGGAAGGAGGGATGAGAGCCAACTGCTGGATTAATAGCTCTCTCAGGGAGTATACATCTTCTCTCCCCACCTGGGGCTGACAGGCTTTTTCAACAACCCATAGCATGCCTGAGAAAGAAAAAGGAAGAAACACCCATAGCATCCTCTCTTCAGAGCTGAATCCTGCAGGTCACGCTATATTCTGGCACTAGAACAAAAGCACAACAAGTGTGAAGCCAGTTTGTTTCATTTACCATTTCACTATGTTACAGAACAAACACATATATTGAAATAGTAATAAAGAAAATAATGATCTCTTGAAGGAAAAATGAATACATTCCGCTCCTGTATACATCAAAAGGTACTTCCAAAAGATGCTTTGTTGAAATAAATTAATAAATCTTCATAGAGTACTCACACAAATTCCAGAAACTATGCTAAGCATTACCCATTTCTTCTGTATTTCAAAATGTACACAGCTTCAGTGACCAAGGTACTGCATCTCTTCCACTCTCACCTAACAGTGAGTGTTATCTCCTTTTCTCTAATATGAATTATTGACTTGTCGGCTTCAAAACAAGAATTTTAGTCAGCGCATTTTCTTGAGAAATGATTCTTCAGTTTCCTAAATGCCACTTGAAATGAATCAGCATACAGGGTCAAAAATAAGCACTTTACAACTGCATGCTTTGAATTAATCTTATAGGTAATCAACCTCTGAAATAAAATACAACACAAATTAAAACAATTTACTTATTCATTTTGCCTGAATATAAGTCTTTCCTTCCTCTTACTGTCAACCTTATAGCTTTGGGGTATTCTTTTAGACTTTAAACTTGTGCACCACCATGTCCGTCCTGCACATTAAGATGGGAAATCCTTTCAGTAATCCACCAGAATCTGTGTGGCTTCTAGCAGCAGAACCTACATTTGACGTGATTTCTGGCAAGTCAGCTTGAAGACCTTTTTCAGAAGTATCTTCCACAGCCTGAAATGTACATCCATCTCAATGCAAACCTCCTCCTGTTTTCAACACTCATATCTGCAACTGAGGTAACTTAAAAGCTTCGCTAGTGGCTTTTGCAGTTACCAAAGGGAGATTGTGGCTTGACTATGGCACATCCTCAAGAGCCTACAGCAGAAGAGTAGCTAACCAAGCAAGACTTTTGCTATTCTGAAATTACATAAAACCCCTCCATATCTAGCTGACAAACCCTACAAAAATAGAGGCTTAACCCTAAACTATCTAAAATAGGGATGATGACCTCTCCATCTCTGTCACAGGCAGAAAAGATCATAGGAATTTCTCAGTCTTATGTGGAGGATGAGACTGAAACACCTGAGGATGTCAGCAGGATCACATGATGTGGTCTCCTCTGCTACTCTTCCAGCGAGCAGGAAGGGCAAAGATTTAAAGTTGCAAACTGTTAATATGTGTTTGGAAAGTTCAAAAGGTAGTTCAGACGAGAACCCAAATAAATACATAGCAGTTTCTACATATTTGTGTGCAGCGGCACATAAACGAGAGAGCTGCTGGGGAGGGGAGACTGGCTAACATCAAGTAGGAAAGCCAGATGGAGCAAAGGCTTTTGATTCAGAAATTAAAGAGCCAAATATCCCTCTGCATTGATATTACTCCAGAAAACACCCACTGGAAATTAAAAATATGCTCCTTTTTATGGGGTAGAAAGGCAGTTGCATCCTTCATATTCCTTGGCTTCCATGCAATCCTTACTTTTCTTCGTTTTTTTTTTTTCTTTCCTTCTTGGACACACATATGGCAAAGGCAAGGGATCTCTTGGAAAATGAACTGGTCAGCCCTGAACTCCATTTCGTTATTTGCCACCAGAGGAGGAACCAAAACATGATGCTGCACCCTGCCACTTAAAGTGGACAGTTTCTTACTATGTATTGAAATAAATTTCCCCATTAGAAGGTAGACACCTCGTTGCTTAATGTACATACACAAAATCAAGGCTATGCAAGTAAAATCTTAATTTTAACCCATCTATATCAAAAATAGATGTTGTAGCATGAGCTGCTGATTAATAGGCACAACACGATTGACTTTAATATTGTTATTCACCAGACTCTTCACTCCTCACTCTGCATGCCAGCTGAAGAAATAAATAAAAATACCAGCCTGTTTCTCATGTGCTCAAACTTTGAAATTACACTTATTTTTCTTTTTTCAATTATGTGGAAGTTTTTCCTTCCAATCTGTGGGAGCTAGCTGAAATGCACGTGCAATAGCATTGGCACAGAATCCGGTGGGCTGTGAGGGGCTCTGTGTCACACAGGAGACTGGCAGGTGACGCCTGTTTTGGGTATTAGTATAATTGCTCCAAGTTGGGAACAGCGAGCACAGTTTCCACTGGACCCTTTTTGTGACATAAGTGGGATGAAATGGTAGAAAACTAGGTAGGAATGCTAGAAAATATGTCATGAAATATGGTACTTTGACAATTAATAAAGGTAACCAACTGTAAAAAAAAATCCAAGACATCATCAAGGAAATCTAGTTATCTAAACTCACTGAAGGTATTTTTTAAAATTTCTTTCAGTCTGTCTTTCATGAACTACAGTTTTCAATTTTAGTTTGTTTAACAGAAAAAAAGTGGCAACCATTGTACAAATATGCAACAGATTTACACAGCTTTTTTTCTTTCTCTTTATACACACAGTTTCTGCTTGGAAAATTCACCTCTACATTATTCCTCGTACTTCTAGAACAGTAAAAAGTGGGCATTTAAAAGCAACTTCAAACAAGGGGAGACAAGAACTATCAATGCCATATGTCAGAACAAGTTCCTTCTGGGGTTACATCAATATCAGAAGATGGGAAACAGCTCCCAAAACTACTTTTAAGAGAACAAGGATAGTACTGAGTCCGGGGTCAGAGGAAACCATTTCCATGAAAAGAAGATAAATGCAGGAGCTTGGCAGCTTTTTCTGCTTTTAACAGCTAAATTCCCTCACTCTTCTTCAAGAGACAACTAACTCTTTCATGAAGGAAGATATTTCAAAAAAATCTTAACTCTCCTTGCATATCTATGGTTATATTAACAAATTTGTACTCAGGTACCAAGAACTTTTTTAAAGCAGAAAGACCCAAGGAGATAGCTCTTACTCCAACACAAAGAAATGCAACAGAAGTGCTCTCTCTCACTTGCCTCAAATTCATCCAAACCTTGCCGCTCCACCCCCCCACCCCCCCCAAATAACCTCGTAGACTTTTAGTGCTAACATCAAGGAATTACTATTTCAACCTACTGCAGTACGCAGAGGCTGCTCTCCTAACATCAGACCGCAGCAGCAGACAGACAGCCCTGTGGTAGGTATGTCTGGGACAGTTTCACAGACTAACTTCTCCCTTCCCCAGATGCAGAGCTTGAGGTCACCCTGCCCACAAACTTCAAAGGACTCATCCCTGGATGTGCGAACACCTCCTGTTTGCCAATAGGCCTGGAAACCAAGTATTTTCACTTACAGTGGTTGCCCCTGCTGCAAGACTTCATTAAGCAGTGCAGACTGATGGACAACACTGGAGCATGGAAAAGAAATGCTTCAGAGTTAACAAATGATGTCAGGGCTTCTGAAGTCTCAAGACTTCCATACAAGCTCAGAGCCCTTTTATCTGCTCTCCACTCATTGATGGGAAAGGATATGTGTCCGCCACAGTGGACCTGCCACATACACAAGAAGCACACTTGAGTGTAATATCAGCATTTTTCCATGCGGATACAAGGAAAATGAACTTAAGAGACTTCTTATTTTTTTAGGCTGAGTGAAGTGGAAGGGTGAAGTGGAAGGGTGGCATGAACATTTGCTGAAAGCAACCCAGAAAGCATGGGCATTTTCTGTTGTTATTGTTGCTTTCAGCTTTAAAGAGGGCATCCAACCTGTGAGAAACTTACTCGTGGAAGGGCTGAAAAAAAAAAAGTTTAAAAAGAGAAAGAAAAAAGAAAGAAAAAAAGCACCCCACCTGTGAGCCCAGTGACAGCATCCCCAGCTGTATGGAACAGGAAGATTGGAAGCTGGTTTGCTAATAAACCAAGAACTGGAATCACATTTTTATTTCACGTTCAGGTTCCATTGTTCATTTACAAAAAATGGACAAACTAAGCCTTTTTCTTGAACCCACAAAAAGCTGAGACTAGAAGGAGGGGGGCACAAAGGCTGTTGGCTGAAGGGTATCACTTACTGCTGACCACTTCCCACCTCACCGACCGCCTTGCTGTACCTCAGATGTCTCAGCAAGCTTTACCACCAGCAATAACTTTGTGCTTTGATGTCAAGAGCCACAGTTTCATTGAAACTGTAATGGCAAAAATAATTCAGGGTTTAGAATCGTATTCTGCTGTTTTCATGGATTACCCCAGAAATACAGAGAACCCGAGTATTTACTCACGCTGTTCACGTGTAATGAAGCAACGCACAAGAAGGAGCACCACTCCTCCTCTCCCACAAAACAGCCTCTTGTTCTTAGTGTTTTCCACTGGTGGAAACAAATGATTGTTCAGTGCCTCACTGAATGTGGTTTTGCAATGTGACAAGTTAACAGCTGGCATTTTTGTTCACATAGTTTCTCGAGGTCTAGCTGTAAGTCCAGCTTAGCATTTGAGTGGTTTCTGCTAAAACACTAGTATCTCAAAGATGAAAACACCAGCCAGACATCTGGACATTACCCCAGATCTCCCAGACTCCAAATGGTTTGCTTTAACAGTTATCAAGGGTATATCAGTTTTAGTTGAGGACACAAGAAATTTAACCCAAGGCAGTGAAGAAATTAAGCAAATCATGTAGAACCAAACTCCCCATGCAACTATGTGCTTTCTAGAGAACAAAAGTATTATCTTGCAAGCAGCCATTTTGTAAAAGCATTCTCCATGCCTCTTTTAAAGGATGGATTCATCTTCAGTTTCAAAAAATTCAGCTCACAAAGCTCAAGATCAGCAGGTCTTGGCCACGTGCTGGCATATTACACCTAAGTCTTCCTGCACATGCTGATTTTTGAATTTTTTCCTTGGTAACAATGTCTACCCTGGGCCTTCAGCTTTTGTCAAAGTTTACCAAGACCTCTGGGTTATGGCAAATGTCCCACAGCGTGTCCCCATCTACACTATTTTGGAGAAGACCAGGCTGATGAGTACTCACTTACGGATGTAGCACTGCTAAGTGGACTCAGATGGCTGAGTGAGATATGGTACTAATTCATTTTGGTTTAGTGTGGATTTTCACTAAGTCAATTTCACTCCTTAGCCAGCAGTTTGTTATTTCACCTGGATCCAACAGAAAAGGTTGGACTTTATTGCTTGGGGGCAAAGGTGTGATTTTCAAATCCTACTATTCATAAAGAAAAACAAAAATCAATTCCCTTGACCTTGTTCAGAAGAATACCTACTTTTGCCATTGCAATTCAATTTTAGAATATTGAAATTCTAAATTCAATAGAAATTTGGAAATAAGAGACAACCTATGCAAGCAATTATAATTTTTTATACTTTTACTCAAAAGCTGAACACGAGTACAAACCAAGACCTACTCAAAGTTTATCCTTCTCTGGCCATTCTTGGAAGAATGTAGAGAGCTTTCCTTTGTCCTTTAAATTTATTTCTTCCCTGAAAAGGTAATAAATTATACTGAAGCCAGGGGAAAGACTTTTATTAAACAAGGCCTCATTTCCATCGTATGTAAAGGAATAGATTTACTAGAGGGATTTTCCACCCTTCTAAAATAAAATAAAATAAAATAAAACCACATTCCTGCCTTGGAAAATGATGGAAGTTCCTCAAAGCAAAGTTTCAAAGGATCCCAAATGAAAATAAATAATACTTATTATTAACTGAAGGGGGAAGGAAAGGGGAAACTTCCAAATGGCTTCCCCAGGGTGAAGCAATCAATTACACAGGGATACCTGGACTACTTCAGAGAAAAGACAGTTACCAGGGACGTATCGGCTTTAGCTGGGGATGCAATAAATCTAATTGGGAGAGTCAGTGAAGAAATTAAGCAAAACATTTAGAGTGAAGGTCCCAACACACCGCATCAGGCTCTGGGTTCAGAGAAGGAGCTGTCTGGATCCAATGCACCAAGAATTCAGTGCCAGCCAGGAGAGCTTGCATGGGCTCGTTTTGAAAAAGAAAGCTGCTTATGAAGTTTATCGCACAAACAAGCTGACTGCAGTGTAATTTACAGATGCTGTGCTTCCTTACCCTGTTTCCTTTCAATATCCTTGACAGCCAAGCAGTACTGGGAAGAGATTTGGTTTGGGGCTACTAGATAAAATTCAAAAAAGATCAACTGGAATTCATTTGCAGAACTATAAATGACAATAAAAACAATCAGTGGGTGAGATTTAGACAGATTGTATGTCAGGCAGCACACATAGTATTGCTTTAACTAGGAGCATGAAAAAACTAAGAAAGCAAGAAACATCCTATGTAAGTCCAAAGGGTCTTAAATTTAAGACACAGTCTGATCACTGCATAATTATGTAGACTGCAGTGTAGATCTTTAGCAAGTTTTCATGACTCCTTTATTTTAACTGAAAGCAGAAATTTATTTCACTGATGAAAGGTAACTGATTTTTAATAGTTCTTTGAGAAAATTTGTCGTCCTTTTATTTTTAGAAAGATCTAGATCTGTCTAATATAGTAATCAAGCTGTATTTAACAAGAAAATAAGAACATGGACATTTACGTGTACTAACATAAAATATTAGTCCACTTGTTATGGATAAGAGGCATCACAAAAATTCCATTTTTTTTTGTTATTAAATCTGAATGATTTCACAATGGCATCTTCTAACAAATATAAGCAATAACATGTGCTGGAGCGGGTCCAGAGAAGGGCAACAAAGCTGGTGAGGGGTCTGGAGCACAAGTCTTATGAGGAGAGGCTGAG